>BMAV01014149.1:212147-243526 GCA_019973955.1 Trichonephila inaurata madagascariensis
TTGCGAAAGAAACTAATGAAATTATTTACAACGTACAAATCTGCAAATAATACACCAGACACTGATAGTTGAAGTGTTATTTATTTATAAGCTAAT
Organism: Trichonephila inaurata madagascariensis; assembly: GCA_019973955.1. Taxonomy (NCBI): domain Eukaryota; kingdom Metazoa; phylum Arthropoda; class Arachnida; order Araneae; family Nephilidae; genus Trichonephila; species Trichonephila inaurata. The sequence goes on from BMAV01014149.1 coordinate 212,244, forward strand.
ATACTTTATAACGATAATTACGGGGGGGATATTTGTGATTGTGATGGTTTTGTTCACATTTTGACATCATGCTCTCGAATATCTTAGTTTTCGTATTTATGTGATGTAATTGTTACTAGAAAACTCAAGGATGGCCTGTACATAATTTACTCTATATAGGTTATGCATGTCTCTGTAAATTGTTTCAAAATAGTTAAGTTTCCAAGCTATATGTGAAAATATATATGTATCTTGTATGAACCAATTCAGGAAATAATTTATTCCTCTACTTTGTATTGTCAAATTACAGAGATTTTAGTGTATGCATTCACAAGTTGGTTTCTATTATTTTTATGTTATAAAATAAAGTGAAACATATTCTTGTTACAATACAGGTAATAATGTGTTGTTAATGTACTTGCCATAATATATATCCACTTCAGGAGCGGCTATAAAAACTTGAATATATCTGACAATTTCTACATATTTAATGTAAAAGAGTGTTTTTTTTGCAGATAAACTTTTCTGAATAGACTCTAGTTGGATTCATTAACATTAAACGTGAATCGAGTAGACTAAAGCGAGTGAATGACACACACACACAGGGTCTCATATATCAGATCCATACATTCTACTTATACAACAAAAACGCAGACTGTCTTGGTGAGTCTGTATTAATAAAGGAAGATATGAAAAAGTTAATCTAATTCGGGATCACAAATCAAGTCTCTGAAGGACTAGTTTATTTTGTGTCACGTTGTCTAGACGTTTTTCTCTGATTCTTTTAATTGCGTTCTATGAATTACATTATTGAAAAACTCATTCTTAAGAGTTACATTATTTTTGCATGTCGTGATTAACTCATCTGATATGATTTTTTTTCTTTTTCAGGTAAGTTTTATTCATCAATTATAAGAAGGAAGAGCAGTGAGTTATATCTTCGTCTTTTTTTCTCTATATAAATTAAGCCTTTGATATTTATGTTAATACATTTGCATTCAATTTAGTCGGGTTTTTAGTTTGGGAAACTATTCTTAAAAAACAAATAGCTCTTTTACAGAAATTAAGATTGACTTTTTCCTATTAATAAATAATCTAGAAGTGATTAAAAAAAAAACGCCTGGAATCAGAATTTTTTGAAATTACCTATTTCCCATCAAAGAGTTACATTGATTAATATTAAAAATTTTAATAAAAAGTTTTGTGCTGTTTAAAAATGTAACACGTCATGTAAAGTACGTTTTTCATAATTTAGTGGTTTACTCTTTGTTAAAAATTGATAGTTCTAAAAAAGATTGAGATTTATATTTTTGTTTTACACTTGATTATACGTTTCATGCTTAACTAGTCATTTAGAAAGCCTTTAAAAACTTCCGAATAATAGATCTCATGTTTGTTATAGTTCATCATGAGAAAAAAAGTTTTATTTTAACTTTAGATTGCTTTTTCTTAAGGTATAGAGTATAAGATATGACTTGATTAATTGATACGAGAATATTCGAGTGCCTTTTTTCCGACATTTTATTTGAAGAGAAGCATCGAATTGCAATCAACAATAAAAGACATGAGACAGAAGTAAATAAATTACAAAATTCCAAGAATCAAAATATGAGCACATCTGGAATATTCCATACTAAAACATAGGTTTACAGAGCGAAACAAATTCTTCAGTTTCAGACAGGTCGTCACATCTAAACCATTATATTAACTTTTATACCAAGTAAGATCAATCTGAGCCGCCGTGCGGAGTTCGTTAAAGTTCTTACGTTAGCGTAATATGAAAATTAGGAGAGAGTTTTCAACTTAGGTGTCGTTCTCGTCATTTGGCCGTGGTTCAAAGTTACAAAGGCTGTCTCCTATAGCCTTTCTGCAGCTTCGGAATGGGACGTTAATAATCAATTAATAAATCACCAAATATGTAAGTCAGTTCTGTTTGTGCTCTCTTCTGTTTGTTACAAATTATAGTTACTGAAATAGGGTTTATAAAATAGCAAGCTATATTTTATTCTAATGAATATAATAAGTAACTGTTAAGTGAAAAATATTCGCTAACCCAAAAGATGTTTGTATAGATTAAATTGTTAATTTTTTCATCTACTACATTCAGGTTTATATTCACTTGCTATGCCTAAATCGTGAATGTTTAGAAAAATGGAATAAAGGCTTTTTTTTTTAATTCTTACTGCAACAGTTGCCAAATTATCACGGATATGGATTTAGTGGCATGTTCGACTCCTGATTTCGTGTAAGAACCATTGCGCTGAACAGTGACAACCGTTGCGTTCTATATATTGAAAAAAAAACTAAACCTCTTAATAATCTCGTAGTATGGAACTCTCCTGAGTGAGTGAATATTAACGTCACACTGTTCAGCTACACGAGGGCTTTTGGCAACGAACCTCGTCATTTTGACTCTCCTGAGTGAAATGTCATTTTAGATGTGTGTGTCGCCCTGGTAGTGAAATAGAATTAATAGATCTTTCGCGATAGTAATCTTGTTGCTCTAGTGTGAAATTAATTTAAAATTTCAAATTTGTTACGTGTACATATTTATGATAGACTGTTGTATTTAGATAGAGTAACGTGCATCTATGATGATGATGATTGAATATTAACGTCGGACTGTTCAACTACACGAGGGCTTTTGGCGACGGACCACATCATTTTGAACCATGGTCAAGTGCCGTGGACGACACCTGAGCTGGCACCCCGCTCTCCTAACTACCACACCAACGGGAGGACGTTTCAGCTCTCGACAAATTTAACGTGCATCGCTGCCCTACACGGCGGGTCATTAGTGATACTGGGCTCGAACTCGTGACAAGGCAAGCCACGATCCGATACGTATACCACTCGGCTACCGCGGCCCACGTAACTTGCATCTAAAAGATAAACAAAAGAAATTAAATTTTTCTATTTACTTCGTATATTTTTATCAAAAGTACTTTTAAATAGTTAAGTTGATATCTATAAATTAATACTTATGTGTCATTAAGAATAGAAAATTTCTTTCATAAGAAAGTAGAGTGTGCAGTAAAAAGGGGAGAGGGTATATTTTCTATACCGTCCCCTCTCTGCATTCAAGAAAAAGCAGGGGTACTTTCTTTAAAAAAAATAGCTACATATTTATTTTTAGACACTTTTGCTTTAAAATGTCATGAAATGCATTCCTCTTCGCCTCTTCTAAGATGAAAAAACATTAATAACTGTTCGAAGAGCCTTAAAAGTTTTATCTAAGTGGAATTTAGTTTGAAAACTAAATTCGATTCTGTAAGAATTAATTTAAAGTAATAGAACTTTATGTTAAAGAAAAGTATTTCTCAGAAGAAAACCTATCCTGTGTAAAAAAGAATTATATAATATAAAAAAATCTAGAAATATGTATTCATGAAGAAAGTATATGTGAATACTAGTCGAGAGAGAAGTTGTCTTCGCGAGTGAAAGGAAAGTACAAATCGAATTTGAGAACAGAGTGGAAAAAAGGGGTTAAGTTTCGAAGTAGTAAAGGGACTCTGTAGTAAGCCGATTAAAACTTTGTTTTTTACTCCTCCAAATGCATTTTAGTGTAATAAAAGGAAATCATTAACCTGTAAATGTAAAAAAAATATGCTTAAAATTCCCGTAAGGGTTCGCGTAACGTCCGTGATTTCGTAACAGCAGATAAACGACAGTTTAAAACAAAGAAAGAATAAAAACGCCGAACCAGAGAGAGAGCATTTTACAAGCAGATTTTAAAGTATAAATAGTTTAAATTTGTATAAAAAATGGATGAATATTAAGAGGAGTTTTTTTTAGATATTTTTTATTATAACTTTTATAAATAACTTTTAAACCTCCAAAAAAAGTATTTTTGTTTTTCCTCCCATTCTATACAATTGATCCAGTTAAATTATTTATGTGCAGAAAATGTCCAGACTAAACCCAGGATTCCCAATGGAATTTCTGGGAAGCCTTCGAACACATTTCTCACGATTCAAATTTTAAAAGTACGTGAGAACTTGTGCTCGGAATTTTGAACAGTGATGAGGCCTTTTGATTTTGTCTTCGGGTTGAGCACGAATTCCATAAAAGAAGGTAACTTCGTCGAATAGAGCTTAAAAAGAAAGATAAATTATTTCAATACAGGATTCAAGCTTAAGTGAGAAGGAAAAATTCGCTTAATAATAAAATGATTCAAAGAGAAAAAAGGTTTTTTAAGTATAATTGATTTCTTCACAATAACTTAAAGATAAAAATGAATATTTAAATCAACATTTTAAATTTGATAGAATTGAAAACTTTATTATCTTTCGGATTGATTCAATAAATTTTTAAACATCATTATATTTAATACTTTGATTTATATTCCTAAAATAACTTTCAATTTAGATTGATTGAATATTTACGTCGCACTGTTCAGCTACACGAGGGCTTTTGGCGACGAACCACTTCATTTTGAACCATGGTTAAGTGATGTGGACGACACCTGAGCCGGCACCCCCTCTCCTAACTACCACACCACACCAACGGGAGGACGTTTCAGCTCTCGACATATTTAACGGGCATCGCTGCCCTACACCGCGTGTCTTTAGTGGTACTGGGCTCGAATTCGTGACATGCCCGCCACGCTCCGATTCCGCCCCCCCCCCCCCACTCGGCTACCTCGTCCAACTTTCAATTTAGAAAAACAGTTGATTAGTTTGCTGTTCTTGCGAATATTACATTCAATTAACGCAAATAATTAGTGAAGAGTATGACACAGTGACACGACGATAATGATATCTAAGATGTTGCCTTTTTCACCTTCAAATCGCATGAAGAATTTGCGGTTGCTATTAAAAGCATGGTGACCACGGTATAGTAGAAATTTTGGTCAAGTACTTGTGGTCGGCGTGTCACAAGTTCGAGTACCGGTACCGTTGAAAACCGACCGTGTACAGGAGCTGATGCACACATTAAACCTGTCTTGGCTCAAAGTCCTCCCGTAGGTGTGGTGAAAGAGTTTGGAGAGGGAGTTTTAACTCACATTTCGTCCTCATCACTTGACCGAATTTCAAAATGACGAGATCCGTCCCAATAGCCCTTGCGTTGCTATATAAAGTGACTTTAAGGTATCCGACTACGTTCGGAGCCGTGATTTTGCAAAAGGGCATAAATGGATAATTTTCATGATATTTAGTGTCACTTAGATTAGAATACATGTATAAAACTGTTTTAAGGTCATTTTGACAAAAAAAATTATTTAAATAAAAATATTTTGCCAAAGAATGAACTTAGAATATTTTTTTCAAAATGTTCTCTTTTTGTGAAAAATGCTTCTATTATACTAATATTTTGCCTGTATACAGCTCAAACCTCTCTACAGAGGCTCAACAAGAATGTTTGAAATATATAACTTAGAAGTGGGTTTACATCCATGTTTTACAACAGAGGGGAGAAATCTTAAGAAAAAAATGCCAATAATTATTTTAATTTATGGTAACTCTGAAAATAATGTGAATTCTTCAAAAATTCTAGTTGAGCCTCTGTAGAGAGGTCTGAGCTATATACAGGTAAAATATTATTATAATAGAAGCATTTTTCACAAAAGGACATTTTGAAAAAAGATTATTCTAAGTTCATTTTTTGCCAAAATATTGTATTTAAATAAAAAAAAAATTGTCAAATTGTCCTTAAAACAATTTTATGCGTGTATTCTAATCTGAGTGACACTAAATACCATGAAAATTATCCATTTATGCACTTTTGCAAAATCACGGTTATGAACGTAGTCGGATACCTTAATAAACACTCACTCCCTCACTACTAAAATCGTGTATAACTACCTGTTCTGTATTAAAAGTATCTGGGCAAGAGTTCACGATGAGTCCACGATCTTCGTTAGTCTAACAATAGCTACTGGTTACAGTGTCATAAATGAATCTTTCAAAGCGTTGTATATTAAAGATTGAACTAAGAGTTTAATTCGGGGTTGAGATCTTTGAGTTTAGATTAAGTTAGATCGCACAAACACAACAAATCATTAACAAGAAATAATGGGCAAAGAACATGGACGGTTTTTCATTGCAACCACAATCTTTCCCCACCTAGCCTTTACTGAAGGTAAGTGGTCGCTAGAGGGCGCATCTCTGCTGTTTCAGATAGTCACGCTTCTTATGACAAGAGAGGTCATATAGTCCGGAATTCTATTATGAAGTTTAAGAACTTACTCGCAAGTGAAGAGAATTTGAGTGTGTAGACATTCATCAAGTATTCTTTAAAATTACGAAATTGAACTAATAATACTTTGTTGATTTTGCGGGGGCCGCGGTAACCTTGTGGTCAAGGTATCGGATCGTGGCTAGAGTGTCATGAGTTCGATCCCAGTACCATTAAAGACCCGCCGTGTAGAGGAGCGATGCTCGTTAAATATGTCGAGAGCTCAAACGTCCTCCCGTTGGTGTGGTGTGGTTGTTAGGAGAGGAGGGTGCCAGCTCAGGTGCCGTCCTCGTCACTTGATCATGGTTCAAAATGACGAGGTACGTCGCCAAATGAACAGTGCAACGTTAATATTCACTCACTTGTTCATTTTGCGCTACATCTAATAAAAAAATATTGTAGTATTAAGGTTGCAAAGACCAGTTTTGTTTTTTAAAATATATTATCGCGTTTCCTAAAAATATGTGTACTAAAATATTCACAGTCAATAAAACTCGATAAAATAGATAAAAAAATAAATTAAGAGATTCCAATAGATAAAAAAATGCTCTGCATTAAACATTTCTTAATATAAGTCTATAAAAGAAAATAAAAATTACAGTTTTTTAAATTTAACATGTTTCATTATTTCCTCTGACTTTCCGACCGACGTGCCACGGTATTTCTGGGATGAGTCATCACTTCACTCGGTGACTAAATGCGAGAACCGCGGAACATTTTCCCAGAAGCATCTCCCCCCGCCCACCTTATTTTCATTTTTCCCGTTTCTCCGGTTGTTTCGCAGATTCCGAATGCAATCTGTTTGCACCGGAGTGGTGAAATGAGTTGGATTTGAGCGTGCACTGCTGTACACTGTCGTCATAGTAACCAAGTCAAGCTATCAGCAAGAGAATTAATGGACAGAATTTGTCGATACGTTGCTAGTCACGTGCTCGCGCTTTCGGAAACAGGTTTGACTTAAAATGTTGGTTGTAATTTGTGGAAAATGCGCGTTATACTCTTCAAATGGAAAATTTATTTCAGAATTAGAAATGGTTATAGAAAATGTGTTAAAAGTAGGGTAGAAATTTTAAAATGCATCTGTGAATGTTTTTTTAATGAAGGCTTTTGTTTTTCCTTGGTATAATTTTTCATAAATCTGAAAAATGTTTAATTTTTCAGACAATTTTAATATAAGCAAATTAGTGAATTTAAAAAAAAATTGTTTTCTAGTATTTTTTTTCTTTTAAGTTGTACCCTGATTGTAAATAATAATAATAATATATTAGCCTATACTCATTTATATATATATATAAAGAAATTATTTTGTTGAAAAATTCATTTTATAAATTGAAGCACAAGTTATGGAAGTCTGGCTTTCGAAGTGCATCGATTCATTCAAGTCTTGTGTTTATTTTTAACTTTATTCTTTTCGTCGTCTGAACAAGAATAAGAATAATTTCAATTGTGCCTTGCTTGGAAGAACTTTCTAAATCAAAACATTTTTAAAGGCCCTGTTTCTGAAAAATCGGATTGTGACTTTTTTGCAAAAATAATTAGCTTCCAAATTACTTTTTTTATATGTTTTAATTATGAAATATTATCTCTTTTGAAACATATTTTCGAATTTTGGTTCGTCAGTAAATGATTACTGAGAATATGAAAGCAACGAAGCTTATTACATTCCGTACGGATGACTTTTTAAAGAATAATTTACTTCCTCACTATTGTCAGACGATAATTGAAATTTTAAATTGAAAACAAATTAAAAAGTGTTCCACGTCGCTCTGAATATTTGAGTGGTTCGTTCTAAGGAAAGAATATTTCATCATTACGTATTTTCTGAGTTGGAATTATTCGGTGAAAACTTTTTATTCCTAAGATTCTGCTCTTCAATTAAAATATTTTTAAAGTTTGTGAAAATCGAAATTTCTTTCGTTCTATTTTTCGGAAGTAAACGTAAGGAAATAAATTTCACAACTGTAACTGTGTGAAGTATTTGGAGAAAAATGTTTCAATTTGATCTTCAAATCAGAACTTTGAACTGTGAAGACTCGAATAATCTTGCTCAATTCTTTAAAAAGGAAATGTTCATGTTATTTGAAAATTTTTGTGCTGGATTGGGGGGGAGGGGGAATACGTTAGGTGAAAACGTGAAATTTTTATAAACGGAACAAAATATTGATGAAAAATTGCTGGTAATGTTGCTTTTAACCGTCTGAAGACATATTTTTGAGTAATATTTTGTTTTTCATTTCTTACATTGTATCTTTAATATGCATCGTGCTTTAATAATTCACTTCTTATTGCGAAATTCTTTAACTTATTTCAAATTGTGATAACTTTTGAAATGAAAAATAGTTTCTAGTACATCGAAATATTTTTTCTTATTCATGTTTGAGTTAAATGATAGTGAATTAGTAATTCCCTCAACTTATGCAGTTTTAAGCTATTGTTTCTGTATTAAAGATATACGAATAAACTGGAGCAGAAACAAATAAAATAAATATCGAAACTATATATTTTTTACCGCTAAAATACGGAAATCTCGCACTCTGTACACTACCTAATTAATTTACAGACTACTTAGATAATCTGTTCACATTACCAATCGGGCATTTGGTAAATTGAAAAAGACTTTGCTCTATCAACAGGAACATTTTTATGTGCTTCAATTTATATTTAAAATTGAATTGAATTTGAAACTAGTTGAAACTACTAAATAACTGAAAAACACGCTTTACTCTTATCCGATACTTAATGACTTGCGCAGTTTCTAAAATATAACTATTATTTCTCTTCAATATTCCATTCCTATTATTTTCTCCACTATGATTCCTTGGCTGAAAGTGTATAGGTATTCTTCTGTCTCTTTTTTCGAATTGTATTTAAAGAGAATCGTCACAAAATGATCACTCTGAATATTTGAAATACTTTAGTACACTTTTTTACTATTTGGCTTTCTCTTGTCATGACTATTTTTTTCAATTCCTACTACTAGCTCACAATCTCTATTTATTTATTTATTCATTTATTTATTTATATTGGGGGAATTTTAAATTGTTAATAAAATACATTTTAAAGCACTCAGTTGAGCTGAAATTTTATGTACATGATTATTTTGGATGACAATACAATAATTTAATTATAATTAATAAAAATTAATGGATTAAAACTAATTATTTAAAGAATTACAAATACAGCCGCGTTGGCATCATTTTTGGAGACTTAGCACCCCTTTTGACGACTTGTGTCAAAACTTGAAAAGGTTTTTTTTCCTCACGTTTTAAAGCATTCAGTTGAACTGAAATTTTATATACGCAATTGTTTTGGATGACAATACGATACTTTAATGATAATTAATAAAAATTAATTACCACTTAATGTTGTGATTCTGTCCTATGTATATACATATTTATATTAATTGTAACTATTTAATAAAAAGTAGCTAAAATAAAAATTTTCATTGTTGATCTAAGTAGGAATTGACTTAAACATTTTTTTGTTACTTGTTAGATTACATTACTCTTGTGTGTGTATGTATTGCGTGTAACTTTTTAATAACTGCTAATTTCAGGTTTTTAAATGGGCAGATTAAATTATGAGGCTAGCTCAATGGAAATATTGGATAATTATTATAAAACAATATTGCTAGTGGAGTTGGGTAGTAAATTAATTTGTACAATACAAAAAAAAAGTAGCCTTTTAAAATTAGAACACACCTCAATTGTTAAAAATTCAGTGCAAGATCTATATGATTTTAAAAAATCAAATTTTCGAAACATAAATAAATCTTATCTATTAAAAATAAAAGCAAAATATCGGAAAATTTGATTTAAAAGAAACAGTTCATAAACTTTTTATTTTTTCAAAAAGGAAAAAAAAATTTAAAAAAATTTTTTTTTTAATAAATACATTCGTTAACTTTTATTATACTTGTTCTAAAACTTTGTTTAAAATCATCAATCACACTTAAACCTAAATGAGCGGGAAAACAGAGCTCTTTGAATCGTTGTTTACGTGTTCTAAATTTAATCAGTGCTCATTAGTTTCATAAAACTAATCAATCTGTGCATCCCATTCAGGTACCATTGAAATCTGAGTGAAAATTTTAAACAGGACATCTTTAATTGTCAGTTGTAGAATTTAAAAGCATCTGTTACTATGGGAGATTAAATTAATTAGACGCCTAATTAAATACATTGAAAAGTTCTTGTCGGATGTGACTTTTAATAACCCCACAACAAGCGAATCGATTGAGAGACTATTTTGCTAATTAGACTTTACTTGAAGTGGTCTCGTGCTGACAAAGTACTTTGGAAACTGGGTAACGCGTCTATGGAAATGTCAAGCTGCTAATTTTAGCTTGGAAACGGAAGGTATTCCAGCCCCAGAAAAATATTCCACTTTCGGTAATATTGATGTCGGATGATTCAATACGTAGCTCAATAATTTTTTTCCTCTTAACTTTTCTAAGAGCAAAACTGGGTAAAGTAGGCATAAAATTACGTATTATAGGGTCATAAAAATGTGTTACTCGTTAATGATGCAATTTTAAACCATTTAAGCATGGAATAATTATAATATAAATCGAAATATTTCGTATACATATATATATGTACTGACAATTTGGGGATTTTTTTATTTTTGAAAATTTAATAAGTATTAATTAAAAATTAAAAATAAGAGGAAAGAAAATCCTCATCACTTGACTGTGGTTCAAAATGAGATCAAAATTCCAATAGCTCTCGAGTAACTCTAAGTGCGACGTTAATAAGTAAATCTGCTAATTTGTTAGCTTGCGTTATTAATATTTATTTTACTTTTTGTACGTTGAACAACTTCATCACACACATCATCCTCTTATTTGTTGGATTTTTAGAATTATTGTTTCACGTTTTGAGAAGAGTAAGTTAAAACTTAGGTAAAAGTTGTTTTTGAGTTCACGACTCAAACAAAAAAAATTGTCTTAGAATTTTAATTTCAAATGAAAAATTTGTTCTGAAAAAATTATTTTAAAAAAGTTAATATTTCTAGATTTTTAAAAGCTCATTCGTAATGCGTTTTTAATTAAATTCATCATACTTAGCATCTTTACTTAACCTTTCATAAAATGGTGGATTGCTAACCGAATTCATATGAATTGGAAAACAAGACCTGTCTTTTTATTAGAAAAGAAAAATGAAAGAGCTTCTCTATTAACAATCTTAATTTTCCTAGTGATAAAAATAAAACAGTATGAGGTAACAAAAAAAAAATATTAAGGAAGTAATATAGCGATGAGTAAATTATTTGTTAATTTCCTTGATATTTTAAGTTGATTTTATTTGAAAAATTAAACTAATTCTGTCACTAAATTGGTATTTCCCAATTACAGGTAAATACGTTTAAAGCGAAAACGCTTGAGACGAAATATCGGTTAACATGAAAGAATACAACTGTCCCTACAAACTATTATATATTTTCATGCATTGTGTTTGTTTTAACGCGAAATGAAAATCGCTTAACACGAAAATATTTCCCTTCTGGGCATGAATGACATACGGGAAACATTAGCCGGATTGGACTGTCCTATTGCATTATCGGAAGAAATCAATGCATTAGATGATGGTAATGTGTGTACAGTCCCAATTATGACAAAGACATTTTGAAGTTTGTTCAAAGCTCAGAAAATATCACTCATGCTGATTCTGACGATGAAAATGAAAATGAAATGAGTAATGCAACTCGTGTTCCCACATCATCCGAAATGAGGAACGTCATGAAAAGTATGCTTATTTAGATGCACATTCTAATGGTTAAATGAATAACACAATGGACGAGATGAAACAATTTGAATGCTAAAAAAAACAATGTGAAGAAAAATATCAGATTATTTTCTAAAAACTCAAAAAAAGTTAGTTTTCCAAAAAGTTTGAAAGTTTTGTATTCAATTTTTTTTAAGTTCTTTGGAATGTTAATGTTTTATTGATTTTTTTAATTATGTGCATATATACATATTTATATAAATAAAATAATCTCTAATAAACTTAATTTTGTTGATACATGTTTTTTTTCTTTTTGCAATAACCTTAAACACGAAAAAATATTTCAGTCCCTTCATCTTCGTGTTAAGCGATTTTCATTGTAATTAATTGTATTAATTATTCACATGTGCATGTAATTATCCTTTATTATTTTTGGTTGTATATCGAGATAGTTGCATGGTTATCAGATGAAAACAAATCGGACGCCGTAGCCATGAGAACATGTTTGGGACCTCGTGGCAGGCTTTGTTTTTGTCGAGTCGTATATTTGGGTATGTATGCCCCAGGCGTAGTGTGGAAGTTATGAAAATAGGAGGCTAAAGAAGGTTTCATTTTCATCCCTTGACTGTGGTAAGCAATTAAACCATCATGGAAATACAAATAAAGTTTTCGAGTCAAGATAGCTAGATATTTTTGAATCTCGTACTCTAACGCTCTTCACAATTTCCCGCGCAATTTCCACGTAACTCCCAAATTCTTATTCAAGATAATAGCTTAAGCCCCCGACGCCACTATGGCCCCCGCCTTCCCATTTTTGAGAATCTCATCGAAGACACTGCTCCATTCACCGGTAAGCAAAGTCCCCAGTTTAATCTCGCGTAAACCCTCCAGAGTAATCAAAGCGGGAACACCTGAGCTGCTTGCTATGGCCTCGGCAGCGGATTTTAATTCCTCTTGTAGCCATTCCGCCAAGTTCACTTGTTGAATTTCAATTTACCGTGACGTCTCTCGAATGGATGCTTTTACGCGAAACTTTGTAAATGTACCGAGAAGAGAACGGGACGATGTGTCGAAGTGGGGCTTCTTTGCATTTGCGATCGTTCCCTGAGGGCATTACTCCTTTGATGCATTCTGTAGATTAAGCCCCGATGCTTAAGTTTAAGATTCTCGAAGAATTTCACTTTGCCAGATGAAAACTTTAATTTGGGTTACTTTTATTTGTGTGGACGTTGTAAAAAAAAGTAGTTTCTTTGAATTTAGAGATTTGAGTGGTTGTTTTGGGCATGGCATAAAAGATGTTATTCCGACTTTAGTTCAGAAATTCGTAGCTTTACAATCAAAGTTGTTGAAAGTGGTCAATAAAACTGTATTTTGTCGCATATTGGATTATTTCTCCCTTTTATATTTGGATTTTAGTTTTCAATTCTTTTTTAAGATATTCTCTGCTTAAAATATTTGATTTGATTTTCTTTTTTTTTTTTTTTTTTTTTTTCCAAATCGTGATCTTTGTTTGATATTCTTATTATTGAATATATCTTGCTTTCCCTTTTATAAACTCTTGTAAAGACTATTAATTTTTATATAATTATTTATTTTCATCCTTTGGTATCTGCGAACTAATTTTCCCCGAAGTATTTTTTGGAGGTAGTTTTTCTTCCTGCAGAAAGCCATTTTGTCTTTTTATATAGAGAGGAAGCAAATAATGTGTGAAGCAGCACAAACAGAGGAAAACCCAGAATTTGGTTATCAAATTTTGAAAATATTTAATTATTGGTTTTACAATCCAATAACACTTCGTGAACTCAGTCCAAAGTTGTAGCTTCACTTAGAAGAACAATGTACCAATATCCAGTTTTTGAATATTATTATTTCGATTCGGAAGTCGCCAACATCCAGTACAAGAGTTGTACAAATCGACCGAATAACTGTGTGTAGTTAAAGGACTGCCCAGGGTATGAATTTTTTCAAACGGGGAGGGGGGGGGTAGTGTTAAGGATAGTTTTTAGACATTTCTCTTCTCTACCAAAAGAGTAATGTCACTAGAAATATCGTTTGTAGGCAAAGAGAAAATATTCTTCAATATTGTTGAGTAGTTTGACCTTAGGGGCAAAGTTCACCACCTTGACCAATTTGGTGACAGAACATGCGTCGAGACAATCCGTGGATTTTTAAATGATTATTGTAGATAACTCCACTAAAAAACTTAAAATGGCTTCACTGCCTATATAAAGACGTTGCAGAGAAGCAACATTGTGGCGTGCAAAAAGTTTACAGGGACTATTCATTTCTTTTGCTTAGTGCGATATTGTTACTGTGGGTTTGAATTGTAGTGCTCTATGTTTGTTATAATTTTTAAAATGCTTTTCTGAATTTATATGTATGCGTTAATTGTTTTACTGTATTTACTTGAGATTTCCAGAATAAATAATGATTTACTCCAAAAAAATCCTTTTTTTTATTTTTGTTAAACTTTTTTCTTCTTATCTATCTAAACATGTCATTTATCTTATTTTTGTTCTATACTGTCTTGTTATATTTCTATTTTTTTGTTTAGCTTTATTAGATTTATAAAGCAAATTCGTATATGATAATGATTTATATATATAGATAGATAGATATGTCAGGTATGGAAAGTTTAACTTAAAGATTGATCGAATAAAAATAAAAATAGAGTGAACTCTTTACTACCCCGTTGGGATTTAAGGTAGAGCGAACACACTGATATAAATAATAAAATAAACGAGTGAGGCTGGTAACTCCTTGCTGTTATGATGCCTTTTGCTCCATCCAATTGGGCACCAAATGGAATCTATGTTGGTGTAGCTCAGTTATTCTCAAAGTTTCAATATTCGAGACCCAATATTCAATAATAATTTTCATCACGCCCCCCTCATACAATAGCAATGTATTGGATTCAATAACATAATATTTTGATTCTAAAACTAAGATACGACTTAAACCTCTTAAGTGACACCAGCGTACATAAACGTCTTTTTCAGCCAAAGCGTTAATTTCCCCTGACGTATATATATGTCTTTTCGTAGTAAGATCTTTTCCGTGTACTGCTATCCATAAAATTTTTCGAACACTTTGGATTACAATAAAAGACCCTTGACAATGTTTGCGATGGATTTACTTATTTCAGATTATTTGCTTCTTTATTCCTTCTCCCCCTCCTCTAATACATCCCATACGCGCGTCTATGTGGAAAACGGTTGTCATTGGAAAACAAATCACGTAACTTTTAATCGGCAGTTAAGGGATTTATTATTAACCGTACAAATTATCAAGATGTTAATTTTTGTACGTAATTTTATATATGACAAGCCCATGGGATCCCCGGTAATTATCAAACTTGTTCTTAACTTTGTATTGTTAAATTAATTATAAAATGCATTGTGTAGCACTAATACATTTAAAAGTGTAATATATCAGTGTATTTTATTTTTTATTTTGTCGGAATGTATTTTGTTTGTTTATTTTCAGGAAAGTAATAATTTTTTTGAGTAATCTTTTGTTTTCGACTTTTCAATCTGCTCGCGCCCCTCCTGTAGAGTTGTCACGCCCATCAAGGGGGGCGCGCCCCACAGTTTGAAAAACGCTGGTGTAGCTACACTTGAAGAATAATAAAGTATAAATATTTTAAAGATGACAACTTCCTTCATTTACCAGTTGGCCTGGAGCCTGCTGTCATGACTTCATGGAGTTGTGTATATAGTAATTTTTGATTGCAACTATGAAGTTGTGGATGTAGTTATCTATTGTTGCACTCCCCAATTGGTCAGCAGTGCTAGACCAGGTCCATGACTTCGTACACTTTCGAAAAATCCAACACCAGCAAGGGATCGTCTGCTAAATCCTGCTTGGTGAGCCCTAGGCATTCGAGGATGTGAGCAGGCGAGGCCGGCTCAGAAGAACAATTCGTGCACATTTCAAAGCTCTTGTGTCCTTCGGAAAGGTTCATTGTTTTAAGGACCACTTCGAAAGCGGGGTAGAAGTGTTTGATCCTGTCTTTTAAAACCGTGAGCCAGAGAGCCTCCAGGACGAGAATGGTGCTCTAGGGGGGGAAATCCAAGCGGTGTTATTTTGGTGTTTTGTTCGAGAGAAAATCTCCAAAAAGGTGAGGGATGCTGACGATTCTGGTACCTCGCAAGTGCCCGCCTTGGCCAAAGTGTCCGCAATCTCATTTCTCTCTAGATCTACATGGATGGGGAAAAGTTGCAGCCTCTGTTAGTCACTGGACTAAAGCACCTAAAGGTGGGTAGAGGACCGACTTAGCTCTAGGTGGTATCCCATTTAGTCAGACTTCTACTCTACGTGGACCTGTCTGGCATATCTTGATTGGAGTACTGGGTCACATTTGGTATAAGGAAAAATCTTCTTCAGTAATGATTTATTGACAATCACATACACATACGAAAAAATCTAGATAACACTTTTCGTAGCGGCATGGCAAATACAACCAGCGGCAGGTGGATTTTCCAGTAAACGAAGTTTTAAATACAAAAAGTCAACCGGAAGTTCCCAAATTCACATGATATCAGTGAAAGGCTCCTCCGATTGGTGGACAAATATCGTACTAGGTGGTTATATGAATAATCTAAAATCGCTGACCACAAAATTTTTAAGTGTTAAAAGTTACGATTAACTCCCGTTCGGAGAATAACTAAAAATCAGTTATTTATGCAAAGTCCTATAGGGTTCAGGGGCCCCTTAGAGAAAATTAACTATATACACCCAACTTTTTTTTTTGCACAGCAGATAAATTCCTCAGAAAACCGTGCAAAAAAGTCATATAAAAATATACATGTGGCATATAGTAAATTTGGGAATATATTCCACAACTTTAAAAAATCGTGTAATGAAAAAAATTAATATTTTCCCAAAAACTCATGCAAGATATAACGTAATAATGAGATCCATGTTACATATTTATAAAACAAAAATAGTTTATTTTTGTTATAAAAAAAAATTAAAATTTGTGTACAGTGAAAATGCAGTCTCTAAGTACATACAACATATAAAAATTCAAATTCAAATTAGGAATAAGTTAAAAAGTCTGTTATTAGCAGCTGTTATTTTTTTTTTCTTTGGTTTCTCGAAATACACAAGATGCCGTGGAAATTTTAATGCACGCTCTATATCATGATCATGTGTACGAAAATGTTGTTCCATACTTTTAGCGAATTTCTTGCCCTTGCGAATTAATTCAGCTGTTAATAGCTGAACTTCCCCTGCAACTTCGTCATTATTGACTTATTTACTATCGTAAACTGTCACAAATTACATCAAATTGTCATCATCCAAAGAGCTTTACACAAAACACAATTATAATGAAAAGGGAAATGCTGCATTCAAGTTGAAGAACAACAAAATAAAAAAAAAAGATTCCAAAATTAGGATATTTCCCGTTACTCCAGAAAACAAAGTAAACAAGCCATAGAGTTGTCGGGGATTAGAGCCCACGACCTATGGATCCGTAAGCACGTAACATACCACTAAACAAAAGTGATCACTCCTGTCCGAAGGCTATTACTGGCTTATTTAGATACCGCCGCAGTACTCACCCACCAGTGAGTCGGTGGGTGGGCGAACGAATGAGATATGGGATTATGGCGAGCGTGTGAGTTGTTACTGTTACGTCCAGTGAGTCTGACGACTTTGTTTTGCTGCGTCAAGTGAGTCTAATGACATTGTTTTACTGCGTCAAGAGAGTCTGATGACTTTGCTCTTTTTGCCGATAGATGGTGCCAAGACACATCAGAAGATTTGTGTTTTTCTTTTCAGCCAAGGTCGCCAATGTCGGGAATTAAAACCCACGACCTATGGATCCGTAAGCACGTAACGTACCACTACGCAAAAGTGATCACTGCTGTCTGAAGGTTGTTACTGGCTTATTTAGATACCGTCACAGAGTAAACCAAGTCACTCGCGCATATATTGGCATAAGCCAACCATCTTTTGATTACACTGTCAAAAGTAGTATTTAAAAAAATTAGAGGAGGGAGGGAGTTCATGCTGGAACAAAAATTCGTGTAAGAAAATATATTGATAAACCATGTTATTTCATAATCGTATAAGAAAAGGGTTGGGTATGTATATATATATATATATATATATATATATTATATATATATATGTTTTTATTAATTCAAACAAAGTTTTTTTTTTTAATTTTATAAGTCTCTCTTAAAAATAAGAAGTCCAGTGGCTGAGTGGTAGTGTATCGCGCTTTCACACCATAGGCACGGAGTTCAAATCTCGAGCTGGGCAAGATCGACTCAGCCTTTCATCCCTTCAGTGGATCGATAAATGAGCATCAAGCTTGCTTGGGAACTGAACACTGGGGATTTCACGTCAGAGTGACCACTTGACCGAAACATCTATACATGCACCCCAGCGCCTAAGGTCACGTAAGCTGAGATAGACACAGTAGGCCTTGATCCTCATGGGCTGTTGCGCCACTGAGTTCAGTTCAGTTCAGTTATATTAGAAATATTTTTCTTCTAGAACCATTGGAATAATGTGCTTGTAAATTACATATGTAGATGTTTTATGATTTTTAATTATGTATGTTGACTTTTTATTTCGTTTATTAAACTGTATTAACTATATATACTTACATCTGAGACCGAGTAAAGAGTATTCTTCCTTTTTCGTTCTCCACTACAGGAATATTTATTCACTTAAAACATTTCCTACTTTTTAAAGTCCTCCGTATGAAACCAAATGAGTGTTCCAAATCTTTTTAATGAACATTGGATTATTTCCTTCTAATCCAGGCGTATGCAAAATGGACAGGAAATGACCCGAAGGCATTAAGGTCAGTGAAGGTCAACAGTCTTTTAATCTGTGCGATGCATAAACCGATCCAATGGGATTATCGGGGCAATGCATCTGAGCGACCCGCTTCTTCTCCTCAGAGCTATTTTTAACAATGGCTGAGCGAGAAAAATTGATTTTGCGCCTTCGACAGCTCTACCTGTGCTCTTTGGGGTGGTCAGTGCTGCGACGCCACGTGCCACTGCCCGCCAAATGAAAAAGAAAAAAAATTCATACGATATTGCACTGTTGACGGATGGCAATGGATGGAGTGCTGTAATGTTCTTCCAGTGATATAAATCAGATGCTTGGCAATAATGGGGCCGGTTTTGTTTTATGTTTTATCCGGACACATTAGTCTTCAATCAGTTTTCCTTCTTTCTATATTTTGGCCCCGTGGGCGATGAAACAGAAAAATTGTTTTGTTTCCCGAGCTAAATCGAGTTTGTTTCCCTCCTCTCTCGCAATGGAATTTTTATCGTACTTGGATGCGTATCAAATCACGAAATAAATATCTATTGTGATATTTACTGTATTCCATTAATATTATTCTATGTTTAGATCGGAGCTCTGGCCCAGATGACGGAAATGGCTTGAGGGATGATTTATTGGATTATTAAGGTCGCATTAGAAGCAACACTCGAGCTGTTTGTGGTGGGGTGACGTGGATCGCATGATGGGTCTAATGCACGTTAAATCTTTCAGGGCTCAAAGTTCTCAGGTTAGCGTTATGAGGATGGATGGGTTGTTTATTAACGTCACACTTTGAAGCGTAATATGGAAGTTAGGAAAGTGGGGTGCCGGCTCTCCTTCTTACTGGATCGGGGTTTAAAATTGTGATTTTCTTCGACAATAATAGTGATTGTGGTCGCAAACACGTAGCCGGAGTTTCGCGGGTTCGAGTCCGGGTGCCTGGAGAAGGGTCGGCTCTAGCAGTTTTGCCGCCCCGGACAAAAATGGAAAATGCCACCCCTCTCTCCAAAGCAAAATATTATAATTAATATATATATATATATATATATATATATATATATATATATATATATACAGATAGCTATAGAACCTAAGTATAACTATTCAAGATAGGAAATATTAGGCACAGTTACAATAACAAACTCCTCGCCTTAGGAACCAAGATTGCAGGTTTAAACAAGTTTTAGGGCTAGCCAACCTTCACTTGTAATTTCTCTATACATTGTGCCAATGGGAAAGGAAAGAATAATATTAGGAGAAATTTAAACATTACAAATATTTAAAAAAAAAACTATTAAAATATAACGATAAAATTATAGCCTACTAGTACTCACAGTATAGATTTAAAGTCGATGCAATAAGGTAAATAGTAAGACTTACTTCGTGAGTATATCAACCGGTTATGTGTTTCCCGCCAAATACAACAGAGGAATATCAGTACCGCATAAAGTTAATAAATTGTGATAGAATAGTTGCAACTAATATAAATATGTATATACATAGGACAGAATCATATAAACTGGTGATTAATTTTTATTCATTATCATTAAAGTATCGTATTGTCATCCAAAACAATCGTGTATAGAAAATTTCAGTCCAACTGAATACTTTAAAACGTGAGAAAAATCTTTTAAAGTTGTAACCCAAGGTCGCTAAAAATGAAACCAACGTGGCTGTATCTGTAATTCTTTAAATAATTAGTTTCAGTCAATTAATTATAATTAAATTATTGTATTGTCATCCAAAATAATCACGTACATAAAATTTCAGCTCAATGGAGAGCTTTAAAAAGTATTTTATTAACGATTGCAAATTCCACCAAGATAAATAAATATATAGAGAGTATGAGCTAATAGTGTAGGAATTGAAAAATACGTAAAATAGACAGAAATCGAAAAATATGAGTTGAAAGAAAATATTTGCACTTATGTTTCTTTATTATATCGCGTTATATTTCTCTAAGCAAATCTTTACTAATATTGAATATCCTTTAGTTTTTATTCTATGATTGATTTTCCGTGGTGAGCTTGAGCCTAACGTTGTTTCATTCGAGTTGTACTTTCTAATCCTGATTTCTCTTTGAAAATGTGTCGTGTAAAGGAGAGGTCCCCAACCACAGGGCCACCCAAGAATTTTCATTTATTTTTTATGGTGTATTTCTTTCGGTTTTGTGTGTCTTACTATGGAAATCATTCTATATTTCATATTAAATCACTTTATATTCATTTTTAGTGTAACTGTGTTTTATTCTGAAGGCATATTTAAATGCAATTAAATTAAAATTATTAAATCAAAACAATCTAAAATATAAACAATCAACATCCCCCCCTCCCGTCAACAGAATGTGGTGAATTTATCAAACATTCACCTATCCGCGGTGATGAAAAAGTTAGGAAGCTCTGGTGTGAAAGAGCTGATGCGCACGCTGCACGTTAAATCTTCAGAGCTTGGAATTTTCAAGGTTAGCATGATGAAGTAGCAAAAGTGTGGTGGTAGCTCAGATACCGTTCTCGTCACTTGACCGTGTTGAACTTAGTGCGCTGATATTTTGTTTAATTATGCTTTGTATTTTCATTTGTCACGTTTTTTAATTTGTTTCTCGAGATTCATTGTTCAAAACGAAAACATCTCTAATATATCTTTTGTTATTTGAACACTGAGTATGAAACTGGAAGTTAGGACAAACACATTACGACAGGTGCGATATCCTGTCAAAGACGTGCCGCCGCCGCCGATTCATGAAACTGTTTCCTTATGGTGCGGTATATGATGCGGAAATTACAAGAGGCTAAAAAAAATGATCAGGTGCCGTCGTTCTTACTTAATGCATATGATTATTATGATGCATATATTTTAAAAAAAAGAATTATTTAAAATATTTTTATTATTTTCTTTTGGGATTTTTCTTTATTGCATCTTCAATAGTGTGTTTTAAAGAATCAATATACATAATGCACTTTAAATCCATTGTTCGAATTCAATACCCTATAAATAATTTCAAAGTTTGGTAAAGAAATAGGAATAAAAAAAAAATTATTAATTCGGAATAAAATACATCCTCTTCCATTTTCGAAAATTATTCAAAATGGAAAAAAAATATTCGGTTAAAGAAAAAACTCGTTTATAATACAGAAAAACGAAGCGGCTTAAGCTCTGTAATCCAAGCTTTTTCTTTTCTTTTTTGACAAGTATGTGAAAATGTGTTTTTATTTAGTTAAGGATATACGGGCTCCGTATTCACTCGGCCTTTTTCTCTGAGAGAAAAAGAGATATTGCTTCCCGGTAATTTATTGTTCGTCAGAAATAATTCTTTTTTCTTGTACATATCATTCATAACGAAGTATCAGTTTTTATATTTTATCTGTCCTTAAATACCTAGGATTTATGGTGTTTATGGTATGACTAATATAATCACTAGAAAAGAAAAATGTATAGTTGATGTCGACAGTAATGTGAAAAATAGAAATTCGATTCTGCTATCTTCTATCAAAAGAACACTTATCTTTTTTTAATTTTGAAAATATGAGAATCAGGGATTTTTACGTGAAGATTCTGAGGAGGACAGTGAAGGATTTAACATTTTAAGCATGATTTGATGCTTGTCATTTTTTTTATGTTTTTGAATTCTTCAAACTGTAGCTAATCGTTTAAAATGAATGTTATGAATTGTAGAACGTTTTTAATATATTAAAAGAATTTGAATTGAATACTTTCAAGTAAAAAATATGTTTTGTACCTATCGTAAAAAAGTAATTTGTTCACACTTTTGCTCTAAATAACTATTTTTCTCATTGTTATTGTACTTTCATATTGTTTGAATCATCGTAATATTAATTTTGGATTAGGCGTAATTTTTTTTATCTTAAAAATTTAGAATATTGTTTGATGTATCTTCTGGAGCAGTTTTGCCAGACTGGTGATCTTTAAATAATGTACTTCGTATATTGATTTTTGCTTCTTTATTTTTTTAATTTAATGATTGTTATTTGTTTATTTATTTGTTCTAGATGAGTGAATTAACTTCTATTGTGTGTGGTAATGCAAAATCTATGTATCAAATCTGAAAATTTCGAATAAGTTGAAGATTGAATCAATTTGATGTAAATAGTATGTAGTATTCAATGAATGTTCTCCATTTCTATCTGCAAAATTAACAAAATGTGTTTACGAAGATTTACATAATTTAAGAATAATTAATTTACGGTTGTAATATTGGTCATGATTAACATGAGAAAAATAATATTCAAGGCAATGAGAGAAAGAGAGAGAGAATTGTCATTCATTGCGGATGATAATATGAAATGAAATAAATGTTTGACATTTGAAAAAGAACAATTTATTAAAATAATAAATTGATAAAAAACAGCTTATTTTTTTAAAAATATGTTCGAAAAGAAAGCATCTATTTTTTTCCTATTAAATTTAAATATTCTTTAAAATATGTCTTTAAAGTGTTATTTGTTTGTTCTTTATTTGAGAATCTTTCTTTGTGTATACACATTTGTGCATGTTTCCAGAAAAGATCACACAAATAAATATAGTTTTCATGATGAATAAATCTTGATATTATGTATATATAAACATAATTTAGGTGTTTTTTTTATAATATATAATAATTGGCCATTTAAAAACAGGTTTGTTTCAAATCAAAAGTAAAATTGGATAAAAAATTTGAATTTTCAATGTGGATTTTTCGAATCATTTTAAGAGTTTCAATAAAGTACAAGTCATGCGCCATTTTTACGCTGAATCACTGTGTAATTTTTATAACATATTATCAGTACATCGAAAATATATCATGTCATTCCTAGGGGTTCGTTTTTTTTCAGTTAAATTCACAGCTAATGAAGACCATATAAGGTGTCATTAATTTTCAGTGTTAATGAATCGTAAACTAACCTATAAAAATCTTTAAACTGTTGAACAGGCAGCAATTTTTTTAATCTGCTCTTCTCTGGGTCGTTTCACACTTCATTTAATATCAGTCTTGAAATCGATTCTGTAATCTGAGAGTCCGCTCATTTTCTTAAATATCATAATCTAAAAGATCGTTTTCTTCTCAAAGCCTGGGTCATAATAGCGAAAATTACGATGTTAAAAAAAACCAAACGACTATTTAACCTTAATGTCTTCCGATTTAAACGATGAAAAAAATCGCTATCATTATTATCAAAAAGGACATAAAGGAAAAAGAAATATCGTTTGCTTTTATTTTAATTCGAATTCCATTGGAAATATTGACCGCGAAATTAAATCTCGGATCTTTTCTTCTTTTTATAATTTTGGCTGAAAAGTTATTGAGTGAATTTCTCTGCGCTAAATTTTGTCTCTTTTCAAATTTGACATATATTGCTCTTGGAGCTTAAGGGAAAATTAGCAGAATTTTCAGGGTATTTAAAGATTAAAAATCCCTTTTAATTTCCTACTCTCCTGGCTACATTTGGGATTAGTGTGGAGTTATAAGCATCGCCTACGGTTTAGTTCTTAATTAGCTTAAAAATTTAATTAAGTATAATCATTTACAAGTGTATTTACAGGAAATTTTGTAACTTTGTTCAGGAGGAATGAATTTGTAACCTTATTTTAAATTTCTCTGTAGATTTTTTAAACGATAAAAAAAGATAAATATGATTATATTTCAAATTATGTCTAGTAAGAGCAAAATTTAATATGAACTAAAGGAATAGCATTTAAACATCGTTAATTTGAGAAAATGCCAGATATATTGGAAGAACACTTCTTTGATATAAAAAATAATAAATCTACTGATTACTGGGATACACAAAATTTCAGGCTAAGTTATTTATCACTAGTATCACTATT
This sequence comes from Trichonephila inaurata madagascariensis, assembly GCA_019973955.1. Lineage (NCBI taxonomy): Eukaryota > Metazoa > Arthropoda > Arachnida > Araneae > Nephilidae > Trichonephila > Trichonephila inaurata. The sequence goes on from BMAV01014149.1 coordinate 236,744, forward strand.
TTTATATGGCACAGGAAATAAAATAAAAATTCAAGCAAATAATTTTTGAATAAAAGAAGGTTTTTTGTGAAACATTTATGGAAAATAATACTCTTAAAATTATAATAAATTCAAACTTTTCTTTCTTTCTTCTAAACTTGCAGAAAAAACTTGGTAATCTAATCAATTTTTAAATAAAGAAGAAATTCTAAAACTAAAATAGTTTTTCTCTCTCCACAACTGAATCAAATTTATCCATTGATGTTCATAGAAGCAAATGTGGTGTGTTATTATTTATAAAAACGACGGTTTAACTATCAATAACAAAATATGAATGTAAAAGAGTATTAAAGTATAAAATTCATATTAATACCTACTTTTATTCCTACAATATTTCCAATGTTAGGGACTAAGCGTATAGAAATCAGTAAACCCTTTGCTGTCCCTTTATTTTATTAGAATATTTATACCGAGTGCCGAATCTTCAAACTTATTATAATTAATGTTCAGTGAAATATTTATTATACATTTAGGGAACAGTATTCAATAACAGTAATATATTGTTCATTTCTTTTGTCCTACATCAGACAGACAAAACATTTACTTAAGGATATATTATAGCACTGAATTCTAAAGCATACACTTCAGCACAAGATGGAGCCATGAAGAATTTACAGGGATGATGTGGAATATCTGTTGCAAACATTTACCTAAAAGATATTACTTACGATTAGTTATGCTTCGACTTAAGGAAGGGTGCCTTGGGAAAACCGAGCTCAATAAGGGTATTCTAATCAAAAAGGTTTGAGAACCTCTGTGTTACAAAAATTATTCTAATTGTTAAAAGGGAATGCGTTCTATATAAATTCTAAAAGAAAAAATATTTTGAAAAAATGAATCTGTGGATAAATTTCAAAAACGCTTCTTATTATTCTTCGGGTGATATAAATTCCCACCTTCAGAAATTCGATTGAATATTGAACTCTCAAATAACTTTTCAAAGTTCCATTTTCATAGATCGATCATGGCGGGAAGAGCCTTAGTTCATTTCGTCTTCACGATAAACGAATTCACTATATTTAAGAAAGAAATGGAGAAAAAAAACTTTCTAAATTAATCAGCAATTACAAAAGTAATGTAAACAGCTGTATCTGATGTAAAAAGAAACATTTTGTTTTCGTGACTTTAATAGGGAGAAAAAGGTAAATTCAACACGTTTACTTTTCACAAACAATTTCACCCTAATAGCACAAAAAAAAAAAAAAAAAAAATTCCGTTTCCACAATAATGTAATTCCGCAGTCAGAGTTTTATAAAACGCCAATGAAATGATCACCAATGTTATAGGGCTGCGGTAGCCCGGTGGTCATGGTATGGAAAATAGAGGACATGTCATAAGTTCGAGTCTAGTACCACTAAAGACCCGCCGTGTAGGGCAGCGATGCACGTTAAATCTGTCGAGAGCTCAAACGTCCTCCCATTGATGTGGTGTGATAGTTAGGAGAGGGGGTGCCAGCTCAGATGTCACTTGCATAGTTCAAAATTACGTGGTCCGTCACCAAAAGCCCTCGTGTAGCTGAACAGTGCGACGTTAATATTCACTCATTCACTCACACCAATGTTGCTTCTTTGCAACGTCCTTTAATAGGCACTGAAGCCATTATAGATGCCTTTAGTGCTGTTTCGTTAAATAATCGTCACAGACACTACTAGATTTTTCTCAAGGCACTTTTATCATCCAGTTAATTCCTTATTCACATTATAAAAAATATTTTGTCTCTCTACAAATGATTTTTCCAGCTTTAATTACTCTTATATAATCATATATATATTACAAATACACTTGTGTCGTTTATAACTGTGTAAAATATTTAGGATGTACTTTTTTAATTTAGAACATTGAAAGTTTTTTATATCCTAACGAGAGATATGCAAAAAGTCAACAAAAAGCGGACTTTTGCAAATTCGTATCCTAGTCGAAGAAAGTTGGAAGAAAAATTGAAAACTTTTTCCCATTTCATTTCCACGGATCATAAATTCTGCGAGTTAACAGGGGAAAAAAGAAGAAAAGGAGAGGGAGGAGGAAGGAACTGTCGCCGCTGTAACTTCAAAACTCACTAAATCACATTAGTCGGAATAAACGCAAAGCGGAATACAGAGATAAATAACGATTAAGCAAAGAGAAAGAGCCCGTTTCTGGCAGACGAGAATTAAAATATAAAAAAAGAACGGACAAAACAACTTGCCAAACGATTCATCTTCTTTTTCGTCCACGTGGTCGAGCTCGAGAATATTCTCCGTTTGTTCGAGACAATCCACTAAAGCATATGATGCTGTTTTTGGAACATACCAAGAATTCGGAATCTTGGATTTTTAGAATAAAAAAAAGCAAATGACTATTTTTTAAAAGGCATATGCTAATTCCTAATTTTAAGTTAAAATTAACTCTCGCCTGATCTCTTTGTATGACATGATTGTGGTGACTGTTGTGGAAATTTTTTTGTTCTGATATTACAATTAATTTTATGTTTTTTTTTTCAGAAAACAAATAACGAATATTTTTATTCTGTCAAATAAATGTAGTACATTTCGAGAAACACAATGCAATGAATTACGATTTTCATTACGTTTTAATACGTCAAACCTTAATCTTTGTTATCAAATATTTATTTTTGATAACTGGATAATATTCACATGAGCCAAATTCTCAAAATTCCATGATACTGTAAAATGTTTATTTTCCTTTATATTATTTAGTACTCTTTTCTTACAATTCTCAAACTCAATAACATTTTTGTATTATTCTGTTGCATTGTAAAACAATTGTTTGATTTATAGTTATATAAAAAGAATACAGGGATTACAGTTAATGAAAAATATCCGAATTTCATTCATATTGATTAACATAAGAGTGGTTAAAGAAAAGCCTAGAACCTCCTCGTGTATTCGGATCACGATTTGGACCCTCGCCGTGTAAAGGGCTGATCTAAGTTATATCCGTCGAAGCTCAAAGTCCTTCAGAAATTTGGAAAGCGGAGTGTCATTCTCGTTTCTTGACAGTGGCTCAAAATTACTGTGTGTGTTATTACGTGGGTGAGGAGAATTTGCTTATTCCGAACCCTAATCTCCAATCATTATCAATTTAAGTGCTTGTGATTTGCTTTCAAAATTGCGTACTAATGAAGTGAAATAATTATGAGAATAAAACTTTGAAATGAAGAATAAAGAAAAACTATTGTTGTGCAATACAGAGGTAATATACATTTTATCGAAAATTAGCCTAAAATGCTTGGAAAATATAGAAAATTTGAAGTTTTCTGGATTTGAGTGGTGGGTGGGGCGATGCCTATTCGATTTGGATGCAGCAGAGAAGCTCGTTTGTTTATTATCTGTGTGGTACCGAGAAGAGAGTCTGTGATTGGCTGACCGAAAAAAACAATCATTTAAGAGGTTCGGAGCAGATCTCAGTCAATCATTAAGTTAAAATAACGAGTATTGTTTCAAAAATAAAGTTAATAAACAATTAATCAGTTAACCTTATTTGTGCTCCTTTTTACCTTAAAAAAAATTAGATAAATCGGCTATAAAGTAGTGGAAAATTCATCGCGTACTCTCTTTTTCAAAGAATAGAAGTATTCGCAAAGGTTTGCAGACTCTCCACCTAGAATACTTCATAAAATTTTCTATACATAATAAGTAGTTACGACACCTAATTTGTGGAGTAATGTTTCCATAATAATAACATAAATTATTTTCTAAAAAATGTGCATTGTTAGGTATTTGACAAAATTTGAAAAAGATTCTTTAAATATCTTTCGTTACTTAATTTCTCTCCGGATCTGTGATGAAGTTCAAATTCTCAAACTCTACTTCTTTTGATACACCTCGATATCTCGACCAGTTAGCGAGCTAACAATCTCCAATTTAGAGCGAATTTTGCTCTCATTTGCCCCTCCCCCCGAGATGAAATTGTCACTCTGATACTGCATTTTATTCAAATTATGGTTTTCTTAGAATTTTAATTTCAATTTTTGGTTGTAAAGCAATTACTAATAAATTATTTATATTTTATAATTTTAAGTTAGAGCTAAAAAAATTTTAATGTTATACAAATTTAGCTGTAGTAACTGCTCTTGCCTTTTTATGGGAAAAAGACACTATTTTTTCGTATATAACACAAATAGTACTCGTTAATTTTTTAAATAGATTTCGTAACCACACGTCTTAATTATTTTTAAGATAACATTCCATTGTAGTTCTCGTGTTTGTGAAAATCATTTGTTTGTCTTGAAATACATACAAGAACAGATTTTTAATCCTCTCTTGTTTGAGAATTCGTTTACACTACGCTTCCAATTAGTGAATGGCTTCAGCTTAATTATCACTTTGACGGATTTCATGTTCATTTGAATTGTTTGTAATCGCAGTAAATGATCTAATTAATTTATTTACTATTGTGTTCAAGCAAAATAAGTAGAAGGAGCCACTGATACAATCAAACTTAATTTGTTAATTGGATTCTTCGTTAATGAAAATTAATTAAATCCTTATGTTGTTTTTTCTTGCGTTTGTTTTGAGGCCATTAATATTTGTATGTTTCTGGTTTTATTTTAGTTTCATTTTTAACACTCACTCTTTATAAAACAATTTTAAAGAGTATTTTTTTTTTTTTTTTGTTTATGAAAGAAACTTTTTTCTTTACTGTTTTAGTTTAAAGTGCCTCAGTATTTTTATATGAAATTAAACAATTATTGACAAATGTTCTTTAAAATATGTGAAATTAGGGATTTTTTCCTTTCTTTTTTTGTTGAGATTATTACACGGAATGTAATTTTACTCTTTATGTATTTATTATTTCTTTTAATGTACTAATTATGCATTGCACTGCTCTGATTTAAAGCTAATTTTACAAAAATAATTCCATTATTTAACCTTTCAAAATAAAACTGGTGTATTTCCACTTGAGTAACCTAAACACAGAGAAAGTAATATAAAACTATGACGTGGTGGGCGCCAAATGATAAGGGACAGACGGGGAAGGGGTTCTTTACTAAGTCCACTAGTTATTAAAACACGTTTATTAGACAAAACAAACACATTTATATACATAACTAGAGAACTAACAGTTGACATAGAATTGAAAGGGATCGGAGCGCATGCTCATACATCCTTACAGTTCCGAAACTTGGCCATCACTGAACTGTTAATATGGAAGAGTCTAAATAACGGGGGGTTACAAAACTAAGTAAAATATTTAATTTATTCTTATAAATCAAGGAATTCCTAATATAATAGATACAATGCTAGGAAGTTCATAACCACTATTCTAAATCTAACATGATATCATCATTTTGCATTAGCACCGTCAAGTCAATTTCACTCAGTAACTATTATTTGTGTTTTGCTCTATTGAAAAATCTTGTAATGTCTTTAAAAAACAGTCTCGTAAAAACTTATTACATTTGATTTTCAGTCCTAATTACCAACTTTTACATTTTCCTTGAATTTTTGTTAACACTATATTTTATTTTCTCTTTCATGTATAATCACATTAATATAAAATATTAAATATTTTTCTTTCCAGCTAGGTTTTCTTTTGTACATTAATTACCATAACTTTATCCTGTGAAGTAAAAGAAAAATTACTATCTAAACATAATTCACCGGCAACGCTAATGATGTATGCTATAAATTTTAATTTTGTTAATGGCAAGAACTCTTTTTTTATCGGTGGAAAAATATTTTAACTTCATAAATGGTTTAACGTCGCTCCTAATTGAATTTTTTGGATTCCCAGTCCCCCGATTTTTTTTTTTTTTTTTATAAATTTTTTTGTGAAGACATTAAGTAAGAAGAAAAAGCTTTTTTTAATACTTTTACCTTCTAAATCAATTTTTATTGATACCCTTTTGATATTTGTTGCGAAAAATAGTGTCCTACTATTTGATATATGACTTTAAGCGAATTCTAACGCTTCGTATGACTCTTATTTTCACTTTTGTTTTGTAAATAATCCCAAATCGCTTTCCAGATATTTCCTGTACCATTCTAAACAGTTTTTATAGCTTCTTCTGACCTTTTCAAAACATTCGTACATGTTCGACTTCTTTGAACCTACAAAGGCAAAAAAAGGAGGAAACAACAACTATCTTTTTTATTTTGTTTTATTTTTTTTAACTCTGTTTTATTTATACATCTGAAACGAAGAGGAAAACATTAAAGCTGTCGATAAAATGTGAATCTTTTCGACAAACGTATTTCGCGAATGAATTATTCTCTGGAAATGTTTATTTTAGTATCTTGATAATGTCTTTCCAATATTTCATCGTCACATAAATTGAACGGCAAATGACTGTTTATTATCAGTTTTCCCTACTTTTTCCCCTTATTTTGCTCTTGCGAAAAAGAATATCGATTTAAATATCTAAGGATTCTATTTCCTCTGTAAGCAGATCGGGATCCTTTCGGAAGACTTTTTTTTTCCCCGATGACTTCTATATCAGTGCTTTTCAAACTTTCAATATTTGCGACCCAATATTCAATCACAATTTTCATCGCGCCCCCCTTACATACAAATAACAATACATTGATTTCAATAATACTACACTTTGATGCTAAAGCTACAATATGAATTTGTCCTTTTAAATGCCACTGGCGTATATATACGTCTTACTCAACCAGTACGTTAAATGCCCCGGACGTATATATACGTCTTTCCGAAGCACGAGTTTTTCTGTGCACTGCTATCCATAAAATTATTCAGAAAGTTTTGGAATTCAATATCAGAGGATTTCCTTATTGATTC
>BMAV01014149.1:243626-257407 GCA_019973955.1 Trichonephila inaurata madagascariensis
TGATACATTTATAAGTGTATTATATCAGAGTATAAATGTTAATTTTATTTTTTATTATTATTTTGTTTAATATTAGTAAATCGATATATTTTTTAAATAATCTTTTTTGTTTTCGATTTTTCAATATGCTCGCGCCCTCCTCGCAGAGTTGGCACGCCCCACAGTTTGAAAAACACTGTTCTATAGGAAACTGATCATTTTTTTTCTACATCCAATAGTGAATAAAAAGCTAAACTCAGTGGCGCAACAGCCCATGAGGGCCAAGGCCTACTGTGCCCATCTAAATTTTCGTGACAATGGGCTCTGAGGTCCATGAGCAGATATTCCAGTCAGGTGGTCTGTCTGACACAAAACCCTCAGTGTTTAGTTCCCAAGTAAGCTTGGTACTCATTTATCGACCCACTGGAGGGATGAAAGGCTGAGTTTACCTTGCCCAGTCCGGGGATTAAACCCCGGACCTGTGGCGTGTAAGCACGATACGCTACTACTCAACCACTGGGCTTCAATAGTAAACATATTTGGATATTTTTAACTTTCATTTTATAAATTTTTCAGACTTTTAAACTTTAGAATTAAAGGTATAGTTTTTCAACTGTTTTTTTATTATTATTGTTAATTATTAACTATAATTTATTAATTTCTTTTTTTTAATTTCGAATTTTCTTATTAAACAAAATATTGTAAGGTGCGTGACATAGTATTTTTAAGTTCACACTGTAAAGCTTTATGAAGGCTATAATCGACGGACCAACATAATTTTGAACCTAGGTCAAAGGACAAAGACCCCCTCTCCATACTTCCATACAACACCAACGGGAGGACGTTTGAGCCTCGACAGATAAACGTGCAGCAGCCCCTCTGCACAGCGGGTCTTCAGCAGCACAAGACTCGAACTCTCATGACGCGCCAACCACGAGACTATTGTTGGCTACCAAAATATTGTTGGAAGAAATAATTAAAGAAAATAGAATTTCATTATTTTAGTACCCGTATTTTTCAGTTCCTGAAAAATGTTATAAATTAAAATGAAATTTTTAATTGTATACATAAAATTGAAATATCCATATTTCCGCTTTGAATGGATAAGAGAGCCAAACTTTTAATTTGTTCCCTGAATTTATTCAACGCTTTTAATCCACTGGCATGCTTTATATTAAATATTTATTTTTAAAAAGATTTCTTCCAGTAAAAAGTTTCAAATATTTAAAAAAAAATTTCGTGGTTCATCCGTATAACTAAGATAAGACTGTTTTAATACTTACTCTAAAATATTCAAGGTGCGCGTGTAACCGTTATCGAAACTTTTATAAGAGCTCTCTTAACTATTTCTTCAATTTTCTATTTTTCTTACTAACTTTTCACTAATTTGCAATTTTCAATTATAATGAGTTTTATTCATTACTAAATCTGGGAAAATTTATCAATTTCTAAAAAGTTATTAATTCCGCCGAAAGGTATCATTAGTGTCGTGATTTAATTTTCTAATTAGATATTAAGGCTTTACTTTTTAAGTTAATACTTTTCTTACCGGAAATATTTTTTTAATAAATTGAACCAACTTGAATGAATAAAATGCATTATTATGAAAACGCAACATATTGAATAAAATTCGAATATATGTATATACACTCATGGACAAAAAAAATTAGCGCACCGAGAAGGATTCGTCAAAATGAAACGAAATTTTACATACGTAATGACTACTTTGATATAAGTAAATGATTAGAAAATTAAAGAAAAGGGATCATTTATTTCAGAAAAAAAAGGCAAATAAACGGAGGATTTAATACCCTGTTGAACCCCCTCTATAGGGCAAATGCACGATGCGATACGATCGGGCATTGAGGCATACAAATTCTGTATGATGTCTTGAGACATTTCGTTCCATATTTGCTGTAACCTTGCTTCTAGTTCGTTCAAACTGGTGAAAGGCCCAACTCGCCGTCCCAAATGATCCCAGATATGCTCTATTGGAGACGAATCTGGGGATTGGACAGGCCGAAGAAGGGTAGTAACAGTGTGGAGACAGTCTTGTGACACCCCTGCCGTGTGAGGTCGAGTATTATTTTGTTGAAAAATTGTTCCTGTGAACTGTTGCACGAGTGGTAACACATGTGGTTGCAGGATGTTTTGGACATACCTCTAGGCTGTCATGGTGCTACGGATCAATACTAGGGTTGACCGTGTATTGTAGGCAATAGCATCCCATACCATCACATCAGCTGTGGGAGTGGTGTGTCGCTGTATAGCAAAGGCAGGATTGAGGCGTTCACCACAGGGTCTCCACACACGAACACGATTGTCCTCACTGCTGAGATTGAATCTGGATTCGTTGCAAAAGACGACCTGGTTCCATTCCACTGCAGTCCAGTTTCCTCGTGCGCGGCACCACTCCAAACGGAGGACGCCACTGTTTATGGGTGGGCGTCAAGGGCAACTCACGTAATGGGAGCCGCGATCCCAAATTTCCTTCAGCCAGACGCCTTTGTATGGTTCGAGAAGACACAGAGGCCCCTAGTGAAGGTGCTACTTGTGCCTGGATGGCAGCCGATGAAGCAGTTGGCTGTACACGTGCATTTCTTACGATGTGGTGGTCTTCTCGACGACTGGTCTATCGAGAGCATCCTGAGCCTGGTCTTCGTGTAACTGACTTCTCTCGGATCCACTGGTCCTAAAACCTCCTCATAACACAACCAGAGCGGCCTAATTGACGAGCTACTCGCCTAGCTGACCACCCAGCTCCCATCATGCCGGTGATTCTCTTCCTCTCAAACTGCGCCAGCTGCTCATATTGTCTTCGAAAATGGCGTAATGGCATGTCTATCTCAGTTCTTGCTTTGTAAACGATTCAGCACACTCAAACAAGCTTTGGTTACCTGTTTTATTCTCCACGGAGAACGACGTTAAACACCCTCCACCGGCTATACGTAATGCGCAATCACGCTGCATTTCTAATTATTTGCATATCTTCCCAACAGGTACCTTCATGCCAAGTTTCGTTACGATCCCGTAATTATTTCTTGGTGCGCTATTTTTTTTTTTTTTTTTTGTCCTTGAGTCTATTTGACTTTATTAAAATATTTTAACTTACTAAACCCCATAGAATAATGATGTGTTAGAAAAAAAGGCTGTTAAATTTAGTATTATTAGTGAGCAATTAAGAAATTCTTAATTGTCGCTTTCAAATGTCATTTTTTGAAAGTACCGTGAAATCCGGCGTATAACGCGCACTTTGAACACAAAAAATATGATCAAAATTTACGGGTGCGTGTTATACGCCGAGTATAAAATTGATAGCTTCAAAAATTAAAAAAAAAAACAGATGAGCATTAAAAAAATTTAGACTTCTATATACATCGAAATACTGTTTATTTAAAAGAAATGACATATCTAATGAATTTAAAGGGTTGTTCTAGAAGTATACTATATTTTTTTCAAAAGTCTGAGATAATACTTCGAATAAATGTCTTAAAAACATAAGAGCATTGCACACATACGTTTCAGGTTCCTTTGTAAAAAAGAGGGTGTGCGTTATACGGCGAATATGCCTAAAAATTAAAAAATGTAGCTTGAGAGTATGGGTGCGCTTTATACGCCGGATTTTAAGGTAATTTTTATTTTTATTGATATTTTTTTATAGTATCCTAAATTTGTTATTTATAATTTTTTTCTGAGTTTTAAATGCAGTCTTTTTTAACTCTAAAAAAGTTTAATTTAGTTCATGCAATGAGAGCGCTAAGAATATTTGTATCGCTTTTTATATTTATTTGTAAGCAGTTTTATTTTAACTCAATTTTACATTATCTTAAAAATATGATTGATTTTCATGAAGGGGGAAATTTTTTTTTCATCATTTTAAGAAGTCGTTCATCATTCCTTATTGATCTTTCTTCGGAATATTGACTGCTTTTTTCAAAAAATGGAACAATTATATCAACAGAAGAGAGCTCAAATAAAATGGCTTCTAATAATGATGAAGACCTAAAAAAACGCTCGAATCTAATATCTGTTCTTAAAAAAATTCGTGAGAAAATATTAAAGAGAAGTACCACACACAATACCTATTTTACATTCTATTACTTTAGTCTTATTTATTTAGAAGACAGAATTTTTATATGGCTGTAAAATACGTATTCGTCTATTTGTGTAATAGAACATGGATTCACGAGAAAAAGTAACTTAAGTTTTCGGTGAATTGAATAAGGAAATATTTTTAAAAGGGTTCATATTTACGGAATACTGTAACGACAGTTTCATTATAGCTCTTTGTTTTTCATTGTACTTTATACAAGCTGAAATATTTTTTTAAAAAAAAAAGTTTACGTGCATGTGTTAGTTTCTTAGTGCCATATTCGTAAAAAAAAAATATTATAATTATCAAAGTGTGCTACATAATCTTTACTTAAGCATAAAATGGTGGGCTAATTTTTTTAAGAAGTTCATTTTGTTTTTATGAAATGCTTCATCTTAGAAAATATATGCTTCAATAACTTTAACTTATTCATATTTTCGTTGTGTTACATATTTTTTATTTTGCATGAAAGTATTTATTTGTTATTTAAAAAAAAAGTAATTTATTTTTCTTCACTTCACATTTAAATATATTTTAATTTTGAATTATTTATTTAAAATATTTAAATTGTGCTTCATCTGATTAAGAAAGTAGACTTCAGTAAACAGAATTTAATTCCATAAGTTTGATTTAAAGCTGTGAATTTATTTATTTGAAAATAACCTTTCAAATTGTATATTAATTATATCTCGCAAGCACAATCTAATAAAATATTAGGGTTTCCTTTGTCATTTTATACTTCGGTTAAATTATGAGGATCAAACCTTCAATATAGAACTTTCACATCGTGCTTTTGGCCACTTTTAAGCCTAGAAGTCAACATTTTGTTCTACAAATGCCTTTGATTAATCATACGTATATTAATTTGATATTATTTGAATTTTAAATATTTCGTTAGACTCAAAGATGGAGCTTTTAGCGGTAGACCTCCTGATTCTTTTATCTCATTCAAGTGATGAGGACGACACCTGAGCTGGCATTCCCCTCTCCTAACTTCCACACCACACCCACGTGAGCACGTTTGAGCATTTACAAATTTAACGCTTTAGTTTGATATCACGAGGCACGCGCCAAGTTGTTATTTATGTTCGCCAAGATGAGTGATAACATTACAATGTGGTTACCTTGATATTTTTTCAGCTTTTGGAATATTGCAAGTTTTCAGTACTTTTTAATTGATATTCATTGTAATTATTTTATTAATAATATAGTATGAAAATACAATTATTATTTTAGGCAATAATCATATAATATTCATTATTTATAATAGTTTTTTATTATATTTATTTATAAATATTATTACATATTATGTTATTTATTTATAATTTTTACGTTACATGAGTATTCTTATGAATTACTTTTATTTTACAATACGATGATTTTATTCTTTTTTTATAATTACTGTTAAATTATATTATATGATTATTATTATATGTAATGATTATTATTATAAATCGTACTATTTGAATATTATATATAATTACTATTAAATTATATTATAAGAGATTGTTATTATATACTGCATATTATTATTATTATATGTAACATTTTGTTATATTATATTGTTATTCATTATTTATTGATTGATCTTGGTTAGTCTCATATTCTTTTTTTGAAATATATTTCAATGTATTTCAAAACAATTTTTTAAAAATTATCTTCCTGACGATCTGATACCACTAGGCCGCCATCTTGGATTCCATTCCAGCGACAACAAGCTTTGCTTGGCGTGATTCCTTTATCGCGCCATGCAGCGCTAGGCGTCATGCCCCGTGATATCAAACTAGCACGCAAAGGAGGGGGGGTGGGGCTTTAGTGCCAACAGAACTCGAACCATGACTCAACAACTATAACCAATGATTATGGTTTCCCATGCAGTATACTGTCACCTGCTGCTTAAAAGGAACATAAACTGTTATTGAAAATTTTACACTTTCAAAGAAAATGACGTCTGAAAACCAAAATTTAGTTTTGAATAATAATAACTTCTTTTTTACTTTAATAATACTCAAACCCCCTCACTTCAAAAGTACATAATTACAGTTACAGTTATTATTTTTTGTGGGATATGAAGCGACAAAGGCTATTATCCCTCAAAAGTACATATTATATTTAATTACATGAAATTCACTGTCTCATCATTTTAATCTTGATAGAGATTTTTTTTTTTCTATTCTCTATTTCTATAGTGGTGACAAAAATTCCTGAACACACTCATTTTTTTTACCCGATTTTAGCGTTTAATTTTTCGTATTGTAACTATCGCTCTATTTTAACTATTATTATTGGTTTCATGCTGATTTCAAATCTGTTTATAGAATTTATGTAAGATAAATAGTTTTATAGATATTTTAGAAAAGCAATAATAAGACAAGCACAGTGTCATTGTAGTGCAAAAACTGATTTTTTAAACCAATTAAATATTCCATTACTTCAACCAATTTCAGAGCATTAGTGGTTAAAAAATTATGTCAAACTCAAAAATTAGACAAAAAAAATGAGTGTGTTCAGGACTTTTTGCCACCATTGTGGCCGCGGTAGCCTAGTGTACAAGGTCATGAACTCGTAGCTGGCTTGTCATAAGTTCATGCCTAGTACCTCTGATGACCCGCCGTGTAGAGGAGACGGTACACGTTATATCAATCAAATCTCAAACATCTACCCGTTGGTGTGGTAATTAAGAGAAGGGGTGCCAGCTCAGGTGTCATCCTCGTCACTTGACCATGAATCGAAATGATGAGGTCCATCACCAATAGCCCTCAAGCAGCTTTCCAGTGCAACGTTAATGTATACACTCACTCTCACTTGGTGTTGTTTACATAAAAAAATCCACTTCCCTTCTAAATCTGAAAATCTTAAATTTAAAATTGCACTAGATAGTATTGTCGTACATTATTACTTGGAAGTTTAAAAAGCTATAAACGCGCGCGTGCGCGTATATTGAAGGTCTTGTAAACGATATATGGAAGAAATTTGCTTATGACTTAATTCTTTTCAGTAAAAGGAAAATCCGCTGCTGAAGAAATGGAACTTTATGTGGAAAACCAATAAGTTTTAAAGAAAAAAAAACGTCTTCTATAACAGTATAAGTAAAGTATAAAAAGAAGTTAATAAAAATATTTGATTTACTTATTTTTTCAATAATGAAAAAAAACTTTCAAATCATGCTTTTTTATTTATTTATTTAAAAAAGATATATTTTCGAAGGAAATATACTGCTTGTATCTTACACTACATCCTTTTTGATAAAACCCTTTTCTTTTATATTTTATATTTAGTCGACTTTCAATATTTAAACAAAAAAAGGGACTTTTTTCCGTCTGATTCTGTGATTGTCATTTACTTAAATGGCAATTTGTGGACTGTGATTCCCCTTAAATCTTTTGCTAAGCGACGTTGCCAAAGCAAACAAGAATAAAAAACAACTTTTTGATGCTACTCTTTTTAAATTCTTCTTTTTCTACATGAAAACAATTCTAATTCACTGAAAATTTATGGTCAATTTATTCAAATTTGATGTTTACAAATGAAAATCCCTTTTTCTGTCTTGTAATGAATATGCATTTACATAACAATTCGAATTCATATTTTATTTAACAAACAAACGAAAAATCAGAACACGATTCTTATTTTAATTTTTTTCCTACAATTTTAGAATGGAATAAGAATTTAAAAGCTGTGAAAACGCGAACATAAATATATTCTAGAAAACTCTTTACGAATGATATCTAAGAAGAATTCTCTATTTAAAATTCTTTGGGCGTGCTCCCAGTATCAGTCAGGTTTTGATAAATGTGCAATACAGTTATGCATTTTTTTTCTGGAACTAATTCAAATGCATAGTTCCAATGCAACTAAGTCGGAGCAACTTTTTGTAAATGGTTTTTATAGATGATTGTGAAGCTTATGCAGAAAATCATTTGCAGGATTTTTTGACATTTTTTGAAAATTTTTTATCTTGTCCTATAAGAAATGGAGCAATAGGTCTTACAATAAGGAAATAGATGTAGATTTTGGATTCTTTCCATTAGAGTTTGTAACTTTTAGAACAGTTTTATGCATTGATTGATTGTTACGAATGTGTTCCATGTTGTTATATTCTTTTATTCCTTCATCATTTTGACCAGTTATTTAAAGTTCTTATGCGTTATTACGCCATCTATAGAAAGAACGTTACATACTTTGTATAACTTTGTTTGAAGCTAGTGGCAACTCACAGATATTTTTGTAAACAAACCGAAAAGAGAGAGGTGTAAAGATCCAAACAACTGAAAGAGTGAATATGATGTCATCTGTGAGCATACGGCCCGCTTGCGGCCCTCAATCCCATACATCGAGTGATAGATGTGGATGCGATAGTGGTGTTCTTTTCTAGGCTGAGTGTCTACATTCTGATTGGCTGATCCAATAGTTCGACAAAAGCAGGATGTGAAGTTTAAAAAGAAACTGCTTGGGAGAGAGCTGAGAGGCAGTTCTCTCATTGGTTTTTGGCTAGTCAGAAGATCGACTCTCATTGGCTACCCAGGGAATCTAAGTAGAGTAGGAGGGGTTTGCCCAGCAGAGAAAGTTAGAGGAGTTTGAAAAAACAAAATTTAGATAAGTTAAAAATTTACTATTTGTGGGTGAAATAAATTAACAATATTGCACTGGAATTAATGTTAAGAGGGGGGAGAGAGAGAGTGTAAGAATCGATAAGTATTCTTCTCGGTCTTTTAGTACTAATATTGGTTTCATAATCAATTAAATTTAGCATATTCACATGTTAGTAGTGTGAGTAAAGGAACTGTGAAAGAGAAGGTTTAAAGCAGCGATACTCAAACTGCGGCCCACCGAGCCTCTTTAAGTAGTCCGGTCATAGCCCGTTGCTTTGAGAAATTTACTTTTTTAAGAACATTGTATTAAAAATTTAGTGCGAAATTCTTTGTCAAGAAATCAAATAAATCAATTTTTCTTTTTACTGTCGGTGTCGTACGGGTACTCATTGATATTCTTTTTCTATTTGGAACGGCTACGGTTAGTGATAACAGACAACAGTGGAGTAGCGACAATTTTATGGGTGGAACTAATTTTTAACCATCTTTCATATCTTGCAAGCGAAAAATATTCGAAAAAAATAAGTCGTTTCAAGACAATTGGGAGGGTGACTTTTTTGTAGAGAAAAACAAACATGGATCAACAACCTATTTGGTTTGTCACGAAAGTGCTATATTTAAAGAAAAAACCAATAAACAGTAATCTTTCAATGACATTTTTCCTCGAAGATCTCTCTCAAGAGGTGATAAATAAGTATTCTTGAATAATCTTTGCAACAGTAGCAAAGTCTTTGTCAATGGTAATATCACAGCGGTAACAAAGACATCCTATGAAGCTTGTTATATTGGTAATCATATGAAACCGTTTACTGATGCAGAAATTGTGAAGTATTGTTTCTTAAAGGCTTCTAATTTAGTGTTATGACAAAAATAAAAAATATTAAAAAAATAATAATTAAAAAAAGCAAAACAAGAGTTATAATATTTTGATCAATTTTCCACATTTTAAATTTCCAATGTTATCTTGGTCTTAAGCCAATCCCCCCTTCTCCATTTATCCTCATATTGCGGCCCGCGTGAAATAACTAATGTATGTATGTGGCCCGTGTAAAATAGCTGACATATGTATGCAACCCATCAGAAAAAAAGGTTGAGTACTCCTGATGTAAAGGGTTATGAGTTAAATATTTAACTAATATAGGTAAATAAAAGTTAAATATACTTTGGAAAATAAAACTGCTAGCGGTCAAAATAATTCATGAGAATCTTTCAATCAATTCAATAACAACCATGGATCAAAAATACCAATAGTTGTATTTGGATTTAACAGATTGGGGTTAAAATATAAAAATTTTGTAATTTTAATTTTGCTTCGTACTGAAACGAATATCGAGAATTTTGTAACAAATTGTAAATAATGAAATAAATATAGTTTTTTCGTGCATTCTTAGATTTCAGAAATTGGAAAAAGTGGAATGAACTATCTTTAGCCCCCCCCCCTTCCAAAACTTGGCCTTCGTCTGAAGAAGACCGTGCTTTAAGTTTGGTGGTATTGAAAAGGGATCAGTCGGAAAGGGTTGTGTTTCATCACAACAACTTGCGGCCTCATGTGGCTTTGATTTCTTAACAAAAGTTGTTGGAGTTCGTTTCAGGTGTTTTACCCATCCACTCTATTTGCCAGACCTTTCCCCCTTCCTCCTAACGTCTACTTATTTCTAGCATTGTAAAAGATCACGTAGAAAAGTTTTTCACTGGAGAATCTGAGAGTCTCTGGAAGTATGGAATTTTTAAATTACTTGAATAATGAAAAAAGGTTTTAGATCAGAAAAAAGGCATCCATATAATTTAATAAACACATACAATAATTTAAACCTTCAACTTTTCAGTTTTCTTTCAAAATAGACATGAATTTTGCGTACAATACAATATAAATGCTTAAAGCTCTCTCAATTTACTTCGAATTATTACTGTTGTAAGTAATTTTTTTAAAATAACTGCAA
The DNA here is from genome assembly GCA_019973955.1 of Trichonephila inaurata madagascariensis. Classification (NCBI taxonomy): domain Eukaryota; kingdom Metazoa; phylum Arthropoda; class Arachnida; order Araneae; family Nephilidae; genus Trichonephila; species Trichonephila inaurata. Next base: position 254,231 of record BMAV01014149.1, read on the forward strand.
CAGGAAAACATATGCCGCTTTATTCTGTTTTAGTTTTAATATTATTTTTATAATTCTCTAAGTGATTTTTTTCTTTGTTTTTGCTCTTTTCTTTTTTTATATTTGTTATTGTTAAGTTATTTGTACGAATCCGTATTTTCTCTTTCTTGTCTTAAACTTTTTGCTTATTATTATTTTAGATTTTTATTCATCAATATATATATATACATTTTTTAAAAAATTGCCTTTTTATTTGAAATATATCTGTCTATTTCTGTTTGTGCTTTAAATATAGAATGTTGTTCAAAAGGCTATTATACGTAACATATAGTAATTTTTGTCACGTAATGATATTTTTAAAAATACTTCTCGCGCGCGCGCGATGAAAATATTTTTTTTTTTTCCTAATTTTTTATACTCTGACTCATGCAACTAATTCAGTTGACCCTTATTATTGCTAATACTCAAATTGTACCTTAGTTATATTTTTTCACTGCATACGAAATATTCCTATTTATGCACACAAAAAATAAGGCATACTTTTCCGAAAACTTATATCATAGAATTTAGAGAGAGAAAGAGAAATTAATTTACTCGTAAAATTACTATTTGATTTTCTAGTCTTGAAATTTTTTAACTATGAATTACAAACGTATTTACAAATATTTACACATTCATAAATCACTGCAAAATTAACCGAAGACTTTCTTTAATGAAACAGAATATATTTTTTATAGTTAAAAAGAGAAAGTTGTCCAAAAGAAATAGTGAACAGAGAGATTGCACAAAGGAACGTAAAAATGACGTCATCGCCCAAAGCTCTTAACAAAAGAAAAGTGAACCGAAAAAGAAAAAAAGTACTTTTTATACGTTTTTCCCGGAACCCACCACCCCTTTTTGTTCAGGGATGAGTGAGCATTATGCGCTGTTTTGCTGTAATCCGTGTTAGCGAACTGAAATGAAAACATCGAAACTCTTTCCTTCGCTCCTTTCCTACCTTTTATGGGTAAAATAAAAATGTTTCAATAAGAATAAGTAAAAGAGGGAAAAAAGTTTCTTCTGAATTACGAAACCGAAAGTTGTATATAAAGAAAAAATTGTTCACTTTAATGATAGTAAGTTGGAAAAAGTATACTAATGAGACGTTAATCATGGCGTGAGCTTACCTTAATTAAATATCATAACTATACTACAGAAAAAACTTTCTGATGAGAAAAAAAATTATTTTTCTGGTAATTTTTGTAAAAGTGTGCAGGAATATAGTTTATCTTTAATATTTTCAATCTTAAACAATTTTTCGGTGCATATTTTCTTCGTGTATTTTTTTGACACTTTTACAATGAAACATGTTCTTTTAAAGTAGTAACATCTTGCGCCCCCTTTACTATGAATATTGTTATATTGATCGGGGTTCGAGGATGTTATACAATCAATCTTAAAGGGCAAGACAGTTCTTCAGGAACGATGGAAATTTATTGTCGAAAAAAAAAACAATCCTTAAAATACAGAATACACAGCAAAATTCACCGAATAAATCTCAGGTCTTCACAGTTTCAACAGCGCACAGACACAACTATCAGTGTCTAAAATACAAGTATGTAAAAGATTATTCTCAAAAACTCGCTCGTCCTACACAACAGCCGAAGTAATAACTAATCGCTGGTCTACTCTATCGACTCTTCGCACTGTCAAATCAATACTACTCTTCAGTTTCAGCAAGACTCGTCTTGGATCGTGGTATTAGTAGATTACTCCACTAATTTCTAGAAGAATCCATAAGGTCAAGAACTCGCCAACATGGTCACCAAAAATGATGCCCACTTGGCTGTATCGCCAAGATCTCGCCTTGATCCGCTGTATCAAGATCAAGTTTCCATTGAAACGCCATTATAATGTAAAGAACGGCGTTGCTTGCGAATATGACTATTTTAACGTAAAATAAGTACAGCACAGAGTAATATAAATGAATTACACTTCCAGATATAAATTATTTACACTATTTAAAAATTCATCACAAAGAATTCGTAAGGATATATTTTATCCATTCTTGTCATTCCATTTAAACTGACTGTCCCAACAGCAAAATTGCCTCACGCAACCATTGATCTTCCGTAGAGGCCAAGTGTAGCTATGTGGTAGCTATGAAAAACCATTCATGTTTTTTGTCCATTATTTTTGTTAACGATATCCATTGTATTTGTGTAACCTAACATAAATTAATTAATGACTAGCTGCATGGCCCAGCGTTGCACGGGCTTTTTCGAGTGTATAACACTCATCGACATTATTGTTACACTTACGGAGACTTTACTGAGCCCAACCCTAAATTTAGCATATTTAGCTTAATCATTAAGCACATTTAGCTTATTTTATTAGCTTACCACTATACCACCCATCCGGTACAGTAATTAGTGACGCTGACTGCTGTGTTGTAGGGTTTGTGTTCGAATCCCGGAGAAGGCATGGATGTTTGTAAATGAATATTGCCTTTGCGGCATGGGGCATTCTAAATAGCCGTCTAGCCGCAAGTCCTCTCATGACGTTAGTGGAAGGGGAAGAGAAGTGGAGGCACCTGACCACCTCCTGGGTGTTGTCCCTAAAAATTAGGGGAGCCAAATTGTACTGTTGCTTACATGGTTCTCAAAGCTACGGATAATGACGGGCCTACAACTAGCCCTTGCCGCAACGAATTTTTTGGGCCTCGATATGACACGGTCAGACAGGTGGCATTGGCAACAACAACCAAATGTAGCACATTTTGCTTATTCTTTTAAAGTCTAACGTCCTACAATATATATTCAGGGTACCCCAGGATCATTGGGATAAATTTTAAGGGGAGGTAGAGAGCACATCACATGTATTTAGATCTGCATAGCAACACATGGCCGGAAACGTCTTCGTTCGGTGTTATATGGCGTTGTTTCCAAGAGCAGTAAAGGAAACAGACATGCTGCATTACCACAGTCATTTGAGGTATCATATCCCACATAGGAGTATGGAACGTTTTACAAACACCAAGCTGGTGGATATGCATCTGATGGACGGATTCGTAGAAGGAAATGCACGATAAGCCGAAATATTGTGTTGCGAAAGGTACCCACAGAGAAATGCACCGGGCACTGGATGTTTGGTGATTTGCATCACGATTTGTATGAATATGGATCATTACGAGGTAATAGACATAGTAAAGGCGGGTCA
>BMAV01014149.1:259244-269409 GCA_019973955.1 Trichonephila inaurata madagascariensis
TCTATTATAATAATATTTTACCTGTATATAGCTCGGACCTCTGTACATAGGCTCAACTATGATGTTTGAAAAATTCACATTATTGTCAGAGTTACAACCCATTGAAATAATGATCGGCGTTTTTTTCTTAACATTTCTCCCCTCTGTTGTCGTTAAACATGGATAAACCCACTTTTAAAATATATTTCAAACATTCTAGTTGAGCCTCTGTACAGAGGTCTGAGCTATATAAAGGCAAAATATTATAATAGAAACATTTTTCACAAAAGGAGAATATTTTTAAAATGGGTCATTCTATGCTCATTTTTTGTCAAAATATTGTACTGAAATAATTTTTTTATTGTAGCACTATTCTTAAAACAATTTTATATACATTTTCTAATCTAAGTGACACTAAATATCATAAATATTATCCATTTATGCGTTTTTGCAAAATCACGGTTCCGAACGTAGTCGGATACCTTAATTGTATTAAAAAAAGTCCTGTGTGTACCTCTCTTTGTGTGTGTGTGTGTGAGAGAGAGAGAGAGAGAGGGGGGAGAGGTGAGGGTTCACACGTCAACTCGGTTTGGAAATAAAGAAGACGCAGAAGCACTTCTCGTTTTTTTAGACATTTAATATGCCAAAAAGAAGACGGCGCAACACAAAATCTCAAATAGAATGAATGAAAAGGAGGCGGTAGCTGCACTTGACATCAGAGGGCGAATTATCCGCTCAACACGTCCATTCTCTCTATATATCCCTCGTTTTGCACTCTGTTTTATCATGTCTGTTGGAATCACAGTTACAGTGAATATTGGTGGTTCCAGCTAATAGTCACTGCCAAGCTAACTGGAGGGTGGATACTGCATATATATATTAAGTGAAATACGCGTTTAACGCGAAAACACTTAAGATGAAATGTGGATTAACACGAAATAATAAAAACGATCCCGACAAACTACTATGTATTTTCATGCATTTTTTACTCTCTTAAGGTATCCGACTACGTTCGAAACCGTGATTTTGCAAAAGCGCGTAAATAGATAATTTTCATGATAATTAGTGTCACTTAGATTAAAATACATCAATAAAACTATTTTAAGGACATTTTGTCAAAACTAATTATATAAATACAATATTTTGGCAAAAAATTAACTTAGAATAATCTTTTTTCAAAATGTTCTCCTTTTGTGAAAAATGCTTCTATTATAATAATATTTTGCCTGTATATAGCTCAGACCTCTCTACAGAGGCTCAACTAGAATTTTTGAAATATATAACTTAGAAGTGGGTTTATCCATATATTACGACAACAGAGGGGAGAAATTTTAAGAAAAAAAACGCCGATAGTTATTTCAATAGGTGGTAACTTTGAAAATAATGTCAATTTTTCAAAAATTCTAGTTGAGCCTCTGTAGAGAGGTCTGAGCTATATACAGACAAAATATTATTATAATAGAAGCATTTTTCACAAAAGGAGAACATTTTGAAAAAAAATTATTCTAAGTTAGTTTTTTGCCAAAATATTGTATTTAAATAATTTTGTTTTGTCAAAATGTCCTTAAAACAATTTTATACATGTATTCTAACCTATGTGACACTAAATATCATGAAAAATATTCATTTAAGCTCTTTTTTAAAATCACGGTTCCGAACGTAGTCGGATACCTTAACACGAAACAGAAATCTCTTACCCCCACGAAAAGATTTCCCTTCTGAGTATGAACAAAACACCAGCCGGATGGAGTGCCCTATTGTATCATCGGAAGAATTCGTTGCAGTTAGTTTATGACAATGTGTGTACAGCCCCAATTATGGCACATAAAGACATTTTGGAGTTTGTTGTGAAAGAGTTAAAAATCTAACATTGATGTAGAATTCGATGACGAAAATGAAATGAATAATGCAGCTCCGCTTCACACGTCATCCGAATTGGGAAACATTATGAAAAGTATGCGCAGTAATTTAGGTACACATTCCCCCCAATGGTGAAATGAATAACAAAATAGACGACATCGCGATTAATTTGATACTAAAAAAGGCAATGCAAAGAAAAACAGATTATTTTCCAAAAAGTAAATAAATTTTTTTTTTCAATGTTGTATTAAATTTCTTTAAGTTCTTGTAAATGTTTCCGTTTCATTGATTTTTTTCAAATACACGCATATATACATATCTAAATAAATAAAATAAACTCTGATAAACTTAATTTTGTTACTATTTTATTTTATTTATTTTTTTTTTTTTTGAAATATTTTTTAACACAAAAAAATATTTCAGTCCCTTCGGTTTCGTTTTAGCGATTTTCAATACATATATATAATTGTGTGGCGTTGAGACCACACATAAACAACACAAACACGTGTGGTGCCCTTCTCATTCCTACAAAGAAGCCGGTTGAAATGGATCTGGGTCCTTTTAAGAACCTGCAGAAGTACAAACGTACTCGCTACAAATTAGGTCGGAAAGTCACCCTATTTAACGATGAAAATAAAAAAAAAATGCCCCTATATAAAAGTATGTAAGTTCGGGGTAATTATTTAGTTAGAAAACTTCAGCAGCTCCTAGAAGACTCTTTCCAGCTTATTTAAGAGAGAGGAAGAGTATTTCCAACTTACATGTAGAAGCGACTTATTGCAGAGAAGCAACATTTTAATCAAAGATTTAACAACGGAAGTGTGATTATTGTATTTAATATTTGTGTGTGTGCGAACCTTAAATTGGGGGCTATATGTTACGGATTTATATGAGTGTTATTTATTTCCTGTTAGGAGGGAGATTTACTGCAATTACAAGAGAGAGTTCCAGAATAAATTACAATTTTCTCCAAAAGAACATCTGTTAGATGTGCGGGGGACCTACATTTCAAAGCGCGTAACAATATGTCCTAGTCTCTTTTATCTTATTCCTTAGTTCACAAAGATACAGAAGTAGATTTTTAGTTGAATTAATTAAAAGCAAGTCGTTAAAATTGGGAACTGATCTCTCAGTGCACATCTGCTCTAACTACTCTTTGGCTGTTTTATGCTTGTTATCCACGTTATGTTATTTAATCACACTTTTCGTAAAATTTACTTGCATCTCTGTGGAAACATTTGTAACATTATCGTGAGAAACAGAGGAAGAATTCAAAGGAACACGGGTGTAAAATTCTACTGAAAATATTTACAAATTCCCATTTTGGGGACTAATTGATTGTTTCATAAGTCTCCATACACATATTGTAATTATATTTACAACCCTCTCGAGATTTTGACCAAAACAGAAATTCATTTGCATGGATTAAATTATATTTCGCATAAAATTAATGCATTAAGCAAATAAATGCAGTTCGTACCATAAATATTTAAAGTTATCAGTATTTGCGAAGTGTCAACTATGCATCCATTAGTATAGTTAAACTCTATCGAATGTTTTATCCTTTGGTAATTTGATTCTGCCGAATGCGGTTAGTGTAGTGTTAGTTAATGAATTCTGCTTCGCGTAACACTCTCCGTTTAATTCTAACTGTCAAAACACATCCTCTCCGTCAGAGGAAATTACGTATGTATATTTACATGAGTTGGGCGCTATGTGCTACTTATTTATGGAGGAGAGACATAAGCTGATTAATTGCGCTTCTATACACTCATGCAGGATAGAGGGGTTATGCAACTGTTATATGATATTTAATATTACCTACATTCTGATTGAGTGAGTGAGTGAATATTAACGTCGCACTGTTCAGCTACACGAGAGCTTTTGGCGACGGACCACGTAATTTTGAACCATGGTCAAGTGACGTGGACGACACCTGAGCTGGTACCCCCTCTCCTAACTACCACACCACACCAATGGGAGGACGTTTCAGCTCTCGACAGATTTAACGTGCATCGCTGCCCTACACGGCGGGTCTTTAGTGGTACTGGGCTCGAACTCGTGACAAGGCAAGCCACGATCCGATACCTATATCCCTCGGCTACCGCGGCCACTACATTCTAATGGAAGCTGGTTATTTTAAACTGTATTCTTCCTTCAAATAAGGTGGACAAGATAGTGCTCATGATCGTGAACTCGTATCCAGCGTTATTTCTGTCGAATCGTGATGCCGCTCAAGACCTGACGTGTTCAATATGTGGAGTCGTAAAGTCCTCTCGCTAGCGTGGTGGTTAAGTTTGGAGAGAAAGATGCCAGCTCAAGTGTCGTCCTCGTCACTTGACCAAGGTTCAGAATAAGGAAACCCTCTGCCAATTGTTGCTTGAAGAGAGTGAGTGCTTATTGACGTTGCACTGTTAAGTAATATTAGGGCTATTGGCGATGAATTTCTTTACTTGGAGCCTCAGTCAATAACGAGGACGACACCTGACCTGGCACCACTTCACCTAACAACCACGCCAAGCCAAAGGTAGGATTTGGGGTGATAGATTAAACATGCATCCGCTCCTCTTCACTGTGGCTTTTCAGCGGTACTAGAGCTCTAACGCATGACGCGGCGCCGAGTTTGGGACTTTAACCGCTAGGCTACCACGGCCTTCCGCATTCTTGGGTGACCGCGGTAGCCTAGTGGTGAAGGAAATGGACTCGTGGCTGGCGTGTCATGAATTCGCCCCCAGTACCGCTGAAGAGCCGCCATGTAGGGGAGCGATGCACTTTAAATATGTCAAGAGCTCTAACGTCCTCCCGTTGGTGTGGTATAATAGTTAGCAGAGGGGGTTGGCTGCTTAGGTGTCGTCCTCGTCACTTGACCATGGTTCAAAATCAAGAAGTCCGTCGCCAAAAAGCCCTCGAGTAGCTCAACAGTGTGACGTAAAGGAGAAAGAAATACGCTCCCATGCGATTTAATAAGATTTTTCTGGCTTTGGCCGCAGGGTGTAAATATTTGTAATTATGGTTCAGTTAAGTGTGAGTGTTTGACTTTTGTGTTTAAATAAACAAGTTAAGTAGAATTAAAGTACGAGTTTCTTTACTATTTATATACACAGGCGAAAGATGCTTTATTTTGAAATATTTTAATTTGAGCACACTTGCGTATTCACATTCAAATGCCTCTAAATCATAGGTGTAAAACTAAAGGGCTAATTTGGGACAAACAAACAAGGCTTGACTTAAAGCGAGCCGCAAAAAAATCAATATTCATTGAAACGTAGGTTTATTTCAAATAGTACATTATAATAAACATATATAAAAGAACTAGAAAAATTTAATGTTTACGTCCTCTGACACTTTACATCTCTTCTATGCTACTATTTTCTTATTTAGGGAGAATTTTTTTTTTATTTTATTGTATATCATTGTGTGCCGATACGAATATATTGGCCGGGCCGCAAAAATGTTCGTTGTGGGCCGCAAGTTTGAAACTCCTGCTCTAAATTAATATCAAACAAAAATTAAAAGACCGATTATTAACCGTGTATTCTGAAAATTGTATCTACAAACCTCTGTAGATGAAATTACATGACAGACACAGAGCGAGTAATACCACAATTATCACTCCATACAAAGATAACCCTCTAAACTCCTTAGGTCAGCGGTTCTTAAACTATGGTCCGCGGACTCCTGGAGTCTCCAGAGTCCTTCTAGGGGGTCCTCGGAATCTTTCATGTAACATTGTTTTTTACTTTTACAAACTCTAAAAGGTATCGTGGAAAAATTGAACGATGCGCCATTCTAGACTAAATCGCTAAATTCCCTTCTGTGGTAGCGCATATCCAAAGGACTGAACCCGCGACATTCGGTTCCGTAAGCACGCAATATACCACTGGACCAAGATGATCACTTCAGTCTGGAGCCTGGTACTGGCTTATATAGATGATACCGCTACACCCTCCAATGAAAGAATTCTACTAAAACATGTATTCTGATCAAAGGTCAGGCAGGGGTGCTTCAAATCTTGGGGGGTCTCCGATGTAAAACTGAAACATAAAAAGCGGACCGCGGCGATCGAAAGTTTAAGAATTAAAAAAGAAAGAAGAAAGTTTAAGAATTTAAGCCTTAGCTGATTCAATTCATGAGTCAAAGAGTTTCGATATTTCCGCGGACGAGCAACCATCAATAAGAAGCTCAGAGTTCAACAGGGCCGTAATCCTTTCCGGCTCTAAATCGGCATTACAGGTTCTATCTCAAAATTACCTCTGTAATTCACAAAGGATTTTAAAATGCAGATTATTCTTTTAAAAGAAGTTCCTCATAAAATCTCTTTTCAGTGGATACCGACTCATTGTGACATAGCTGGGAATGAGCATGCTGACTTTCTTGCTAAGAAAGGAGCCCTTGTGAACCAAAAACCCGCGAGGATTTCAACCTTTCATTCCTTAAGGCTTTTTTCTAATATGGCCTTTAAGAATAACTTTAAAATGGAAGTTACGGAGTTGTCGAAGGACAAGAACTGGGCAATCTTGAGCAATGACCCGTCCTGGGTTCCTGGGGCTCCTAGAAAAGCCGCTGTCGCTCATTTTAGACTTTTGACAGATCCTGATTGTCTGAGATCGCATCTCTACAGAATTGGTATCGCCAACTCACCGGACTGTGCTTTGTGTGACTCTGGTCAGCTTATAACCGCTGAGCATTTGGTGGTGTGCCCTGCACTAATTAGCCTTAATTCAACTGTCGAAAAATATTGGAGAGCTCATGTACGAACAGTATAGGTGCTATTGTAGTGTGTGGCATTTGTAAAATAAATAAAAAAATATTTCCGTGATGTGAATTTCATCTTTGCGTTATCTTAAATACGTTAGAAATTCGAAACTTTTCTTATCTTTCCCTCTCCCACCACCTGTTTTTTGAAGGAAAAAAAAGTAGCCAGCGCTTTCTCAGTTTTAAATGTTCCCATCTGAGTTCAACAATGTCGCAGAATTTTATTCGTAACGTAAATACCCATTTCAAACAGATGAAAGCACATTACTCCAACGCTTTGTCTTCGTCTATCATGCTGGGAAACTCGAAAGTGTTTCGATGTACAGTGGTGTAAGTATTTTAAAACATTCACTTAGATCGCGAATGAAATTTATACCCAGAAGTCTGTTGACAAAATTACTACCTGCACACGCTTTTAAAATTGTATTCCGTTTTACCCAAGTGCCGCGGGCTATCTGTCAACTTAATGGTGTAATCCATACAACGGTAAACTACTCAATTCAATGCTAACCGAAATGGACTCAATTCACTCAACTCCTCGGCGTTGATGCCATCCCAAATAATAATACGCTGTCATAGAATTAGTGGGGTGCTATTGTGGTCTGGTGGTAGCGTTAACGGCTTAGCCTGAAGACATGGCTTGTGAATGCCTAATAAATTCACAATGCGAAGCTCCAGCTCAGTAATCGAGTCAATTTATTCTGACGTTGGTAATGTCGCGTTATCTTGCAGAGGAGGAGACTTCCGCTGTGATTGTCATTATTTGAATCGATGGCTCTTCTTGAGGATAGGGGTAAATATAATCCCTCATAAGTCACTTACATTATCGCTGTATTTGTTGCAAGTGGATGGGAGTCATTATGGATTCGTATTTATTCTATATGAAATTACATAATATTGATAAAGTAGTTGTTAAAATGACTTGGTACTGAATGCTAAAATCTGTATCAAAAACACTAGAATTCTTTGAAGGCTTTACACTTTTGTTTGTTTAATACTAGTCACCTGTGTTTCAATTCCTACCATTAGTTCACAATCTCCCTATATATATCTTGTTCAAATATTCAATCATTAATAAAATACATTTTAAAGCACTCACTTGAGCTGAAATTTTATATACGCGATTATTTTGGATGACAATACGGTAATTTAATTAGAATTAATAAAAATTAATTTACTAAAACTAATTATTCATAGAATTACAGATACACAGCCACGTTGGCATCATTTTTGGTGACTTATCGACTATTTTGACGACTTGTGTCAAAACTTTAAAAGGTTTCTCTCTCTGTCTGTCTCTCATTTTAAAGCACTCATTTGAGCTGAACTTTTCTGAACACAATTGGTTTGGGTGACAATACGATAATTTAATTATAATTAGTAGTAAAAAGTAACTAAAATAAAATTTTTCTTTGTTGACCTAAGTTGGAATTGACTTAATTTTTTTATATATTACTTGTTTTTACCCTTTAAATACCTCTTAAATTAGTTGGAATGCATTGACTTTTCAACTATCTGTCAGATGGTAAGGTCGACACTTGAGTTACCCCATTCCTGAATAACTGTAATAAATGAGAAAAGTATATAATGATACTAAATTTTGTAAGAAAGTATTGCATCTACTTCAAGTCGTCGAAATAAGAAATAATTTTTAATTTTTCTTGCCTTCATTGAAAAAATTTTATACTACATGTCAAATACACTAACTGTAACAATAGTTAGAGAAAAAAAATTTTAAAAAGTCCATTATATCTAATATTAACATATTTCAGTAATTTAAAACTCATTAATTCGTGAAAAAAAATTAAAACTGAAGAAAACACGAAGTAAATGGGATTTTCTCATTGTAATTTTGAAACACGAATCCTTTTTATTTTGTTCTTGAAAAGAAGTTGGAATTCTTGGTATATTTTCAAGTTTTTTGGTTGTAAGTATAAAAATTCCATGGCAGCCTAGTAGTTATGGTCAAGAAATTATGCTGGGTGTCGTGTTTGTTAAGTTGTGGGCTTAAGTCCTGATACCAAAAAAAAAACAGACTTTGAAGGGAAGTTAATGCACCGCACATAAATTTGTCGATGTTCAAATCCCTCTACGTTGACATGGTGCGGAGGCTTGAAGAGGGAGGGGCTAGCTCTGTAGTGTTCTTTACCACCTGGCCTAGATTTAAAATTTCGAGGTCCGTTACCAATGACCCTCGTAAACTTCGTGAGTGAGTGAATGAATACTAAAGCACTGTTCAGCTACTGTAGGGCTTTTGATGACGGACCTCGTCATTTTGAACCATAGTCAAATGACGAGGACGGCACCTCATCTGGGTCCCCCTCTCCTAACTACTGCACCACACTAACGGGAGGATATTCGAGCTCTCGGCATATTTAACGTGCATCGCTCCCCTACACGGTGGGTCTTCAGTGGTACTAGGCTCGAACTCATGACACGCCGGCCGAGAGGCTACCGTGGCCTCGTGTAACTTTGAAATGCAACATCAAGGAACAATCAACCAATCAATCCAAATGCAAAGACATGACATAAATTAAGGGTGATTGTATGTGAATAAAGATTAATCTGTCGACTGGGTGGCGTGGTTGGTTTGTCGCTGCCCTTCTGTACCCAAGGTTGCGGGTTCGACCCCGTCCCAAGTCAATGGATTTTCAAAATCGTCAACGGCCATGTCGTATGATTATATGGCATGTAAAAGATCCCTAGAGGGTGCTTTAGGCAAAACTAAATCCTAGTAAAGGTACGCATCATCAGAGCTCAGGTGCATCTCTCTAGGGAGGAAACTGTGCGTCAAAGTTACCTGCAGCGATTGTGGTATCCGCCAGTATGGCGCCGCACTTAAAAATAAGATATACCAGCTTTCGGTGATGTACTAGGTAGATTGATGAACTCTATAATAATTGTTCATAATCTGCCATTATAGAAATAAAAAAAAAGATTTTTCTCTCCGTGAAAATATTTCTTACAAAAGTCCGGGGGAGTGTTCCAGTATTATCGAAACACGAAGAAATAGTTATTTTCAAAACAGGTCCTATATTTTTATATCGAGAAAACTACAAAAAAAAGCATCCTCTAACTAAGAAACTAGATACCTCTATACATATATTTAAGCTTTTCTTAACATTTTAATAAATCGATTACGAATTTTGTTCAGTTTTATACTCTGAGCTAGTTAATTTCTTTCTAAAGCAATGTCGATCGTGGTTCTGCTTTTGAGCATCATTTACATAATACGAGATCATGCTATTTTTTCCCCTCACTTCCTCCCCGCATTTAAATCTTTGGAAAGTGTTACCTAATATTATTAGAAAAGTTTTATTTTTGTCAAAAATATTTAGAATAGAGAGAGAGAAAAAAAAGATGAAATTTTCCTTCATTGATCCCTTAGATAAAGAAGTTTAATTTTCGATCCTTTGATTAAATCTTTTCTCGCAAACTTTTATATATTTTCTAATTGATTTTCACTTCCTAAAAAATTTTTATAGATCGAAAATTAACGAATTCGCGTCATTTGAATTTAAATAGAAGCAAAGATGAAAGAAATTCGTACATTTTCCCTAGTTGATATGTA
>BMAV01014149.1:269809-304071 GCA_019973955.1 Trichonephila inaurata madagascariensis
TAAATAATTAGTTTTAATCAATTTTTTTATTAATTAGAATTAAATTATTGTATTGACATCCAAAATAATCATGTATATAAAATTCCAGCTCAATCGAGCGCTTTAAAATGTATTTAATTAACGATTGAAAATTCCCCCCAAGATAAATAAATAGAGAATGCGAGCTAATAGTAGGAATTGAAAAAGTGTGTTATATTAATGCATATTAATCATGGAGTATCGGTTTATTAATAAATGCTCTATGAATAACTGTTAATATAAAAAATTTCTCTTGTAAAAAAAATTCCAGATTAATTTGTTCTTAAAAAAATAAAATGTATTTTAGAGATGGAAAAAGTTTTCAAAGTTTAATGAGTTGACACGGCAGATATAGTCTCCTATTATACTCTAAATCATTATCCCGTTAGATTTCTTTAAAGTAAGATGTGAACTCTTATTCAAAATTTTTGCTGATAGCTCGATTGATTGGTTATTAACGTATCTCTCTAAAACAACACGAAAGCTAAAAATGACTGTGTGTGAACTCCTTATTTCGAACCACGGTCAACTTATGATGAGGGCACCCCACTCTCTAAACGTCCCCAACAGGCCTACTCGCGGATTCTGATCCTGTACTAATTTTAAGTGCAACAAGTCCCGCTACACGGCATGTGTTCAAATGACACAAAATATATGTGTTCTTAAAATGTAAAGTAAAACTACAGCTGTGAAGACACGATTTTGAAATATACAATTGATATTGCGATTATTATGATCTAACCTTAATTTAACTAACTTCAGTAGTTCCTCAATGACCAATGAGCTCAAAGACTCAAATGAAACAAACTTAGAACTAAATATAATTTTTATTGGAACTGATTACTTTAATTTGTGTGAGAGGTATAGCAAAAATAAGCTTAAATTCGGAGAAAATAAAATAGTTATTAACAGAACTGAAAATCTATTGCCAATCGGTACTACAGTTTTTTCAAGATCAAAAACTGCTTCAAATCTTAACTTTTTTTCAGATCCTGTTATTTTACATTTTCTGCTGAGGTGGTTTGTGATATTTTTATTGTACAGGAGAGTGCAGTTATTCTCTTCACAGTGTTTATATCTTCTCTCTTTGGACTAGATTTAAGAACATACTCAAATAATATTCAAAAATAGTGCAGTTCTCTAATTTTGTCTATATTAACTTGAACAAGTATGGGAAATTAAAACGGACTTGATGTTCGAAGTAAAATCGCCATAACAAAACGAACAAATTTAACTAAATGAATCGATAAAATTATAAGCGAGATTTTTATTTTTGTGTGCAATTATTTATTTATATGTAAGTATATGTAGGCAAGTAAGTATAGTTAATAATTTAGAGAATTAGTGTTATATATTTATTTCCTCCAAATAGATAAAAAGTTAAAACGAAACTCACAAGCCATCACTCCGTTGCCATACAAACACATTAAAATAACTGAAGACGAAATGACAAACACAAACAGAAAAACAAAGTACATATAATTTAAAAATAGATTGTGCGAAATTGTTTTGGGACACGTGATTATTTGTCCTTGTCACAGTCGTGTTGTCAAACTTTACTGATGATTTTGACGGTAAAGTTCTATTTAATCTGCTTCAATTAAAGTTGTTAAAATGTTATTTGTTCGTCTTTCTTAAAAAGGAGTTAATTATTTATTAGTGGCAATTAGCCTTACCTTCAAATCACATTCAATATAGTTGCCATTTGAAATAGTAAATATATTTTGGGTCTGTTTTATGAATCGATTACGCAATGGTCACATGACCGCAATTCATGACGGTCACATGATAAAGACAATCACGTGTTCTCCATTGGATTCAAAACAAACTGGCTTGTACTTGATGTTATACTTAAAATATTTAGATGAAATTTCAAACTTAATATAATTCGCTAAAGATGTTCAAGTTTTAAAATTCTTTTTAAAGTTCCTCAAAATTAAAAACAATATGTTCTATACATGTATTCTTTAATAGAGGGCATTTTGTTTATCTATGAATGTTATTATTTTTGACAAATATGTACTTTTGAAAGAAAGTTTCCTCAAAAAGCAAACATTGGCAACAGCTAAGTACATGAACTGATTGGCTGGAAACACGTGATTGTCGTTATCACGCGACTAATGACGTCACATGAATTTAGCTCATTAGAATATGTTCTTTACATTCTCATTTACTTATTTGTTTTGTAAATTTCTAGTCTCCTTTTAAAACATATTAAGGATCTTTTTATATAAGTATATTTTTTATATAAGTAAACATATAAGTATATTTTTTAAATTACCATCATTTTGACAATAACTTCAGATTATCATTTTAACACCTTTCAATAATTCTATTGTTTAATTCTTATGCACGTCACGCGCCACGCTGAGCTGCAGATCCCTTCCTTTTAACGGATTAACTTTTTTCTATGAATTTTTCTCTTTCAGAAAAAAATGCGGGGGTTCTAAAATACTGTCCATTATGCATTTAAAAGACCCCCTAGGAATGAAAATCAAATTTTTGAAATCACGTTTCACAGAAGGCCGTGAAAACGTAGATTATAAAAGTGGATCCCAGTAATTTTTCATTTCCTGGACATCTATTATACACGCACGTAACTTAAAAAGCGTCATAAAGTCCGTGAAAAAAAAAGCAATAAGAAAAATTCCAAATTATATTAAAACGCCCCCTTCTTTGTAGACCACCCCCATAACGGCCGAGGGCGAAGTCCTACGACAGTTTCACGAAGGGGAAAAAAAGTTAGTAATAATCGAGTAAGCTGTGCGGTTCCGACCGTGTAAAATACGGTCTTAAGGGCACGTGGCTTTCGTTTGGCTTCGGGGTGGAAAGGGGATGGAGTAGTTTTCAAAAGAGAACGGGGGGTGGGGGAGTCCCTGGAGATTTGCTTTTTGTCATAGACTGAGGAAGAGGGGTGCAGAGGAAATCTGGAATGGATTTTGTCATCTGTCCCGCTCTGAAAGTGTAAAAGTTTGAAAGTGTTGAAAAAAGGAAACGCTTGTTTTTTTTAAGGCATCGTTTCCGTTGCCATCTGTTGTACAAAAGGACTAGAGAGCGATATTGTGGCGTTTGTATCCGACAAATTTTTATTGTCTGTTGAATAACCGAAACTCTTGTATGTTTCGATTTTTTTTTTTTTAATTCTTCTAATATGCATGCGAATCCTTCAAAAAAATACTTTTGACTGCAAGTAATATACCAGTTACTGTTTTGATGTTTAATTTTTTTTTTCACTTTCTTTTTGATGTAACTAATTTGTTTAACTGTCGATGGAAATGAGCTGATAAAGCTGTAGGTCACCTTTATTGCATTTAACTAAATTTTTATACATAATTTTCATCAAAACTTTATTAGAAGCGAGATTACGAATTTCAGTACCAGAAAGAATCGTTTGAATTCTTTTATTCTCGTTAATAACTTAATATCTGACATAGGGGAAATGTCTTTGATAGATAATAGCTCCTAATATGATTATAAATATTTTGTTGGACCGAATGATTTTTAAATACATTACCAGATAAGGGGTAAATATGTCTGATGGAGTACCTCTACTTAAAAATGTAATAAAAAAATTGATGTTTACAAACAAAAAATGAAAAAATATTTCATTGATCTATCTAACTTTGTACAGGATATAATATTCATTTTCAACATTTCTTTTTTTAGAAGTGCAACACAACGATAGCAAATACAAAAAAGAACTTTTTAACTAATATTGAAATTTATGAACGATACAGATATATGTAAAATTCTTAATTTTATCGCTAAATTTTGATAGGAAAAAAAATTTCGTTTAGTAATCCAATTCACAAGTTTTTTCAATCAAAATATGAAGTAGATAAATATCTATGAGAAATAATGTTTACGGTATTTTTGAATTTATATTCTTTTATTTCTATTGAATAAAGTTAAAATATTTTTTATGTGATATTTACGGTCGAAGTATTGTGTTTTTCGACTCTTACATATTCGAATTCGATAAATGTGTGTATATGTATACTAAATTATATACTACAATTCAAACTTAATGCAAGCAATATCTAAAAATATAGCATGAAGCATTGCATTGTTTTTAAGAATCAAATGTTAATAAAGCATAAAACAATATTTCATGTGCCAGACAGTCAAATTTATTTTTTCTCGTTCTGCTGATTCATGGCAACTCACTATAGTTATGCTTTCATTCTAAAGATACTATAGTGGCTATTTATGCAAATAGTTTTCAGAGTGCACTGTTTCACACAAAAATCGTACGTGGAAACATAGCTTGACCCAAAAGTATGCCAAGAAAGCCAAATGATGAAGAAACGTTCTTGATGTAAACAGGACAGCCTCTCAATTCTTAATGCTATTAAAACTTTTTCTTGAATTTCTAACTTCGTATAAATCTCTCTCTCTCTATATATATATCAAGGAACTAATAAATTGTTGTTACTTCGATCCGCTAAGAATTATAAGAGAAATTTAACACAGTTTTGAGATATTTCTAAAAACTAAGACCATTATTGATGTACGAAGGCATTTGAAACGGGGTCAGATAAGATATCTTGATAGGTAGCGTAAATAAAAAACCCCGGATAACCAATAATAAAAATGGTGTAATTTTATCGCTTTTTATTTTTCCAACAAATAATTGTTTGCATCGCAATTTATTAAAAGATTTCAAAAAAGAGAAAAAAAAAATAGTCTGCCAAAAGAGATCATTACAATGGAAATATTTAATTCTTATTTGCATAGAAGTACAATAAATATTTTGTCTTCACACATCTCCTTCCGTTTTATTCTTCTAAAATCTTTTTTTTCTAAAACAAGAAGAAAATTATTATTGTACTTTTTATTGGATTGAAAAAAATAGTAGGTGTTTAAAACCTCTTTATTTTTATCCAGATTACAGCATTTATTTTCGAGTTTTGGAGTATTTGACTTCTTAAGTAAAGCAATTTCATATGAAAAAAGATTTTTACAAGAAACCATGCTGTTTTTAAGGAGAAAAAAACTTTATCCGTGCAACTTATGTAAATTAAGTCAATTTTTTTCTGCTAAAAAGGTCCATTAAATATTTAAAGCATGCTTTCTTTCTTTTTGTTCTGTACGAATATAAGAATAATGTTTTGACATATTGTTTAAGAAGACTTAAAAAGTTACTGAGATTTTTTAATTTGAAGAAGATATACTACTCAAATATTAAAATAAGAAATGTCAAAATTCGCAAGATTAACAACATACCTTTCAACCTTTTTTGCTAGCTCCCTTTTTTGCCTTCACGAATTCATGATTCAGTTCCTTACAGAAATCTTTTCTTTTTTTTTTTCGTGAAAGAGCTATATATAAAAACTATAAGTAGGAAAATATTACGAAGCAAAATAAATAAGGCTTCCTTTATAGATTCTTATTTTTTTTCTCTTTGATTTTTATGAAATATCACTTTACTCAGAAGCGCATTGTTTATCTTTTCTTAAATTCTTTAACAGATCAAAAAGAAAAGGAATAACTTCGTCGTATTTATTTCCAGGAGAAATATAATATATCTTCTAAGAACTTATAAACGACATTTATTTAATTTATGAGTTTCATATTTTGAAATGTCAATTTTCTGTAAAAAGAAAACCAGCTATATCATTTTATGAAAAGATTAAATTTTTCGTGTGATAACATCCTTTTAATGTTGTTTTCCATTCTGACATCTAAAAATTTAAAAAAAAAGAAAGAAAATTATAGAGATGCCATGTCTTTTTTTTCCTTTACGAACAAATATTAATAAACCGGAATTCGATATTTTATTCTTTTTCCTTTAGTCGCAAACGGTTTTTCAATGATGTAATTTCAGAAAATTTTTCCAAAATAAGAATATCTTCTTCCTACTTATTTCCAAATTCCTAAATAATCCCATTTGTAAATACATCTTTTCAATTACGAGTCGGAAAATATTTACCTTTCGCTTAAATTTTTCTAAAAGTGTAATGTCGGATATCATTTTTGATGTTTAAACATTAATGCATTCCGTTTTTTGAAAGAGAAAAAAATCATCTCTAGGTATTAACTGTTTATTATTATTATTATTTTCAAATTAAATTTTTGTATCGGGGAAAAAGTTCTTTTAAGGAAATGCTTCTAGTTTGAATAATTGATGCACGGAATTCTTGAAACTGTTTGAAGAAATCCGACTTGTGAATTATTCATTATAAATACTCTCATTTAAAACATACTTTTTATTCTGTATCAATAGAATAGTTGTATGAAATCTTATTAATATTTTATGAAGTTGTGCGTATTGGAATATTTTTTGTTAGAATTAACAGACGAAATTAAAAAACAAGTTTTTATTGAAATGCTGATTTTAGTAATCTTCACCTAATATCAATGATTTCTCAAACGTCTTTATTGTTTTTTTTAAAGTATTATGAGTTCTATTTCTGTTTGTATAATGTTAATTATGAAAACCAAAAATTAGTTAATAAATATGCTTAAATAACATTTTTTATAAAAAAAAATTGCACGTTTAAATTAAAATAGTAAATGAATTTAAAATAACGTTAAAATACTTTTTTGGCTATTTTAATTTAATATGAAATTTTTTAACAAAATTTAGTTATGTTTTTTTTTTTATATTTATTCTAATTGTTTTATAGTGATAAACATAACTATTTTTCTCTTATATTTCAAAATAAGGGAAAGAACGTTTTAATACGAGCCCCTTTTAAGAAGTTCGGGATTTTTTTTATGTCTTCAAACCACCAAAAAGGTGATTTATATGTGTGTATATTGTTTTGAGATGATTTTTAATTTCATGAATGGTTATTCGAGTCATTTCATCTAATAATGAAAAATACTTGTATTAAAATACATACATAAGGAATTTTTAAGTAATGCAGAAAGTTGTAAGGGTTTAGATTAATAAATTATTTAGTCAGGATTGAAAGTAGTTATAATTATTAAGTTTTATCAAATCACATTTATTCAAAAAAAATTTATTTTTAAGAAAATATAAAGAAAAAAATATTTTAGAATTATATAAATCAAAAGAGTATCCTGTATATACTTTGCTAATAGGTATTTGAAACTATATATATAATTGCCATTTTCTCTCTAGCATTTAAAATATTTTAAATAAAATGCTGGAAATATTTATTGGTAATTTTAAGCAATGCATCAAATTTTGATGTCAGTTATTTAAATTTGAACATCATAAAACTTCTCTGCGAAGACTAAACTTTTGAATAATTGCTAACCATTTTCCAATATATTATTGTTGTGGATCAGGCATGTCAAACTCATATGATATTACGGGCCGCAAGTTCTATTTCATATTAAATTGAGGGCCGCATGTTTTTAATGTTTGTAATAAATGTATTCAAAAGAAATGCACACATTTTGTTTACTAATTGCAAAAAAAAAGAGTATAATTTTTTTTAAAATAACGAAATCTACCTATCATATTTCTATTCTGTGTTGATCTGTTATATTATTATGTATTACTGTGCATATTATTATGCATATTGTTATATTACATATGTGTGTTATATTATTATGTATATTGGCTGAGGCACAAAATTGTACGTTGCGGGCTGCGAGTTTGACAACCTTGTTGTATATAGATAAAAAAAATTATAATTATAAATAATGTTTTTTAAGCAAATGAATTCTAAATGTGCCTTAAAACTTTGTAACTGTTATTTTTCGTTATCAACAAAAATGTTATACAAACATTTGTATTTTAAACTAGCTGTTACCCGTGACTTCGTCCACGTGGAATTTAACAAAAAAGTGTTTATTCAATCCGCAGAGCTTACGAAAACTTAATAATTATGTATTCCACGAAAAGAAATGCCTATGCTTTAAGTATAATGTCATTCTTCTACATTGTGAATCGATGTTTCTTTTTTTTTCTTTGTTTTTTTGTTAATTTATGGTTTTTTGTATTAAATTTATTGAACAATCTCTTTGTGTACAATATTAAATTTTATGAAAAAGTCTCTCAATGTACAATATTATATATATAAATTTTGTGAAAAAATCTCTCTATATACAATATTAAATTTATCAATTTCAAAGTAAATAAAAAACTGAGCTATTTTCATGAAAGAAAACCTAACGACGTTTAACATTGATTTCTTATTATTACTTAACCCCTTCCAAGACCAGCACAAGGAAAAAAGAAGCATTTCCCTAGGCCCACACGTTCTGAGAGTATACGCACGCACGGAACCGGGCGAATTTCCCGGTTAAGCCTAATTTCATCGGATATTGTTCACTATTTCATTGGTTTTAATTTTGTTTTCGCGGAACCCTATTTATTTTTTCGGAAATAAAAGTAGTCTAAGTTACTCCTGATAAATTTAGCTATCTGCCAGTGAAAGTTTCGTCAAAATCGGTCAAGCCGTTTCAGAGATTAGCCGGAACAAACAAAAAGACAGACCGACAGAAAAAAATTTTAAAAATTGGTTTTTTGATATAAGTACCGGATATGCGCTTTTGAATGCATTTTGTAAAAAGCTGTTAATTTCAAATGACAAACAGACACTTCAAATTTATTTATTTGTATAAATAAATTAATGTTGTTTATGTTTTTTTAAAATGATAATTAAACTGCCTGATGAATAATAGTGTTTTTTTTTTAATTCAAAATTTTAAAAAAAAATTTGTAATACACTTAACTCCATATATTAAAAGAAAAAATATAATTTTTGTAAAAATAGAAAAGCAATCAAACTGTAATTATCATTTCTATTTGTTTCTTGCAAATTTTATTTTTAGTTTTTCCTCCGTCCTGTTCGTTTTTAGTTTTAATTTAAGTCAATCCATTTTGAAGTGAAATTACATTCACTTAAGCCATTTTTCAATACAATCCGTTCTTTTTTTCGAGATCGGTTTTGGAATACTTTTTTCATTTTAAGTTCCTGGGAACTTTATACTGAGGCACATTTCTTTGTACTTCTTATAATAAGTCAAAGTATCAAGTTAAAAGTTCTCTGCAACTGGAATAAAGTTGTCGAATATTCAGTCTTTCCCAGTCGTTTTTCCCAGTAAAGTCGTTTTCCTAGCAACATGACTCACCGCACCCGGTAAACAGTTTTACGCTTCCTCTTGGAGTCGAAAGACTTCTCCCCAAAGCAATCATCAATTATACAAGTGCCCTCATTTAGAAAGCAGCGCTGCTGGCCTCAACTCTGTATCACCACTTTGGCGTTCATTTTGGCATTTTCTTGTGTTCAATATTAACGATGCGTTCCATTTATCAAGCAGAGGTGTTGCTTTAATAATAATCAGAGAAGGTGAATAATTGAATGTCGTTTGAGTTCATATCTGGACTGTAAAATTTCTACCCCGGACATTTGTTCCCGCGATGGAATGCGTGTCAGGAAAGTAGTGGATTTCATGACACTCCTTTCCAGAAGGAATGATTTTCAGAACAAAGGATTTTGAATTGCTTTAGTTGTTTCTGTAAGACATTAGGAAAGAGAATGATGAAGATTACGCATATGGTTATGTACATGGTACTCACGTAATATACAGAGAAAATCGCTAAAGGGACAGAAATATATATTTTTTCCGTGTTAAAGGATGTTGCAAACGAAACCCTATATCAACAAAATTAAGTTTATTAGGGTTTATTTTATTTGCATAGATATGCATATATGCATTATTTAATAAAAACCAATGAAACAAAACATTCTGAAGAACTTAAAGAAATGCAATACAAAATTTCCAAATTTTTTGAAAAAACAAACATTTATTGAATTTTTGTAGAATAATCTGAAATTTTTCTTTGCATTGTTTTTTTTTTCAATCAAATTTTCAACAAATTGTTCGATATCGTCCATTTTGTTATTCATTTCGCGATCGGAATGTGCGTTAAATAACTGCGCATGCTTTTCATGACGTTCCTCATTTCGAATGACGTGGGAACAGGAGCTGCATTATTCATTGCATTTTCATCGTCGTAATCTGCATCAATGATGTTTTCTAAGCTTTGAACAAACTCCAAAATGTCTTTGTCTGTCACAATTATCATTATGTACTGCAATGATTTCTTCCGATAATTTAATAGGACAGTCCAATCTGACTGGTGTTTTCCGTATTTTGTTCACTCCCAAAAGGGAAATCTTTTCGTGTTAAACGATTTTCGTTTCGTGTTAAGAAAAAACGGATGCATGAAATTACACAGTAGTTTTTCGGGACCGTTGCATAATTTCGTGTTTACCGATATTTCGTCTTAAGCGGTTTCGCGTTAAACGTATTTTACTGTATACCTATGTAGATTATTGGTGTTTGACAGATTATATATAATTTGTTTATTTTATAAGAAAAACATTTTTAAAAGGAGCAGATTTTTGAGATTGTATATAGTCATTTAAGGTATCCGAATAGGTTGAAAAGGTGTTTTTTAGGTGTTTGGTGTTATTTGGGTCATTAGGGAAAGAAGAAATTAACTATTGAGGAAAAAGGACTACTGCATAAAACTAGAGAGTTTTTTAAATTATTTTTATAGCATTTGCTTTATCTAACTAATAAAAATATTTTTTTTTATTCGTTTTTCGTAGAATGAAATTTTCACGATAATTTGTGCATGAAAAACGGGATATCTTCCAAATAATCCAATCAAATTTAATGAAATTTATAACATATTTGCTATGGACCCTTCAGAGTGTAACAAACGGCAGGTTTTAAGACAGCTACTTTTAATCACATTTTACAGCAATTTTTAGCTTAGAGCAAGCAGTAATTTGACGAAAAATCATGAACATCAAATTTAAATGCTAATAAAATATTTATTTCTTAAAATATTTTTTATCCTGCGGTTTGTGACACTTCAGAGGGATCAAGAAGTATATCAATGACGTTTTGTTTGCATAATGTGCAATTTATTTTTATCTATCAAGTTTTTCTTAACTTAAAAAAATGTTTGGCTAAATTTTCCTAAAAATAATTTTAAAAAAAAGGCGATACATGTTAGTTTTTTAATAATTATGACTTTTTAAGCCTATTTATGTTCTTTAAAACAATAAAATTATTCAGAAAATCAATTTTTGAAAAATTGATCTCCGAACCTAGTCGGATACCTTAATGGGTTTTTTTTTATCATATTATCGTTCTTAAAATAGTTGTTAATCATTTTTAACTGCTTTTTAAATAAGCTTGCTGTTATCATAGCAATTTATTTTGTTAACTTCACTTTTTAAAATTTAATTTTGCTATACCCTGTTTATTAAGACGTTTCTTATTCATTTTCTTGCTTAAATTGTACTTGGTTACAATGTAACACAAAATGTCATATCTTTAATAGTGATTTTCCACCCATTGGTTATATTTCAAAAGAATATTTTAAAACTGTATCGTTATATACTTTATCTGTCATCTGTGTGTTTATTATTAATAATTTGATCGGCTTTTGTTGAAGTTTCAAAGATTTACTCTGAAAACAAGACTACAGCTTTAAAATGCAATGAAAATTAAACGTGTTTTCACTCTGGTTTTGAAATGGTATTGCCAAACTTATCAAATTTTTTAATTGAAAATACTTATTGTCCTTTAGACATTTATGAGAAAAATTTAGCAAATTTTAATCAATATTAAATTAGAGAACATTAGTAAATAAGAATTTAACTACCAACTACTTTGAACTCTCAAACAAATTGCTAATTCCGAAAAATTCCACTTGAAACTCTCAAATCTACCCCAATCGTAATATTTTGTTTGTTATTAAACATAAGAGAGAAAATTATATCTTTAACAGGATTTTTGAAAGCATTTTTAAAATAGTTTTAGTGATTTCATTGTGGATTTCGGGAATTTCAAAAAAAGAATTAAAAGTATTTCAACTAATAAAACGTAAGTTATTTTTTCACTTTTTTCCTAATGCGTTTTAAATAAATACTATGCCATAAATTCTTGAAGTATGAATATGATCTTCAAAAAATCGTCACATCCCAAAGGATTATTTCAATTCGCGATGGAAGGTTCTCAATACTTTTCAATTTACTTTCATTATTATACATTTCTATTTGCTTTAATACGAAAATAATTTCTGCAAAAACTTGCTTTCTCAATAGCTTAATTTTATTTCTTTTTATGAAAACGCTTCTTTTTGATTTAATAAAAAAACATATGTAAAATACTTTTAACGAATTTTACAATCGAAACATCTTTTGTCGTATTTTGAACAATACTGAGATGTTTCTTCCATTGAAATTCGAACACTTCCGAAATTAACTGAACTGCAGAAGAGATCTTTAAGGGAAATGCAGCCTATTTTTCCCTTTCAGATGTCGTTCTCTTTTCTTTTATGATGTTCGGAGAAGATAAAACTTCAGAGTCACGTGCTTACAACAAAGAATACACATTATATCCCCACCTCCCCAGTGCAGGATATTGATTTTTTTTCTCTCTTTTTGTCAAAAAAATAATACTTTGCATTTAAAGCTCTTATTTTATCCTCAATACAGCTTCTTTTATCCTGCAAAAATGTTGATGGGATTTGCAGATTTCTTTCAAATCTCATGCCATTAGTTGATACACTTTTAACTTAAATTTTATTTTGCTTCGAATTGAATAAAATATCGCGTTCAATCCTTTTGATTGAAGAAACATTTTCTTAAGCGAATTTTTGCTGTATATTACAATAATAAAAGAGACATTTTTATATTTTCCTATTAACTCTTTAATATTGTAGTATGTGGTTAAATTAGAATAATTTTATTCTGATATAGTGTTTAGGGTGTTAGGAAAATAATTATGTTTGATTTAATCGCTTGTAAATACCATTAAGGTATATCTCTGCACTTAGGACTAGTAAGAAAAAGAATAATTGTGGTTTTCTTTGATCGATGTGATCGTTATTAATTAAATGAGAGGCTTTCATGAAGGACAGCAAAGAGGTTTCTTTTGGTAGACAACAAACTTTTATTTACAATTAGTCGTTGGGGGGATGACCAGAATGCCTAACTCTTTCGAGCTTTAACCTCTCATCATTAAAATTTTGAGTGGTTGTAATGTTATGACTCTTGCCCTTTGTTAAATTAAAATACTTAAGAAGTAATAATTACAAGTATAATTTTCAAACAAAACTACAATATTTTCTACAAAAAAAAATGCACAACGTATTCCTTTCTCTCACCTCGTTATATGTCTGTTCAGTTTCTTTTCAACAACTCGAGTACCCTTGTTTACAGCAGCTTGCTTCACATTCCACAGAGCGTCAACAATAATATGTTAACACCAATTATTCTGATGTATAGCAATGACTCTCTATCTCTTTATCTTTTATTATTTGATCAGTAATAATCTCAGAGAAATATTCCAGGGCGCAATATCCTTTTCGTATTTTAGTGGAAAAGTAGGAGTTCAGAATTCAGAAATGATTTTTTTTTTTTGGGGGCAAAAAAGGGAGTCCTTTTTAAACCCTTTATCTACCGATTTACAAGTACCACCCCGTAAAATCCTTTTAAAAAAAATTTTACGAATACCCCAATATATTTTTCGGAACATTCTTTTAAATCCATTCTTTCCAAGATGTGGAAACCGGCTAGATGAGTATTTTTTGCGGAGAAGGAGAATAGTTTAAAGCAAGAATTGGTTTTCAGCAGGGGTTTCCCGGCATTGGAAGAGGGTCATTTTTGTTCCCCAAAAAAAAATTAAAAATCAAAAATGAAATTTTAATATTTTTGTTATTAATGAAAAACCCTTAGAAAACGATTTGACTATTTATTTTAAGTGAAATGTGTAAAATTTAAATTTTTTACATTTGAATATTTTTAATTAATTAATTAGCTTTTAACGAATTAAATTTTCCGAAGTTGAGCATTTTGTTTATGTATATCCCTTAATTTTCAAAAAATATTCGAAATATATAAAATTATCATAAAAAAAAATGCTTAAATCATAATGTGAATAAAGGGTTAAAAAGTATTTTGAATCAGAACGGTGGGAAGAACTTTTGTTCCACACGAAAAAAAAATAGCCGAAACTTCTTATTTATTTTTTCCAAACACTTTGCTGGATATTCTTCAGGATATTAAAAATTTTAATTTACAAGGGGGGGGCACGACTAAGGAAATTCTTTTGGGGGATCAAACTTGGGCAATAGTAGAAATTTTAGGGGTTAAATTTCAATGAAATTTCCCAACCGAGGGGCCCAGTCAATTCGGAGAAATCACCCTTCGAAATTATGCTTAATTTTTTATACAAAAATTTTTAATTTTCCGCAACAATCGTAGTTTGATTGGTAAATCGTTTACTTTCTATGTAGAGGCGGGTTCGATTCCACGTGATCCACTTTTTTCCTTCAATTCATTTAATTTTTTTTTTAAATTAAATTTATTTATGTTTGGTTTATTAAATATTAATTGATATTTTTTGTAATTATTAAAAATCAAATTATTAATAATTAAAAATATTTAAAATTATTATTAATTAAAAATATTTGAAATAATTATTAAATAAAAATATTTGAAATAATTATTAATAAAAATATTAATAATTAAAATTAGTAAATTTATTATTATTTATTAAAATTAACTAATTAATTACTATGTATTAAAAGTAACTAATTAATTACTATTTATTATAATTAATTAATTACTGTTTATTATAATTATTTAATTATTATTAAGCATTAATATTAATAAGAAATATTCATTTATTATTAAAATTATTATTAATTTATTATTAAAACTATTATTAATTTATTATTAAAATTATTGCTTAGTATTAAAATTATGATTTATTATTGAAATTATAATTAATTTATTATTGAAATTATAATTAATATATTATTGAAATTATAATTAATTTATTATTGAAATTATAATTAATATATTATTGAAATTATAATTTTTTATTAAAAATTATTTTTAAAAAAACTTTTTTAAAAATTTAAAAAAATTTATTTTTAAAAGGATTTATTAAATATTTTTAAAATTATAAAATAATTAAATTAATAATATATAAAAAATATATATTTTTTTATTATATTAATTATAAAATAATTAAATTAATAATATATAAAAAATATATTTTTTTTTATTATATTAATTATAAAATAAAATTTTTTTAATAATAATATATTTTAAAACCCTTTTTTATTATATGTAATGTTTTTTTATAGTATATTGTATTTCACATTATAAAACTGTTTGTTAACTAATTTTTTTGTAAAATATCATTTGATATTTATTATATATTTTATTATAAATATTATTTATTAATATGAAATATATTTATAAAATTTAATACAATTATTTATATAATTAAGTAATTTTTTTACTTTATAAAATGCAAAATAATTACAAAAAATATCATTTAATATTTAATAAACCTTTCTTAAATAAATTTTAAAAGGGAGAAAAAAGTTGATCGCGTGGAATCAAACCCTGACCTCGCACATAGTAAGCAGACGATTTACCAATCAAACTACGATCTCGTTGCGGAAAATTAAAATTTAATTGTATAAAAGCTAAGCATGAATTTCGAAGGCAGATTTCTCCGAATTGAGTGGCCATTCGGCGGTGAACACCCTAAAGGAGTACTACTATTACACCAAGTCTCGATCCCAAATGAATTTCCTTAGTCGTGCCCTCTCCTTGTTAGAAGAAAACAATCGAGGAGTCATTTTATAAACATTTATCATTTTTATAAAATTCAGAGTAAAAGAAAAGCATTTCCTTAATCTTTATTTTTGTCTATTGACATTCAAGATTAGTTCTCTGTAATTTGTGGAATTTGGGGAAATGTTTCATTAAATTCAATTTATTTAAATTATAAAAACTGTTTAGATTCATCTAATAATTATTATCGAGCTAATGTTAATGGTTAGAATTCGAAGATTTTGTTTGAAAATAATTAATTTAAAATGAGATATAATTATCAGTTTTAAGTAATTCTAGTTAAGAGTTTTATCTTAAATCATTACATTAAACACATAATAGAATTATTTATGATCATTATTCCTACCAATTAAGGTCCTTTATGAAGAAAAATTCTCTGTTATATGAAAACATTTTTCTGAATGGAATAAGAAATATATTGAATACTTTATTTTGTACGATATTATAAGACAAATGGATAAGACATTTACTCATACCTTTAGGTGAAATTAATTATTAAAAGTAATTTACAATGAGAAAAAAATTATTTGGGTTTTAAATTAATTATTAACTAGCAACCCTAAGCAGAATTATTCATTTTGCCATAAAAGAAAAAAAAATTGGAAAATGTTTTCTTTTGAATAGTCAAGGATGCGATGTTAAAATAACTCTCTCTTTCGGGAAATGTGTTTCTTAATTAGGATATGTAAGTTTTTGTAATTAGTAAGACGTTTTCAAATTAATTAAGCTTCAGTTTCAAGATTGTTTTTTTAAGTTTTTGTTACAAAAGAAATGCTTTTTTCCCAAAATTTACAAGGTTTGACAGCACTATAAGTGAAATTATGTAAAAATGTAGTGTGGATTATATATATATATATATATATATATATATATATATATATATATAAATGCTTTTGATGTACAAATTTCGACCTTTAAGTTTTTAATTGGCGAGATAAGGAAGTGTGAGATTGTTGTTAAAAAAGTTTATTAACTTAGCACTTTGAAACAACATGAGCTAATGTCGAAAGACCGTTTTTTAACTTCGGTCAAGTGTCAAGGACAACAAATGAGCTGGTACCCGACTCTCCTAATTTCCATACAACTCCTACTTGGTCTCGTTAGATGCATGCACCCATCTACATGGTGGATCTTTTGTGGCACTAAGGACTCGATACTATGGCTGTACAGAAACGGGTTTCCAGCTATACTCACACGACAACCCTGGACACTAGAAAGTGTAAGAAGTAGTGCTTCATTTGAAGTATTCTTTTTCTGTGTATTATGTAAGTCAATATTTCAAAATTGCCGATTTGGTAACATGGTTGGTCGCTGGCCTTGTACATCTAAGGTTGCGGGTTCGACCCCGGGCCCCAATTTCAGAATTTTCATGATGCAAAAATCGACGGGCTGTCGCATTTTCGGTTTTTCGCATCATTTTTTCCCCAATGCCTCCCTTTGGGGTGGAAACTGGGCGTTAAAATTCCCTGCGGTGATTGGTATCCACTTATATAATGTCGCATTAAAAAGAGATACTAGCTTCCGACGAATGCACTAGGTCTGCAATGGCGAAACACCAATCCGCAGCCCATTAGAAATAAAAAGAATATATCAAAATTTTTACAGTAAATATCAACTATGACATACCTTTTCTAAAGACCACGTTTCAATCTTCTACTTTTAGCCATTTTTTTTAAAGCATAACCTTTTATTGCTGTATCTATCTATCTATTATTATTAAAATATATATATATATATATATATATATATATATATATATATATATATATATATATATATATATATATATATATATATATATATATATATATATTTTTATATATATATATATATATATTTTATTTTTTTATTTCAATATATATATATATCAATATAACCCAAAATGAAAAATAAAAATAAATTAAATAAATATATAAATTTTAATATTTTTATATAATAATTTTTTATTTTACAAAAACCTTTAAGAATAAGTGTTATTTTAGGTGCAAATTCAATTTTTATGTGAATTTTGTTATTGTTTGGAATAAAGGTTGGTATTTTTGGCAATTACCTTTTTTGGAAATTTTATGCTGATTGAATTTACATTTGAGTAATTTAGGTTTAACGGACAAATATAAAATAAAGCATTCAAAATATTTAAATAAAAAGATTTTCGAAAATAAAGGTTTAAACATACATTTCAATAAATGTACATAAAATGGGTATTTAATTTTATGCAACATTTACACCTTTACTGTTACGAGAAAAAAAATATCTTTTTTAACTATTTTACCGCAATTTAAAATTATGACCCATTAAATTCCATTAAAAAAATTGTCACACTTTACAAATGAAATAGTTCGAATTACATTAAAAAACAGATACCCTTCAGCAGATTGCTGTCAAGCATCTAAAAAACAAGTAGAATTTTGAATTATCCCCGTATTTTAATAAGTAATTTCCGCTTTTTTTCCCCCTCTTTTTCATAACACGATTTCGCCATTTCTAACTCCCGCATTGCTGGTGTTAGTTCGGCTTTTTAAAAACCCGCCCAATTTTCCGGGGACATTTTGGGATAATGGAAAAAATCGAGGTTTTTAAAAAAAGGGGGGGGGGGATAAGGGGGAATTGTGAAACCCTTTTCCATCGTGTAAACAGATGAAAGCTTTTTTGTGTTTACCCTTTAGCGCCTTCCGGATAAAAGGCGGGAAAAGAGTTTTCAGCGGAAGTATAAGGTTTATTCTATTTCTCTCATACTCTATCTGCACTTTTATTTTTTTGGGGTTTCTCCCCCCTTTTCTTCTCTGTATTTCTCTTCTATTTCCTTGAAGTCTTTTTCTTCGCCTAACCGGTATTGTAAAAAGAATAAGAAAGAAAAATTTTTTTTTTTTTGTCACTTATTCTTTGCTGCGTTTATTTTTTTAAGGAAACTGTGTAGTCAGTTTCCAAAAATGTAAAATCTCAGAAAATCTGGTGGTGGGATGGGTGTATCAGCTCGGTTATTGCCAGAGAGATAGAGTGTTTTTAAACGACAAACCGTGGATGAAAATTTAATTTTTAAAGTAGTTTATCTTAAATCGCTTTAATTGATTCTATTTTATGTTAATACTCTGATGGAAAGGAACTGAGAGTATAAAGCTTATTCTAAAGATTTCTTAGATTTCAATAGTGCTTTTAAAATTCTTTTTTAACACTTATTAACCGGGTGAAAACTTTACTTCACTGTATTCGTACAATTTTTTATCTTTTATGGAAAAGTTAATCTTAGTTAAAATACACGTTGACTCCTTTTAAACGTTTCGCATGGGGAAAAAAATACGAAATTCCCATAAGTGATAAATAATAATTTTCGCTTGGTGTGCTAGATAAGAATTTAAAACTTCTTTGGTAAATATACCTTTCTAGCATGAAAATCCCTTCGATTTTTCAGGTGTAAAAAAAACTTCTTCGTGTATTTAAATCTCAATCAAAATGGTTTTGTTCAAATGTTTTGGGGGTGTCTATCAAAATGTATATTCGATTAACTCTCGCATATTTCAGAAATTGAACTGAAATTGACAGTTTTCTCCTATAGTAATTCCAATATAGTTTAGTTTCTGTGCATAATAACAATCTAAACATGTGTAAGTAAATTCTAACAAAATATTCATACATGCGTATGTATATTTAAACATTATGTGTTAGTTTCTGTGCAGTATTGCATTTCTTGTGGGGCTTTACACAGATAGTGAGCTTCCCTGAAAACTAGGAAAATAACTATGAACTTGAAAAATGAGATTATGGCAATCCTAGAAGATGTGGACAGATTTACCATATTAAGGATTTTATCATTCTTGGTGACAAATTTGGCAAAAAATTTATATCGTTGTGGAACCATCGAGAAGTCTCTGGAATCAACCCTTTTGGAAATTTCGAATCAGGCTTCGTAAGGGACTTTTAAGAAAACAATATAGCCAGGAGATTAGAATATGCTTGTACGTTGTCTGCATTAAGACAGAGACTTAATTCGTCAGAGTTCCTGCAAGTGAAACTATTCTAGAGAGCTGTAGTGTATTTTCCATGTCTGTAAATAATCTGTTGTAATATTTCTTTGTGTATATACGTTAATTTGTCTTCGTGCCGTCATTTTAGAACTATAATATATATATAAGTTTGAAAAGTATATTACTTCATCATTCGACTTCTAAGGTATTTCGAAACATTTTCTTCTATTTAATTTCACCTCCTTTTCAACAAAATAGTTTTCAAACATTCTATTCATCCTCTTACCAAACTCACGAAGTCAATAAATATGACTAAATATTCCTCATAGAATATTTTATGAAGCCTCTCTCACGGAACGGAATATTACGAATATGAAAGATGTGATCCCCTTCACTTTCAGAAGTCACTGGTATTTATTCCAATCAACAACGCTCTCTGAGAGAAATATTTTCCTCCTCGGCTTTTAAAACACTCACTGCTGGTGCTTTCCGGTACATCTGCGCAATGTGTTTCAGATTAAAATGGGGGGAGGGAGCACTTTATGGAAGATATGTGTTCATCAAAGACCTTTTCTGATCCCCTGGAAATTGCTTCGGGATTAAAAGCAGCAGAGATTTCATGTCGTATAATGCGAGAAAGGATTTCGTCCAGCCTTTAGTGTGCACTAACAGCTTATGTATTAGCACAGAGCTCCTGAATTCTTGATTATGGATGTAGAAATGCTTTTATGGAGACCTTGTTTATCTTTCACAGTTTTAGCTTATGAATATTTTTGTCGACGTGTGCACTGCATTTATATTTGTTGAGTGAAACAGAATGTTACGCTTTATAATAATAAAACATAGCAATGTCGATATGAAACGGAAATATTTGTAGTATTTTAAGTATTATTTGAAATAAAAGAGAAAAGTACAGTCGAACCTCTATATAACGAAGTCGCTAAATCACGGAAAAAATTTCGTTATGTGGAAAATTCGTTATATAGAGGTTCAACTTTTAATATACTTTATAAACCAAATAAAACAAATTTTAAATTCATAAACACTATATATTAAAAAAAGTAATTATTCACACCTTTTTTCAAATTAATATATGTTTATTTTATATATCTTACCCATCAAAAAAGAAAGAAAGAAAGAAAAACTGCAAGGAAAACAAGAAAAAAGAATGTCGCAGAATTCACTGTATTTTCAATATTAAGAACATTATTTTATACTAAAATTAATGAATTTTATAAGGACATTTTATAATTTAAAGTATACAAGTAATATTAAACATATATTATTTTATAATTAGAACGTGGGGACACGGGACAACTCCACTGAGGTTAATAGAGGATATCGAAGATGTTTCTAGTGAACTGGGCAATGAGGATTAAACGTTGCACTTCTTGAATGAAACGTCCAGAACTCTATTGCTCTCGCCGAGTTAGGATCTTATAAAACCAGTTCAAGATTTATGACCACTATAAAATGTGTTAAAGAGAGAATAACTTGAAATTTTTTCAGAAATACTTTTAAAAAAGGGAGAACAAAAAGTTGAATCACAAAAGAAAAAGTTCGTTATATAGAAAATGCACTTCGCTATAAAGAGGTTATTTTACGAAGAAAATCGTGATATGTTCAAGTTTCCAGGAAAAAGTTCGCTATACAGAAAAATTTGCAATATAGAGGTTCGTTATGTATAGGTTCGACTGTATTTGATTATTCTAAGACCCCGGCACAATAATGCAGTATTTTAACAAGTAATATAAAAAAAATTTAAAATTCCTACTTAGGTCAACAAAGGAAAATGTTATTTTAGTTACTTTTTATTAAATAATTACAACTAATATAAATATGTATATACATATGTCAAAATCACAATATTAAGTGACAAAATAGAAGGCGATTTTCCTTGCAATTTTACATTTTCCTTTTTTTTTGGTGTTGGACTATCTTTTTGTTTGTTTGTTACTATTTACTCATTAATTAAATTTAATTATTCTAATAAAATAGTATAATAAAAAAGAAATCACGTTCTCAGAAATTAGGCCATCTCAGATGGGGTTCGAACCCACAACCTTTAGATTAGAAGTCCAACGCGCTATCTATTGCGCTACAGGACACAACGAACGATTTTCCTTTCTATATAAGGTGTTGGACTATTATTTTTGATTGTTACTATTTATTCATTTTTTAATTTAATTAATGAACTAAAAATATTTGAAAAAAACTGTATTAACATCAAGTGTCAATGTATTTGAACTTTAGTGGATGAATAGAAAGTATTTTATTAAGAGGAGTCGAAAACCTATATACAAACAATGCTAAATTGGCTGTTTTCGATGTACCTTTTTTCAAAATCTGTTATATGTAGATGCTTGAAATTTTTCATACAATTAAAGTACACATTTCTCATTATACTTAAATGATCCTTTAGCTAATTTTGAATTTTTAATATTTTATAAAATACTTCATCAAACAGTGAAATTTAATCTATTTTTCACATAAAAATATTTGTAAGAAATAAATTTTAAATTTTTTTACAAAAGCTCATTTTAATATACATTAGCCATTATTATAAATATGTCATAAAAAAACTTACATACCTGTGAACATTATTTTCTACACAGAAAAGGTACATCGAACATTAAAAATTTATATTTTGAGATAAATGAACTTAAGTGTATATTTACTTTTTTATTAAAACATTTCTCCCCATACTCCAAACGATCTACATTTTTTTAAGCTCATCATCCTCTCTCTTTCTTTTAAGCGTTTTTTCTTTCCTAACTTCCTTTGTTTTTTTGTAAACAGGAATATTTTGCCTTTAACAGCCTCTGCTTGTCGAGGCGCTCCTTTGCCTGTGCCATGTAATCACCAGGCTCAGTATTAAATTTTCTCAAAATTTCTGGTTTTGATACATTTCCCATATTAAATGATGAATTTCAATCATTCGTTCAACTTTAAAGCAAAAACAAAATACTTTGTTTACATTTATAGCGCGCGCAATCTAAATGGGTGTGGCCCAGTTACAATGATTATTTAAAAATCGGTTTTAAGGGCTTCTAATTACGCTAGAGTTTAAAGTTAGGTATTTTTAGAAAGGTTCAAGTCTATTTGAAAATGTAAAAATCTCAAAATTGTCATATTAAGAAGATTTTAGGTTTCCAACACCCCTTAACAATTGATAATTTGAACAAGATATATATATATATATATATATATATATATATATAGGAGAGAGTGAACTAATATCAGGAATTGAAAAAGTAAAAAAATATTTTCGATTAATTTAAAAATGTAATACATTTTCACTCTTAAAATTTAAGTGCAACCATTGATTACTGCAAATGCACATTAAAAGAGAGAAATAAAAAGGAATGAAAACCAAAACATTATATATATGTTTAAATAATCTTTTGACTTATACAGATTTATCAATTATTAACATAAGATAGCTGCACCCGCGTAAAGCATAACATTATTATCCAACCCTAAGAAATTCTCCAAAATGTATTTTTAATTAATATACTTGATATAAAACAATCAAATTTCTCTATCTCTAGTTTTTACACTCTCATTTCCATATAAACATTTATTTATTATACATGACAGAAAAGCATTGTTGTTGGATCACGGTTTATTTTATGCACAAAAAGCCATCCTAACGATAAATTTTCTCTCTCTCTCTCTCCTGTTCATAATTTATTAAACAAATCCATTCCAAATTTATCATACGTATTATTCAAGAAAACAATTAATTA
This sequence comes from Trichonephila inaurata madagascariensis, assembly GCA_019973955.1. Taxonomy (NCBI): domain Eukaryota; kingdom Metazoa; phylum Arthropoda; class Arachnida; order Araneae; family Nephilidae; genus Trichonephila; species Trichonephila inaurata. The sequence continues at coordinate 293,141 of BMAV01014149.1, forward strand.
TATTTTGTCCTTCATTGCACTGTATATAATACCACAACTTTGAATTATATGTAGCTTTTTCTGAACGTATTAAAATATATTCCTCATGCATAGAAATAAATATTAATGTTGATAATGTATGATTAGCTGCTATTGTTTCGTTACTAAATACTCTTTCTTAATAGACACATTCATATTAAAATTTTACCAGTTCTGCATTTCATAAAAGACTGGCATTTAATGATAGAGAAATAAATTATACATCTAACTGGGCAAAAAACACAACATGTGTGCAACCATAAAATCTGATATTATAATGTGTAAACAGTATAGAAATGTCTTCTTAAAAATCCATATCCTTCTATTTCTTTTTCGCATTGTTTGCTTCACTTTATACTATTTGCTGTTGTTTCATGTTAGTATTTGTTCGGTCCTTTTTTAAATCCTCTGGTATTCACAGTCTGAAAACGCAAGATAATTAATTTCAGTGATTTAATTAATGTGATATCAGGAAATAAACAACTCACCTCTTGCAACAACAAAATGCGCGTGAAATTGTTTTATAAAGATCGAGTGCAGTGTTAAAAATGCTTGTGACTGTACAAAAATAAAATGATTCTTTACTCTGAGGTTTTTCAATATTAGAGAGTGAGTATTAAGAGATTACAAAAATGCTAAAAAATTACAAAAACGAGCTACATATCCTGTTGGTCATGAATTAGAATCTCGGTTCAATTGAAGACCGTTGTATTCATTATCATTATAAATTCAAAAAGACTTTTAATTCCACATTCGATGTGATAAAAGAGCATCAGAATATTCAAATGTAATCCTAGCCCATTAAAAAGTAGCTAAAAAATTATCTGTTTTCAAAAAAGACATTTTCTATAAGTCGACTTTAAATAAAAAAAAACTGCTATTACTTTCTCTCTGCCTCTCTCTGCTAGTGCTTCCAAAATTAAAAGACGGTTCTATTTCACGCGTGTTTATTGAAAAAAATTAGTTGGAAAAAATCCAAATAAAAAAATAAAGAATTTAAAATATGATACTAAGAATAAGTGTTGTAACAAAACTACAATGAAACTGAAGCAATAGACATTTACAGATATACCATCTACGCCATTTCGCATTTAAACATACCGAAATCGGATGATTCAATTTACAAATTGCTGCATAAAACATTATTTGGACAGATAAATTTACATTTCCCAAATTAATATCCTTATCAAACAAAATGACTTTTTAAGTTTTGAAAGAAAAGCTTTTAATTGTCATAAGTGAGATTTAGAATGCATAAAAAAAGAATATTAAGCCTTCAAAAAGAAAGAAAAGCTCTATTTCTGCTAAAATATAACGTTAAGAAAACGGAATGATATTTTTTTTTAATTTGAGTTTCCCAGCCTTATCTAATTGATTCAGTAATTTTATTTCGAGAAAAGGTAGCCTAAAATTTAAATCCAAAAGTACTAAAAACTACTTGTCAGATATTTATCATCATTAATACTGTTAACGTAAAATACTTAAATTTCTAAACATATGTTACAAAATCACGATTTTGCCCTCACAAAAAACTTATCAAGAGATTTTAAAATTCTTATTCATTATATATATATTTCTTTCTTAAAACGGAAAATCTCATTTCTTAAGAATTAATCATCTTGTATTTTAATGACACTGCTATGAATTATCATCAAAGTTATTAAACTCCCGCTCCATGCTATTAAAAACATAAAAGAACTTAATTTATTTCTAAAATTCTTAAAACAGAGAAAATCAAAACGGATTTCTAATTTCGTATTTACTTTATTCTCAAAATATATTTAAACAAATAAATTCCTCCGATCTTTTCTTTTAAATCGAGCGTTATGAAATCGTCTGCAATAATTAATCGCCGAAAATAAAATACATCTTCCACCGCCATCTTTCTTAATTAAAGCTTTTAATTAAAATCTCTTCGTTTCGGAATTGTATTGGAAATCTTCTTGGTCTAACAACCTGCAGGTAGAGATAATTAATTCTCTGGAATTTAACAATCAATGTTTCTTATTTACGTGAGGTTGTAGTGGCAATCTTTCCAAAGAATGATTTTACGAACACGGGCCCAAGCCGAACAAGGACAAAATCAATATTTGGTATGAGATAAGAATATTATATTATCTTGCCCTGTGGGTAAGTCTATATTAACCTGGGACGGGGAAGATGGGGTTCCAATTATTGTGTAACGAACCGGGAACATTTTTATTCCGTTGCAGTTTTCGAAAAATAATGTTCTTAACGAATCGAACAAAAGACCAAACGACTGCTAAAGATATGCAGGTGGGAAATGCGATATTTTCCCCTGTTTTCTGAAAGAGATATTTTTCTCTTTCTTTTTTCAATCATTTTGTTTGGACGACTTTTATTTTATTTTATATATATTTTTTCTGTTGGCTTTCAATCAACAAAACATCTCATTATATTCTAAGAATTTTCCTTCAAGAAAGGGAAATTTAAATTTCTATGAGTTAGTTTTTAATTAAATTAGAATAATATTTTACTACATATTTCAGCTTTCAAAGATTTTTATTTATTTTTTTTAGTGTTTTTATACCTTTCTCGCGCGGATTAGCTTTTTTAAAAAAAAAGATAATAATGATTTTTTTTGTTAAGTTTTGGCAACGGAAGTAAAATCTTTTTGTAGATTTTTCATCAGCTGCATTTTAATGCTTTAGTTAATGAGTGTTTTTCAGAATGTGTTGGATAGTTTTATTTATGGCAGATGCAAATATCTTTTAAACTGTTTTTATTGCTTTTAATTTCTGAAACTTTTCTCGTGAAATGTCCGAAAGAAATGAAATTCATTTTCTCTTTCAAATGGGGTTCTTTGCTTTTGATTATGTTTCTTTAATTTTTTTTTCTTCCTCAAAAAGTAATTTCGAATGTTTTTCGCCTGAAGAATTTTTATCAATGTTAAGACTAATAATTCTAAATTTTGGCTTGGTTCCTGGTCTGAGAAAAATGAATTATCAGTTTTTCTTATGTTTATGACCTTTTTTTTAAAAAAAAAGACCATAAAAATAAGTTTAGACTGAAGTATTTTCTTAAAAATATTTTTTTCTTTTTTTAGTTCTTCCCACCCTTTGGCGCGAATGATAAAAAAACCTAATTATACTTTAAAATAGGGAAAAGATTAGAGTACTTAATATAATCCCAGCAAAATTAAATGTCTCGAAATTTCTCTTTTGATGTTTCATTCTTTTTCATTACTGCAATTCCTCCAAAATCTTTTTCAGTTCGAAGATTTCAGAACTTTCCTACAAAAATAAATATCCTTTTTGGATTGCATTCTTTAATTCTCACTGTCTCTTGGGGAATGAAAATTTCATGCAGTTCATTGTTATTTCTGCAGTATATATTTTTTGATTGAATAGTTAGTATAATTTTTTTTTGGTTTTATTTTAAATTAAGTTTTTCTCTATAAAGAGATGTGTGTTTATGTTATTCAAATTCGCAGCATTTCGAACAATAGCGATGTTTTATCTTTATAATACAAAACAATTGAAAATTTTGGTTAAATAAAAATATTAAGTGTAATAAAATTTCTTTTAGCAAATATTTCTATTAGAATTACTGAGAAATAAAAACCTATTGGAAAATTTCGAGTATTTATTTTTTATTTTGGAATAAATGGGACTGTAGTTAAAGTTTTTTCTAATTGTAAGATTTTTAATTTTTGTATGCAAATTACTTTTATTGACTAAAGGGCAGTTCTCATAAAAAATAGTTACGTTTGGGAATTTGACATAGTCTATTTTATAATAGTGCACTCTTATTTAAGCAGTTATAAACCCCCCATTGAATTAAAACTCGTTTATCTTTTGTCTGGAATCAAGTTTAATGTTTAAAAAAAACTCTATGGAATCGAGTTCTTTTTATGTACTGAAAAAAACTTATATACCTTCTCATGATCTCACAAAAGGGTGAAAAACAGACATATAAGTTCTGACGTGAAGACACGGAATGAAATAATGTGTAACAAGAAATAATTTCACTATTCTGCATGAAAGTTGGCCTCTGCACCATTCTTTCTAATTCTGATGTAAAATGACGTCCTAAATCCGAATATGACACTCATAATATCCCCTTATTTGCCATTTTTCTCAAGATGTCACACCGTCCCCCCTTTTTTTTATCACTTTCGGTCATTTTTCAATTCCTACTATTAGCGCGCACTATCTACATATTTATTTATTTATATATTTGTATATTTATTTATCTTGGTGGAATTTTCAATCGTTAATAAAATACATTTTAAAGCGGGATTGAGCTAAAATTTTTTATATCAGGATCATTTTGGATGACAATACAATAATTTAATTATAATTAATAAAAATTAATTGATTAAAACTTAATATTTAAAGGAATTACAAATACACCCAAAGTTAGCGACTTAGCGACCCTTTTGGCGACTTGTGTCAAAACTTAAAAAGGTTTTTTTTTTCCTCCGTGTTAAGCATTCAGTTGGACTGAAATTAAGAGGACACAATACGATACTTTAATATTAATTAAAAAATAATGACCACTCAATGTTTTTGATTCTGTCCTATGATATACATATTTATATTAATTGTAACTATTTAATAAAAAGGAGCTAAAATAAAATTTTTCGTTGTTGATCTAAGTAGGAATTGACTTAAAAACTATTTTTTTATATTACTTGTTAGACCATGAATTTGATTTGGAAGGGGAAAAGAGCTATTTTATCCGTTAAGTGTCTTTTGAGGGGCTACAGAGATGAAAAGTTTTAATCCATGAATATTTGTTTGATGGGGGGAGCCCTTTTAAATTTAAAAACAAATCAATAAAATGGATCGGTTTCCAGTTTTTCCCAGCAATTTTTCTATTCATTTCCTACATAATCTAGCTCCAGCCCCCCTTAAACTTTTGTTTCGAAAGTTTGCTTAGTATTATAATGCTATCTAAATTTTCGTTATTCAGTTCGGTTTAAATCTACATTAAAATTATCCGTATCGTATTAATTTTTACTAATAAGTGACATAAAAAAAATAGTTTTAAAACCTTCTTTTGTATCTGAACTTCGTAATTGTGCTGAGTACTAGTGCCACTAAGATCCGTCTTGTAGGAGTTGATGCGCATTAAAACTATTCTCACAATGGCATGGGGTCGAGTTTGGAGAATGGAGTACAAGCTCAGGAGCCATCTTCGTCATTTGACCTTAGCTCAGAATTGCAAAACCCGTCTCCAGTAGTCCTTGTGTTGCTTTTAAGTGGAACAAAGCAATCTGAGCAATCAATTTCTTTTGTATTTGTCTGTATACTTATCTATTGAGTAAGTGTTAATTTGCATCGCTCCAAAAAACAACACGATGGCTATTGGAGACGGAACTCATAATTTTGAACCATAGTCAAGGGACGAACACGACACCTTAGCTTTCCCCCTCTCCGAGTTACCACACCACGGAAATGGGAGGACTTTGAGCCTCGACAGATTTAACGTGCATCAACCCCCCTACACAGCAAATCTTTAGTGGCACTAGGTCTCGAACTCATAACACTCTGGCTTCAAATACATGACTATGACCACTAAGCTACCAGGCTACATTCATTTATTTCCTTCTCTTCTTCTATAATAGGGCTGCGCATTAGTATTTTACCATTGCACACCTAGTACATTAGTCAGGAGATGGTATCAGTTTTTAGTGCGGCATCCATATAGGCGATATTAATTACCACAAGTAATTTTGACACCCAGTTTTCTCCCCAGAGGGAGGCACCTGAGCTCTGGTGGTGCTAAACCGTACTTAAAGTTTTAATTTTGCCGAGAGCATCCAAGCCAAAGAAGCATTCAAGAGATTTTTTTCATTCCGTATTATCATACGACACAGCCTCTGTTGATTTCTTGCATCATAAAAATCCACCGACTTGGGGTGGGGTCGAACCTGCAACCATGAGTGCAGTAGACCAGCGACAAACCAGCCACGCAACACAGCCACCCCACACTCATTTATTGAAAATAATTTTTTTTAATGTTTACAATAATGCATGGATACGGTATACAAGTGCTTCTCAAACTTTCAATACTTGCGACCCAATTTTCAGTCATAATTTTCTTCGCCCCTCCCCCGTCCAAACAATAACAATGTATTGAACTCAATAATAATGTACTTTGAAGTAAATCTACAATAAGATTTTAATTACAAATCGTACAAATTATCCAGATAAGTATTAAATTTTTTATATGCTTTTATATGTGTCAAGCACATGGGGTCACTGATAATTGTTAAACTTGTACTTAACTTGGAATTGTTAAATTAATTATCAAATACAGTGTTCAGCACTGATACATTTATAAACAAATTATATCGGTGTAAATGCGTAGTTTACTTTTTATTCTGTTAGAATGTATTTTGTTTTGTTTCCTTTCAGTCAATTAATAATATTTTTAAATAATGTTTTATTTTCGACTTTTCGATATGATCGTGCCCCCCTTGTTGGGTTATGCCCCCTAGGCGTCCCACAGTTTAAGAAACACTGCGGTATACACTTTTATTCGCTTTGGTTCTAAGATCACTCTTTGGATCTTAACTACTGTTACATAGTATCGTCTGTTGATTGTTCTCGGTAACAAAACGACTTCATTTCGATTCTCCAAAGTGCGTAAAATACCTTGAAAATGCCCGCCAATGGCGAACTTTTCGAGAAACGGAAATTTATTGCTTTTATCGGATCCCATTCGTCCGGTCCACCGGGCTTTTAAGTTGACATCAGAACGACGTTTTTTGTTTTCCCTTCCTTTGCCAATGATCGATTTCGGATGCATTAATTCCACTTCGAATTTCATTGGCTGTGTTTTCCATCGACAGAAGTGTCACCCGAGCGTCTCTTGGCGAAGGCTTCAAGAAATAAATGACCGCCGAAACGAATCCGTGACAACTTGTTTTGATTTATGAGTCGAAATCCGGAATTTTAAAATTCGGACAAAGGGACAAAGGTATAGTGGACAAAGGGATTGTGACATATCCAAGGGGAAAGGTGTTATTTATATCGCCAACGGGCATTAGTATATCCTCTATCCCCGAAAGCCAATAATACTTTCATATGATGTTGCTACTTAGAGTATCTATATATCTTTATATATACTCTGTTCAATTATTTATCTTGTGTTTCTTGTATTGATTATGTTGAGAGTCATTATCATGGCTGCCGTGGCAGCTTTAAGAGAACTATAGCTTTTTCCTTGACCTTTCTGTCTTTTGTCTTTTTTAAAAGTATTTTCTATTCAGTAACCTTGACAACTATGATATGTCTTTTATTCTTCTAAATCTGTATCTTGCTTCTTGGTTAAATTTCCATTCAGAACTTTTATGGACAGAGAAATGAGCGTAATATTTAGCAACAGAAATTTATGCTAAAGAATATCTAGAATATGCTAAGGAATGCAGTTCGCACTTTTTAAATAGAAATGGGTCCGTAATTAATATCATTTTCTAAATTCAGTAATGTACAGAGAGTTTGGAATATTTTAATATACTATCAATTTTTGTTCCATATATTATTCATATGTCTCATTTTTCATCTCTTGTATTATAAAAATATTTTTAATTTTATGTTAATGTGGGGGAAAAGATTTCGTATCTGTATTAAATATTTTAAAAGACACAACTTAAATTTTAAAAACATCTTACACTATACTAATTCTTTTAAATTTGAGTAATACATTTTTTTATTTAACTCCAGCTAACTCCTCCTCCAGTTTTTCCTATATTTGCCCATGTTACTGAGCTGCAAGGAAGAGAAAAGGAATTTGATTCCACTGCTATTAAACATATTAGATAAAATAGCAGAAGAATATTGCTAAAAATACTACATTAGTTTCGAATAAAAAGTAAATTTTTTTTTATAAAATTGTGGATATGTATATATTTATTTTATTATTTTAACAAATACATTTCTCCAAAAATTTTCACCCGAATAGAGCATTATGAAACAGTAATATCCGAAAGTAAGTTATATCTTACAACGCTATCTTTTTTTAATTAAAGCTTTCAATTATAAAATCTCTACATGTTCGTAATATTTACTTATTTTTCTAAAATGAATAAAGAAAAGTTGAACTATCATGTATAAAATTTTCTAAAACATAATTAAAATTAAAGCAGTTGTGTTTTCCAGTTTTAGATACTTTTTTGTTTTATCTAACTATTCAAATAAAATTCCGACAGTAAAGTGGTGAATGGTTAATATATCTCATTCTAAAATGAGAAATTTATTAATCTCTTTCTACCACAGTGAAAAATTTCTAAATTATTTTTTTTTTTCTTTATTTTTTTTTTTTTTTTTTTGTTTACAGAATTCAGCAGTGGGGATAAAATTTCATGAAATGCATGTTGTTTCATTAAAAGTAACCGTCATCACTATGCTTTTTAAATAGTGATTGTTGAGGAATTCAAAACAAAGGTACTAATATGAATGGATTTTATCTGAAAAAAAACTCTTAATTTGGCAAAAAATCATAAAGAGAAAATCGTAAGACAATACAGTATCCTAAAATGGTCATTGTTAAAAATTATTATTATTGATGCTAATGTTTTCATTATTATTATTGTTATTGTTATTATTAATATTGCTATTATTATTAATAATAATTGCATCATTGAGGCATATCTCTCTGATTAGAAAGCTTTGACTTTAAATTATAGACCGGATATTTTGAGTTAGTTTTAAAGATATATTGAAGTTCATCTGAGTGTTATCAGTCTCAAAGCCTGTGTCTTTATCATCTTAAAATGCATTTTCTCGAATATTTTCTATTCCTCGTGGTGTTTTTTGTGACCAAAATAGAAATTTTTTATACACAAAATTTGTATGAAATTATAAGTCTGAAAATTTCTTTAAAAACAAATATATGTCAGAATTGATATATTTTGAATTTTTCTTTCAGATGTAGTTCTAAAAATGATGATTAAAATTCAAGAAAGAATTATATATTTTAAAAACTTCGTTCTAACTACTTTTATTTCTAATAATTCAAGAAATACAAATCAATTAAAATAACTAAAATTTAAATTAAGTATTTTATAAGTTTAAAAACTTCAAAAAAAAAATTGTCAGCTTCTTAATTTTAAAATTATGGCTTGCCGGACTGATTTCCCAGAATCAGTATAATAATAGAATCAGAAATAAATTTAAATGATTTTATTATTATCTCCAAAAAAAACTTTTTTTAAAAAAAGGGTACCATGCAACCTTAGCTCGACAAAATCAAATCAAATAAATTCTTAAGATATATGTGTGTGGATCGAATCTACAGTTCATCACTTAAATAGAGACCTTTCATTGTATTGCATTTTTATATATTCTTTTCTCCCCCGCCATTTCTGCTTCTGTTCAAACACTCGTTGACTCCTTGCCCTATTATGTCAAGACCTCATTTTCCCAAAACATTTTGTTTCACTTAATGCGCCATTTGTCCCGATAAAAAAAAACATCCCTTTCCGTTTCCTTCTATCCCGTAATAATAGCAACTTGCAGAAAATGTCTTTCGCCCATCGAATACACCTAGAATTAATGTGGCACTGGACACTGTCCAGGCCAACTTAATCAAGGGAGAGAGAGCCACCGCGTTCTATTTTCGGCCCCACACACCGAACGAGGTACACAAAAGGCTTCAGCCCATATCACTCGCCCATTAAGGGCAAGTGATAGAAAAGAGATCGAAAGTCGGGGGCTGACCTGCACAGCTGGGGCTCACTACCGTTGTCATGGGAACAGATATCACATAATGAAGCAGACACTTCAGGGATAGACCCTTCTGGCAGACAGGTGGACGCCAAACACCCTTTTGTGTGATCACGTGACGTCCCCTCTCCCCTCCCTTTCTTTCTGTAATGTGTTTGCACAAATCCTTATGATTCCCCTATGTGTAGAAGAGATCTATCCTTGCACAAAATAAAAAATAATTCCGTGGCACAATTCACGGAAGGTTCCGGTTATAGTTGAGCATTATTTTTCGAAAAATAGTAATATAGTTTGCTAAACTCTTGAGGGATCGTCTGAAATCTGTCGTAGATTTCAAAATTCTATTCATTCCACCACTCTATCCTTCCTTTTTCAATTCTTAATATTAGTTCACTACCTCCCAATATATATATATATATATATATTTATGCATCTTGTTCAAATTTTCAATCGTTAATAAAATACTCTCTATTCATTCATTCAAACTCAGTGCTATCCATTCAACTTGTAGTGGATGACGCTATGTTTTTTAAATATTAATTTATTAATTAAATTAATAAATAGTAACAAACCAAAGTAATACTCCAACACCCTATATAGAAAGGAAATTGGAAAATTGCAAGGAAAATCGCTTTCTATTTTGTCATTTAAAATTGTGATTCTTTCTTTTGTATATACATATTTTTTATTAACCGTAACTATTAATAAAAAGTAACGAAAATAAAAATTTTCTTTGTTGATTTATGTAGGAATTTACTTTGAATTTTTTTTTATATATTACTTGTTTTATCTCCCCTTATAAAAAAGAAAGTATAAAAACGAATTCATAACATATTTGTAATAGACTCGTCTTCCTCCCTTTAAAGTTAAAAATTTGATAATAATATTTCCTCTTTATACTATAACGTCACTTTCTTAGAAATAAAAAATTATTGTAGCAATCATTGGATGTTACGGCATTTATGTTGCCAAACTTTGCTTCCTTTTTGTTATTTTTGTATAAAACAACGAAATGAAAACAAAAACTTTTTTTGTATATAATTTCCTCTTAGTATTTATTTAAATAAAATAATTTCTCACATAAGGAGAGAGTTTATTTAATTTCTTAATAAATAATATTAAAAGTAAACGCGTAAATTTGATTGCATTAATAACTAAGCTAATGTTTCATTGCTAAGTATTGGCAAAGGTCAAATATCAGTTCCCGAACACTTA
>BMAV01014149.1:307686-322260 GCA_019973955.1 Trichonephila inaurata madagascariensis
ACAATATTGTCGTATGTGACCCATTTCTCGTCCCCAGTCACCATCCGCTTAAGAAATGGGTCGACTTCATTCCGTTTGGCCAGTGCTTCGCAGATGGAAATTCAATCCATCATGTTTTTTAGTGTTAATTGGTGTGGCACACAAACATCGAGCTTCTTTTTGAATCCAACTTTGCTCAAATGGCTTAAAACTGCTTTATGGTCGATCTATAGCTCCTGGGCGATGCTATGATTAATAACATGCCGGTCAACTTCGATTATTTCTGTGATTTTATCGACATTTTCGATGACGGGCGCGATGACGGGCGTTTAACATCAAAAATGCCTGAACGGAATCGACGGAACCAAAATTGCACGTAATTAGCTGTTACAGTATCGGTACCATAATAAACACCATTCACAATTTCAGCCACCTGGCTTGCCTTTTCGCCTTTATCAAAGAAAAACTGTAAAATGTACCGAATTTTATCTTTGTTGACTTCCATTTTTAACACCCTGTAACTCACAACTGAATGGACCAAACAAAAAGCAGCAAAATAGTTTTTTTAGTGTGAAATGTCACCTTGACAACGAGCATAAATTTGAAATAGTTTGATCGATACTTCACGAGATATCGACACTACAGTCCCATCTTCCGAAAAAATAATGGATTTCTTTTTCCCCGACCTAATATTTGTATTTCTGTAATTAATATTTGAAAGTGTAGTTATACTTTTCGGACACCTGGTACAATAATAGGTCAAAAATATTTTAATAAAGATATTGTTGCTTCATTTGGTAATTTCTTAAATAGTCATCAATATTGACTACTAGTATCCACTCTGTCCGATGACCGAAGGGCATTGGGAAAGTCGTTAATGTAATAGCTGCCGTTAGTGCAATAATGAATTAATAAATTCTTTTTAAAAAATTGTTCGTAGATTGTAATTTTTTTGTTCATTACGTTACTGAATTTTTAGATGAATGGTGGGTCATAGAATGAATTTGTATTCTAATAAATTACAGTCGGACCTCTATATAACGAAGTCTCTAAATCCCGAAAAAAAGTTCGTTATATGGAAAATTCGTTATATAGAGGTTCATCTTTTAATATACTGTATAAACCCCATAAAACAAATTTTAAATTCAGAAACACTATACATTAAAAAAAGTAATTATTCACAACTTTTTTAAAATTAATATATGTTTATTTTATATATCTTACCCATCAAAAAAAGGAAAAAAGAAAAATTACAAGGAAAACAAGAAAAAAGGATGTCGAAGAATTCACTGTATTTTCAATATTAAGAAAATAATTTTATACTAAAATTAATGAATTTTAAAGTCATTTTATAATTTAAAGCATACCAGTAATATTAAACATACATTATTTTATAACTACAACACGGAGACACAGGACAACTCCACTAAGTGTGAAAGGGGAAATCGAAGATGTTTCTAGTGAACTGGTTAATGGGGATTAAAGGAAGCACTTCTTGGATGAAACGTCCAGAACTCTATTGCTCTCGGCGAGTTAGGATCTAATAAAACCAGTTCAAAATTTATGATCACCATAAAATGTATTAAAGAGAGAATACCTTGAAATGTTATGAAATACTTCAAAAATAGGGAGAAAAAAAAATTGAATCTCAAAAGGAAAAGTTCGTTATATAGAAAATGCACTTCGTTATAGAGAGGTTATTTGACGAAGAAGATCTTGAAATGTTCGAGGTTCCAGGAAAAACTTCGCCATATAGAAAAATTCGCAATATAGAGGTTTGACTGTAATATGTAAAAAATTTCAAAGGAAAATTATACGCAGTAGTTATTGTGGTAATGTTTACAAAAATGTTGTGCCAAAGAACACAAAAAGATGTTACTGCAGAATAGAACAAGAGACCAAATGATTTATTTATTGGTTTTTATCCCTCTCCGAGGCTACTTATGACTTCATCGCTGTAGCAAATTCAAAACTTTACGAAAGATTATGAATATTTATTTGTGTAACTTTTTAAAGAATATCTGAAAGTCTGAGACATTTTATTACACATCTCATCATCTATAAATGTTCTAAGTTTTAAAACATTTGGGAATCCAAGTATTTTTCTTTTGAATTTCTCCTTGTAAATTATATGTGCTCGTTTTGATGCACTACACAGAATTTACAAGGAGTAAAGAACGTTTAAAGGAATGACAAAAGCATACTCTTTTTAAGTTGCTTCAAAGTGCGTAGTTTTTACTTTCAAGTACGTTTTATTTTTTAAAAAGAAGCGTTAAGTTATCATAGAATAAATTTTTTTTTTCTTTTTACTTTGAATGATTATTTAAAAGGAGGAAATCCTTTAAGGGTACCATTTTTTTGTTTCTTCTTTGTAATGTGGTTTATATTTTTTTTTCTCTTGAATATATCAATAGGTAAAAAGCTCTACGATTATCCATTTATTATTGATAAAAGAAGTGCAGTTTGTCATAAAAACCATTGGAAAAGCAAAAAAATTAGGAATCTTAATTAAGATATTTAAAACAGCATCCTTGTCATTTTTTATTGTTTATTCCTCTCTAACTCAAAATTACACAGTTCTACTCTTCCAGAAAAACTTTCCTTCTTAAAGCCCGTAACAGCGCATAATTAAAATCTCTTTTCCGGGAACAAGATTCTCTGACGTTTTATTAAAAGCCTGATGGCAAAAAAAAAATATTAAATTACCACAGAAGTAATCCAAAGAGCAAAGTTGGCAACGATATGCAACAAAATATCTTTTACCTAGGGAAGCATTTTAATTAACTAACGGAACTGCATGCACACAACATGACGGTTTCGCGTTGCCATTAACGATGAAGTTCGTTTATTTTTCTGAGGGAAAAAGTCGTCTGCAATTGGCATCTGAAAAAAAGATAATTCGATATTATTCTCTGAACACACAAGAGCTTTCTGCGAAACCAAAGAAATAAAGAATGTGTGTTTTTAAGGAAAATAAATTGTTCGAACACACACACACATGATGTTATTGGTTAACCTCTCTACAGTTAATTGCTTCGATGCCATTTCCGAATTGTCTGTATTTTAATTCCGGAAAAATCAGTATTTGTCACGTTGGTTTGCTTTTATCGCTTGCTCTTTTTCTTTTCTCTCTGTTTGACTGCTGGAATTCATTTGTCCAGAATTATATCTTAATGGAATATTTGCTTTCACTCATGTTCTCTTTAATTTCGCAAATATTTTTGGTTCTTTCGGCTATGTTAAATTATTTTATTCAGAATTGATTTCCTTTTAGAAGATGAAAAATATTTTATTTTTAATCTGTTATTGTTATTGCGCTCTACGAATTCTTTAGTGATTCAGAAATAAAAAAAGAATTTTTTCTTAAATTACTCAAGTTTTTCCATCAGAGCTAGGAGGAAAATAAATCTGAAAGGATTTAAAATGCAGACATTATAAATTCCATTTATACTTTTAATTTTATTGTTGAAAATAAAATGGGTATATATATATATATATATATATATAAATAAATATATATATAGCCTTAAATTAGATGAAAATCCTTATTATATTTTTCGTAATGATTATTTATTACCAGATTATTTCCCTTTAACATAATTCTTCAGTTACTTTGCTAATTAATATTTGCTCGTACGAGAATTTGCTTGGAAATTCTTTTAGAAAGGAAATATTTAATTAATTGTGGAGCACAATAATTTCATGTGCATAAAATACATAAAATAAAAACATGTACATAAAATAAAAACTCAATTTTATATATTTTTGTATTGATATTTTTCTACTTACATTTTTCAGATTGATAAAAGTCATATTAACTTCATTATAGTAAATTTTAACGTTTTTTAGGTATGATATGTATATTATTTCCCTTTACATTTCAATATTAAAATAAAAAAATTTTAATATAAGCCTTACGTGTTATTTGTGGAATAGGGGTATTTAACTGTCCTAAATTTTCCTTCTGTATTTTTCGTTTTATATAAAATGCAAGTGATAAAGTTATTGTACAGTTCGGAACTGTGATTTTGCAAAAGCGTATAAATGGATAATATTTATGATATTTAGTGTAACTTAGATTAGAAAATGTATATAAAATTGTTTTAAGAATAGTATTACAATAAAAAATTATTTACAATATTTTAACAAAAAATGAACATAGAATGACTCATTTTCAAAATATTCTCCTTTTGTGAAAAATGCTTTTATTATAATATTTTGCCTGTGTATAGCTCAGACCTCTGTACAGAGGCTCAACTAGAATTTTTGTAATATGTAGCTTAAAAGTGGGTTTATCCATGTTTTACGACAACAGAGGGGAGAAATTTTAAGAAAAAAACGCCGATAATTATTTCAATGGGTTGTAACTCTGAAAATAATGTGAATTTTTCAAAAATCATAGTTCAGACTCTCTGAAGAAGTCTTTACTTTATATAAGCACACACACACACACAAAATATTATTATTTTAAAAGCATTTTTTGTAAAAGGAGAACGTTTTGAAAAAAGGTTATTCTAAGTTAAATGTTTTGCCAAAATATTGTATTTAAATAAATTTTTTTTTGTCACAATGTCCTTAAAACAATTTTATACATGTATTCTAATCTGAGTGACACTAAATATCATGAAAATTATCCATTTATGCTCTTTTTTAAAATGAACGTAGTCGCACACCTTAAGTATTCATACAAAACTTAGTATAATGAAAATGCATTTTGTTCCCACTAAAGACCAGCCGTGTAGGGGAGCGATGCACGTTAAATCTGTCGAGAGCTCAAACGTCCTCGCGTTGGTGTGGTGTGGTAGTTAGGAGAGGAGGGTGACAGCTCAGGTGTCGTCCACGTCACTTGACCGTGGTTCGTCGCAAAAAGCTCTCGTGTAACTGAACAGTGCGACGTTAATATTCACTCACTCAATCCCTTTTGTTCTCTAATAATATATTGTGAACTTTCACAACTAAAATTATCATTTGGTGTAAAAATTAATGGAAAAACATAATAGAATAACAAGATTATATAGATTATTATATGATGGTATATAGGTTGTTATATGATGAAAAATTTGTAACTTAAATATTTTATATATGTGTGTGTAGAAAGCTAAAGGCATTTTAAAAGTAAGTAAAAGTATTAGAGATTAGGAATTGTAGTATGTATATATTGTAGAAATGTGAAACATAGAACAATTGCTTTGCAAGGCAATTTTAAAGTAATTCCAGAATTACAAAACTTATTGTCACATTTTTAAAAGCGCTTTTTAAATTAAAATCTTCGCCTTGAGATGTACTAAAAGAGCGTGTTTTGAAAAATATCAAAGGCCTTTTCTGGAGTAGTTAAAGGATTATCTATCCAATAAATTTCTTTTTTGCCCTTTTTTTACCCTCTGAAGAGTACTTCAAGTTTTAGACAACGCTTAAGGCTGGTTAATTTTTAAGTATCTTTGGGATTAGATTTAATCGCGGCTTCTTAATTGCTTTGTCTTCTTCAAAAACAACATTGATGCTTGAAGAAAACAAAAGAAAAATACTCTGAGTTAATTTTATTTGTTTTACTTCAAAAGAAACCGAGCAATCCTTTAAACTAAGAGTTTTTGTTTCAGTGATTATTAATAAAAAGGTTTTTTTCTTAATCTGAAAAAAATTACATCATATAGTAACTTACAATTACAGATTATCACTCAAAAGTAAAATTCTATGTCTAAAAAATAAATCCTGTGTAAGGACAACAATAATTCCTTATTTCTTGTGCCACTAGATGGTTGCACCTGTCAAGATGTTTCATAATCAGTGAAATACGCTTGGCATGGTTTTAGAGAATCCAAATTAATTTTATTCGAATAAATATTTTATTTTAAACTGAAATAATAAATGTTACACTTTTTTTTATTTAAATTCACTCAATCATTTTAAAATGATTCTCGTAATTTATATTTCAGTTTTTGTATTTTTACTTTTCTATCTCTATTGATAGTATCCATTATTAACTGTAAGTAAAACTTTATTTTTTGTAAAACTACTACCACTTGCTATACTCACTTCGTCGAATAGACATGCATAATAAAAGTTCCAGTAGATGCTAATAGACTTATGAAATTTTTTGAAACTTAATAATTTGAAATCACATGTTAAATATTAATTGAGTGCTACCAAACAAGCACCTAATACCTGCATACCAATTCATTATCAGTTTAAGATCAATGGTTAAAATACATAAGCTTATCGTTTCTCATGTTTGTTCATAATTAGAAGAATTAACTAAAGTCTACATATGATTTGCCCAAATGAAAAGAAGACAAAATCAATAAAAAGAATGATTTTATTAGAAATCAAAAGAAATCGCTCTGGGGATTGTAACACAGGTCCCATCGTTTCGGCAGCATGTCTATGCCTTCACTCTAGAAATAACGCGATTGATTCTTGAGGAAGTCCTGCCCTTCATCATCCTTCACTTTCTCGTCCAAATTGAAACAATACTGTCTTAAGTGGCCTAAGGCGTAGAAGTAAGAGGATGACAAATCCGGACTCTACGGTGGGTGTTTTAACATTTCCCAACAGATCTTTTAAAGCTGCCTTGGTTTCACGGGATATGTGTGGATGGACATTTTAATGGAGATCCGATATCGTTTGCTGCCCTTCTCGAAAACTCTTTTACGCTAACTGTTCCAAGACATTCGACCTAAACAGTGCTCACCATAGACTGTCACCATTCGACGATAGATTTCCTCATTAAACTCACGTCCTGCTATCAGAAACCGTATTACCGCACTTTGTTTCGATCAGAACGCATCCTTATAAGGCACTACTTTCAATTTATTTTCTTTACCAATAATAGGTTTCACTGTTAAACATCGGATACGTTGTACACTTCCTACCACCCTTCGTGTCCTCGTTTGATGGCTCTGCCATAGCTGCACACATTCTGACGCAATCACGTATGTTCACTTTTCATTTGGGCAGCCCTTATAGTTAGATTCACTTAATATGCATTAAGTATTTAAGGAATTAGTTATCGTTTCAATGCAGAGTAAAATATTTGTTCAACTAAACTTTCTCTGGCAATATTAAAATTGAATATTTGTATTTCGAATTTGTTTATTTTATTTATCTGTAATTGTTCACTTTTATTCATTTATTTTTGAAATGAACTGGAAATGTTAACAACAGCATTTATATTCCTTATCGTCATATAATAGCTAAAGAAGATACTTAAAAAAAAAACAATTCAATAAGTTGAAAAAATGTGTACAGTTGTTTAGTGAAAAAGAATATTTTTTAGAAAAACTGATGAACCCATTAAATCCGCTAAAAATGTCGTTTTGTAAATTTTTCTAATGTGCTTTTAAATTCCAGCTCTGTTTTATTTATTGCAGATGCGAAAGACTTCCTTTGTTCCTATTAAAAGGAATTCGTTTTGTAATTCAAAATATAACTGTGATATCATTATCTCTCTAAAAGCATTTTACATTAAAAAATAATTCACTCGCTTTAAAGAATCTCTTCAAAATCTGAAATAATTTGCAATATCAGAAAGCTCCACTTCTTTAAAAGGATACAAATTGAAAATGTGGCTTCTAAATTTAGCCTCAAATTATCCTCAAGTTTCTACAAACGATAATCTTCTTTTAATATGCAAAATGGAACCGTTCTCTTGCGAAATGATGCCAAAACGCAGGAGCTAAATTAATTATGCATTCTCCGCATTTTATGAATCGTTTGCGCTTCTTTTAATGTTGAGAATGTAATTTTCGTCGTGATAAATCCAAAGGCATTCCGAAGTGTCTGCGTGTATTCATAACTCAACAATGCTTTAAGTACGCTCGAGTAATTCGGTAACAACGAAAATTACTACCCTCACCGCTGTTTAGAGGGATGAAAAGGTCGAATGCTTTAAGTAACATAAAAGAGGAAATTTCTCTCTGAATAATATGAATAAATTTTGCGCAATATTGAAACAATCTCTTTATTTCCTGAAATATTTATTCGCTATTTGCCCGTTAATAACTTCTTAGAATCCTTTTGATACAGTTTTCTTAAATGCATATTTTAATAAATATTTACCTTTTTGTGGAATAAAAGATGAAGAGGAAGTTGGATATTTCATTTTCCAAAAAGACGAAAATTTACACTTTTGTCGTTCTTTTAATTGTGAATAATTTTTCTTGCCTTTTTTTTTCCGCTTTCTAAAATAGAATTTTTACTTTAAATTAATGCTTGATTCTTTCTTTGGTATCTCACATACATAATCAGTAAAGTTGAGATTTTTTTCAGTTTTTGAATTTCATTTTCTACTTTTGTGAAGATTAAGTAATCAGTTATAGAAGAAAAAAATGGCATACATTATGAGAATTAAATTCACTTAAAAATTATCCATTATATCTGTATGTTTGTTTTACACACTGTTTCATTCCGATTTTACTTTTCATTTTAATTTAAAAATGAGCTTTACGTATGTTAATTGAGATATTCGATTTTTACCACTTTTGAGTAAGTATTTCGAATATGTTGCCAAATACAAAATTCTCTAAAGATAAACTTCAACTCAGAAATGTAAATTATTTTTAATCTTTTTCTAAAATGTTTTTTAAACATATGTTGATTGACATAAATGGTAATAAATGCACATCTTTTTTTTAAGCCACAAACCAAAAATATAATTTTAAAAAAGATTTTAGCTGGTATTTCGAAGAATTTTTAAAAATTTGGCATTATATTTTTTTTATTCGAATAATTATTTACCGTAAAATCCGGCGTATAACGCGCACTTATACTTTCGAGCTACATTTTTTTAGTTTTTATGTATATTTGCCGTATAACGCGCACCCCCTTTTTAACGAAGAAACCTGATATATATACGTATGCAATGCTCTTATATTTTGAAGTTATTTTCTCGAGGGTATTATTCCCAGGTTTTTGAAAAACTAAAATGTACTTTTAGAAGTATAACTTGAAGTTCATAATGTATGGCATTTTTTAAGAAAATGAACAGTATTCCGATCTATGTAAAAGCCTAATTTTCTAATGCTAATCTCTTTAGTTATATTTTTTTAAAGCTCTTATTTTCATACCCGGTGTATAACGCGCACCCGTAAATTTGGATCTAATTTTTTTTTGTGTTTAAAGTGCGTGTTATACGCCGGATTTTACGATATATATTTTCAAATAGTTTGTGTAAATTGCTTTCAAGAGATGCAATCTAATTAAATCATTTATATTTAATTCTTGAATCATCTCTTGTGGGTTCGAGACGTGGTGCCAGTGAAGACCCGCCGTGTAGAAGAGGGCCGATGCAAGTTAAATCTGTCGAGGCTCAAATTTCTCCTGTTGGCGTGTAAGAGGCTCGTGCCTCTCTCGAGGGCATCTAGATGTGTGTGGGGAAGGGAAGAAACACACGGCATGTTTCAACTAATCTGTTTATTTCCACACTATTTCAATTCACAATATTAAGAGAATGTCTCAATGAAAATTATGATAGTGGAACAACGATAGTAAAACGTGAGCGATTAGGCGACTAACAAACTTGATCCTTCTTTTAATTAAGGATCTAACCTATTATCCGATTTCATCTAATCTTAATTCAATCTTAGTGAACAATCATCACTTTAAGGTTTCCGTGTAAAAAGAAACAAATCACTCTAATTCTAATATTATACCTTCAGTAGCAATCTCACCTGGCTTGAGTATATCTTCTCTCCTTCTCTCTCTCAAGCTAGAAAACCTCGCTTATTTATAGTAAGTTAAGGGGACGATGGACCATTAAAACTAATTTCTTAAATTGTTAGCCTCATTAGCAGGAAATGGAGTCTCTCTCATGCAGTAAGTGATTCTTATATTTCGCAATTCAAATGTATTTTTTTAAAAAAAACTATTATAACCTGATTTTTTTAAAAAATTAAACCTTTTAAAACTATTTTTAAAAATGCTCCTTGCGCATTAGTTTTTAAGATATGTACATAATTATTTTTTTTATATTTATGAACTACAACAAAATATATCTGTGCATGCTTTAAATTCAGAATAAAATATGATGAAAAAAAAGATAAATTTTCTGTACTATATGAAATATTTCGCCAATTATAACACATTCAAGGTATTCAAAACAGCATAAATTGTAGTCTGTTAATTTTTTTAGAAAACTAATGCTCAAATGTGTGAATTATATCCTCTTTTATAAGTTGTGAAGATTTCAATGACATGTGACATAATTTAAAATGCAAGGAGCATTTTACGTAACAATGAAAAGGGAAAATTTGAGAGCTAAGAAAAGTGCATTTTAAACATTTATTTGATTAAAATAAAAAGTAATTCAGTAATTATTAATCAAAATGACAGAAATCTTTGACATAATTATTTTATGAAATATAAAGAATAGTATTAGTATAAAAAATCAAAATCGCAAGTTTGACCGAAATCTGACATTGTGAAGGTCCACCATTCCCTTAATTTACATATCACGATTCTCTTCTTCGGAAGGGTTGGTTATGAATAAAGCGAATTGTGGATAGCCGTAAGATTTCCCAAGAGGATTAATTAGAAAATCGCGTATAGATCCGTCACAGGCGTGGTGGGGTTGTTAGGAGAGAGGTACCAGCTCAGGTATCATCATTTTTACTTGACCGAGGTTCAATATTATGAGGTCTGTCGCCAGTAGCCCACTTGTTGCTTTTTTGTGTGCGACATTCATTAACTCTCACTCACTGAATCACATCGGATATTCAGTTCGTCCTTAATAAGTGAATTCTTTTAATAATTGAGCTCTAAGTGAGTGGAAAAATACAAAAATATATTAAGATAATATAACGTAACTGTTAAAATAAAACTCCTTTTAAAGCATAGTAATAAAAATATTTATTTCGGCATAGCTGTTAATTAAGGTTTGCAGACATACGTTACAGAGTATGAAACATATACAAAAATGGCAAATTAAGTCTAGACAGATTTTAATTCGATAGATAATATTTGAACACCGAATACTTAAATATTTAGTCAAATGGATAAATAGTTTTCCAAAGAATAGGGAAAAAAATATTGTAAATAAAGTTTGCACGGCTTTATTATAATTCTCATAAAATATTTTATATTATTGGTTATAATTCAATTTAATAAATATATAACCGTATATTCAATTTCTAGTCCAATTAAATTTATTTCTACACAGCTAGCATAGTTTAATTATATTTAATTAGTTTAATTTAAATATCTGTCGCATAGACGATTTTTATTTGTAAGTTAAATACGACAAAAAAATAGCAATCCTTTTCTATGATGAAATATAATTATTTCAAACATTTGTGAATTTAAACAACTTAAAAAGAAATTTGAAATATTTCAAAAGCTATACCAACATTTGTGTAATAACTATATTTAAAATATTTCTAAACGTATTCAGATTTTTTTAAACCTCTAATTAAGTCGATATGAATGAATGAATGTATTTGAATTACTATGTTTCACAAATTACTGTTAGTAGATATATAAATTTAGCTGACCTTGGGAGAAAAGGCTTATCTGTCCCCATTTGGTTGACATTTTGGCACTGGTTTCTTTTTTAGTTCACGGTCGGTAATTCCGCATATTGTTTTTTTTTTTTTTTTTTTTTTTCCCTCAAAATTTGAGCTTCATTCACAAGGTCAGATATCTTCATTGATATGATTTTGAATGACAGCAAGTCAAAGACATTTAACTTCTCTTATTATTGTTGTGCTATTTTTATTAGTTTTTGTGAGGCTAAGTCTTTATCATTCAAAGCTAGTAATTTTTATCATTCGAGACCGATTAATCATTTCTTTTTGTTTTAAGAACGGATGTCTTCAAATTATATAAAATTTTCAGTTTCTTATGCTTATCGAAATCAAAATTAGGAATAGGACGTTGCCCTTTTTTTTGGGGGGGGGGACAAAAATCAGCTTTAAAGGGAATAACATAGAATCACGTGAAACAAAGCATAAGCTATCTAAAAATCTAACCAAAAAAAAATTGATAATTTCAAATTTTTTAAAAAAAATTATTTTGGAATGTATTTTTAAAACCTTTTTTTTTTTTAAATATATTCTTTCAATGAATAAATGTGTTTCGTATTGTGAAAAATTTCACGAGAAAGGAAAGAATACATAATTTTAAAATCATTTTAATTCGTTGCTTTTAAGTTTATTCGTTGAAGAAAAAAATTATATTGTCCTTTCTTTCCTCTTTAAAGCTTTTAAAGGAATTTATTTGCTTATTTAACAGATATTAAATGTGCATGTGCTCATTTATTTTTATTATAAAAATAGGTATACCCCTTTTTTTATTATGATGTATAGTAAGAATTTCGTTCCATATAATGCTAGTCTTTTAATTATGATAATATATGATTTAATATTTATTAGATTCTATATAATGATAATTTTTTGTACAGAAAATCAAATTTTATGATAATTTTTTTTTTTTTTAGCTTTGAAAAAGTTTTGGAAAGGAAAAATGATTCATGTTACTAATTTGACAGAGGTTCAAGAATAAATCGAAGAATCATTTCACAAAATTCTTTATTTTCAAATTCATGCTCCAATTTTTTTATAAAAAATCATGTAATAAATTTAAAATACTTATAAATTTGCTTTTGTACTATAAAAATTTAAAAAAAGAAAAAAAATTAGGGAAAAAAATTATTTTGCAAATGATATTTTAACATACTACCTTTTTTTATGATTGTAAACATCATTAAAGGCTATGTTCATAAAAATGGTTACTATTTTAAATGATGATATTTTAGTACATATATTTACTAACTAACCGAAGTAGATGTTTACACTTAATTTGTGGAAAAAATTCTGTTTCTTTTTTGTTGTTGCTTTATTTGGCATCAAGAACTATAATGACAAAAAAAAATTTATGAGGAAAAACTCTATTGTATACTCCGAAGAAACTGAATCTAGTGCTACACAATCGAACAAACCCGAATTTCTTTTCTATTTCCTTTCTCTCTCTCTCTCTCTCTCTCTCTCTTTTTTTTTTGACTCAATCATTTTTTTTTCTTCCTTTGTGTTGTTTCTGGGACAGAAAAGCGCAAGCGATTCTTATTTTTATTCAATACTTCCAGATTCTTTTTCCTTCTTTCAATTAAATCCGGATACTTCCTTTGTGAGAGGAAGTGAAATGAAGTGAGACAAGATTGGAAAAAGAAACTACAAGGGAAATATCTCGGTGTATATAAGAAACGAAATAAAAACAAATGCCAGATTTTTTTTACCCCCTGTCGAAAACATATCTATTACAAGATCATTCAATGCTGACTCCAATTTACGCTACTTTTTTTTCACTTCTTGCATTGAAAGCAAAAATTGAAAGAAAATTCGTTTTGAGACTCTTCTTGTATCCCAAAATAAAGAAAAAATAAGAACTTTTTCACTGAGAAGTATTAATTCAATTAATGACGGAAATAAAATTATTATTCCCCTCTCGCAAGCAATAAAGCTATCTTTTTTGTTGTTGTTGTTGTTGTGTGTCGTTGACTTCCAAAATATTATATAACACACATTGATAATATAATTTCCAGTTTTAAAGCATCTAATTACTGTGATTGAATGACACAATTTTTTTAACTCGTAAAAAGAGTCTTTCATAAATATTTTTGAATTAGAATTTTTTTAAGTCTCAATAAGTCAGCTTGTTTTATCAAAAATAATGTTGATACTTAGTATGATACGCATTGATACTAATAATATTTTACATCCACAATATTATTCGACGAAGGAAAATTAAATTACCCCGAAAAACAGTACAAAAATATTGAGTTCATTTTAAACCTTTACCTATTGAATATTTGCAAAGAGAGTGAGAGTTTTTAACGTCGAACAATAAAGCTGCGCGAGGGCTGTTGGCGACGGACCTCGTAATTTCGAACCACGGTCAAGTGACGAGGACGACACCTGAAAATCTTTTAATTCAGATTTATTCATGTAACTGGAGAACCAGCTCCACATCTTTTGGCACCGTTTGAATGTTGCGATCGTTATGATCAGAGGGATTTTTATTGGCACGGTATATATAAATTTGGATACCCGTCAGAGATCTTATAACCTTACTTTATGAAACACCTATGTATATAATCTAATATCATATGTACATTTATTACTATATCTCACCTTTTTAAGAAATGAACCGATATTTGTTATTTAAAAACAGTATATTAGTATATTAACAATAATTAAATTCATATAATATATTTATTTGATTTGATGAATATTTTAATTGATTGATGGGTTATAATTTATATATTAATCCTGGCGAATAGGGTTAGGAAGATTAATTAGATCATTATTTATTTGTTGATTGTTGCAATGACCAGGCAGTCCGGTGTTCATTGTTAATTCTGTTTATTACATTTAGAAACACACAAACATATATGAACAGCTCCACAAAGAAAACACACAGCACAAAAATACACATACGGCAGCTGCAGCCGATTACATGACGAAGGACAAAAAACAGGAGGGCAGAATTGCCAGAAATCTCGGTATTTATACTAAGCGGGAAACGAATGTTCAAATCACATGATCCGGGTGGACGGATAGATGTAGTTCAAAAGATTCCCGTTAGGCGGGTAGCTAGTTATTATTTAAA
>BMAV01014149.1:339041-425299 GCA_019973955.1 Trichonephila inaurata madagascariensis
CTTAAAAATACTTATTTATTTGCAAACGTGTTTGAAAGAATTGAGATTTTAAATCTAATATTAAACTAGTTATATACTAAAATTTCATCCAGAATCGCTCTTTTGCAATGATCCTAATATCCTTGAGATCTCCTGTACAAAACAAGTAATATTAAAAAAATTTCAAAGTCAATTCCTACTTAGCTCAACAAAGAAAATTTTATTGTAGTTTAATTAAATTTAATGAATTAATACTTAAGAAAACTGTGTTTACATCAAGTGTCATTCACTATAAGTTTAAAAATATATATTTGAGCTCTTGAGTGAGTGAATAAAAAATAAGTATTTGAAGCCAAGAAAAAATTCGTTAAAAAAAACCTACTGGCTCCATCTGTTGCAGGAAGTTCTAACTTCGACAGAAATAACGCAGAATAAATTCTAAATTAAAAAATAAAATTTAATTAATGAATTAAGATTTGAAAAACTGTGTCAACATATAGAGTCATTCACTACAAGGTTAAAAAAAGGTACTTGAACTTCAGTGGATGAATAATAAAAAGTATTTTATTAACGATTGAAAATTTGAGCAAGATATATATATATATAGAGAGAGAGAGAGAGAGAGAACTCTAATAGTAGGAAATGAATAAGATTATTCAAACCAATACAAAATAAGTTATTATTAAACATCTTAATTGAATTAATATTCACAAAAAAACTTGTTGAACTTCATAAAAAAAATTCGGAACTTGGAAAAATCTAATGCGCGGGCAAATTTGTGAATGAACAGTTTCAAAAATATCTTTCGATGTTTCTTAAGGACATTGTCATCTGTTTCTCAAGAGGGATACAGGAATCAAGGAATCCACATGAACAAGTTGTCCAAGGACAATTGAAAGGAAAGAATAACAAGTTGTTCGAAGAACTTCGAAAACAGGAAGAGGAGTATCTACTTGATAACACGGGTCAATTTATGAATGGACCCGCAGAAAGGATGACTCAAAGGGTATTTGGCGTCGGAGTGACTGGATCTTAAATGAAAATTAAGTGCTGAAGCCGAGCAGGATGAGTCAGAACGTTTTAAAGGACCGAATTACCGGCTACCTTGTCCCCCTTTTTATCCCTTCCGAAAAGATGATTGGCCCTGCTGTTCCGTTCCACGGATGCTCGATGGGTGGGAGGGAGGGAATTGAAGGGGTGGATTTCAAGGTGTGACAGACGATCTTCTGCGATACGAAATTGATGGAATACATTCGAAAGCCCCGTGTCGAGACCAAACTGAAATTTAAATGGGATTTCGAGTTTCGTTTTTGAAATAAAATTGATTCTTCCGATTCTCTCTCCCTCTTCGGGGAAGGGATGAACGGAATTCAGCCCCTGGCGTGGGGAAGTTGTTGTCAAACGATGTTTTCTGCGTTGATGCGCTTTCTGACAGAGTGTTTTCCACTTCTCAAATGAAATGCGATCAAGTACAAAAATCATTTGGGAGTTATTCTACTGTGGGGTAGGGGGGAGATGTTCCTCATTGTTGCTCTTTCGGTACATTTCATTACTGTGTTATACTTTGTGTGTGTCTGACTCTTTCTATTCCATATTCTTGGTATATTGTTGCACCATGTATTTTATTTAAATAAATCACTGACATTATAACTGAATGGGGTTTTAGGCTACATCATTACGATAAAATAATTATTTATACGGAATATATTTGCTTCTAAAGCAGTGGTTCTAAAGTTTTTCCTCGGATATCTCTTTCATGTATCAAGACCGCGATGGCCGAACAGTCATGGTTTTACACTCGTAATTGATATTGTTTCTGTCGAGTCGTGGGCTCGAATCCTGGTGTCAATAAAGACCCGTTGGGCAGAGGAGTGATGCACGTTAAATCTATCGAGGCTCATAATCCTTACGTTGGACTAGAGTTGAAGTGTATGGAATGGGCGGACATCTCAGGTGTCTTTTTCATCACTTGACCATGGTTCAATATTAAGACGTCTATCGCCAAAGATGAGATTCGATCGCTAATTACTGTAATGGAATTACATTTATCAAAAAAGGGGGGAGTCAAAACTGAATGGCCTTTCTTCCTGAAATCATGAATTTACATAAAATGGAAGGGAAAAGAAAAATATTAACAGAAAGTAGTGCAGTCATTCAAATCAATGCATGATCTGAATTAATTTTTCTTAGACAAATTTTTTGTTTTGGTTTTGCTTTTTTCTGTCTACATTATACTAACTGTGCACATCTGTAATGAAGAAATTCGTTGTATGTTGCATTTTTAAGAAGAGTGGATTTTTTCTTAAAAATTTTCCCTTGCCACGTAATTTTTTTTTTATTTTATATCATTTTCTTACTATAGTGTCTGTATATGTACTTGTAATTATCTTAGTTTCATTCTTTTTACAATCATTTTTAGTAAATAGCGAAAGATTACCACGATTTTGAAGAGAAACCTGAGCTTAATGAACTGAATGAGATTGAATAAGAAATTGAAAAATTGTAACGTCTTAGGTATTTTTGTCTGAGGTTGTTGGGAATTTTCCTCAAAATTTATGATGAGATATAAGCAGCATTATTTATTTGCAAAACTAAAGTGGCTTAGAATCATGTTTAGGCAATATTAATTTATATCGAGAAAATAATATAGTAATAGTTCATCGATACACTACGGCTGTTAATTTTTTTTTATTATAAAAATTCTACTATAGGAAGATAACTATGTTCCAAAGATGACCGTATAGTTTTTAAAAATTCCTTTCTTGAATTACGGTTTTTGTATGTTCACGTACAAATATTTTTCAATTCCTGCTTAAAAGATCTTTGCAGTTATTTATAACACTATTTTTTCAATTCCTACTATTAGTCCACACTCTCCCTATATATATATATATATATATATATATATATTATATCTTTTTTAAATTTTCAATCGTTACTAAACTACTTTTTATTCATCCACTCAAGCTCAATACATTTTTTTAAACTTGTAGTGGATGACACTTGATGTTGATTCAGTTTTTCCAAATATTACTTCATTAGTTAACGAATAAGCAACAACAAACAAAAATAATAAACCGACTTTATATATGAAAAGGAAAATCGCTCTTTGTGTCCCAGTAGCGCAATGGACTTCTATTCGAGAGGTCGTGTGTTCGAATCCCACCTGGGATGGCTGAATTTCTGAGATTGTGATTTCTTTTTACTATACTATTTTATTGGAATAATTATATTTAATTAATGAACAAATAGTAACATGCAAAAAATAATAGTCCAACACCCTATATAGAAAGGAAAATGGCTTTCTATATTGCCACATAATATTGTGATTCTGTCATATATATATACACATTAATATTAATTGTAATTATTTAATAAAAAGTCACTAAAATAAAAATTTTCTTTGTTGACTTAGGTAGGAATTGACTTTAAAAAAAAATTATATTACTTGTTGACTTAAGATATCGAAATTTTCCATTCTGTTTTCAATAGTTTTTTTCCCCCTAACTAAAAAATTTAACATTGGATACCCTTTTCTACCTTTATGCTTATGTTTTTTCGTTTCACGCCTTCTCATATTATACTCGAGTCTACAATAACCACAAATCATTCCTTCCTGTACGCCATCTTTTCTGACGCGTGATCTCGGCTTGGAAAAGACAAATGAACATCCATTATGCCCCTAAACTAAACACGCCATTTTGTACTTTTCGAGTCACATTACACGCCCCCATAAAAATACACCTCACAATTTATAATCTCTTGGTAAGCTCCGAGAAAAATCTCAAGAAGATCCGCCATCTTCTTTCTTCTAACTTCGTTTGGCGGAGACAAGTTTAATTTGGCGTAATTGGCGGTGATGAATTCGAACACGCTTTCTCAACCTTGTTAACTCGGGAAGGGAGAAAAAAAAGACAAGATTACGAAGACGAAAGTAGACATTTATTTTGTTGGTTGTAACTAAGTGTCAAGCCACTTAAGTAATTGATGTCGAGAGGTTATTACAAAGATGGAGAATGGCAATGTCGTAGCTTTCGATTTGGAATAAGACATCGCATGTTTCCGGAGTTGTCCAATTGATTGTTCTTTTTAAAATATTCCTTGGTATTAGAGTAGATTTTTCCTGACATCTGTAATTAAATCCATCTCATGACCTGACTAAAATAAAAATAAAAATCTTAACTATTATAATTATTCTATTAAAATAAAGCATCCCTTGTGACTTGTCGAAGAACTGTCAAGTGTCTGAAATGTGAAACAAACTGAAAAGAGAATAAGTTGTTGTTTTTATTTGTTAAATTTAAGGTACCCAAACTCGTTGATTGACCAAACACATGTGGTTTTCTTTTGTTTGTTTTTTATTTCATTGAATAGAGCTATCTTTTGGCTTTACAAAACATACTTTGTTTTTTTTTTCTACGTTACCTAAAAGTAAGGTACAAACAATTTTATGAAATTAGAAATACCGGAAGTGAGTATTTAATCTACCAAAAATGGGAATTTAAATTGTTCAAAATCTGTCACGGCGAGTCTAATTCAAAATATAAATGTATTTCTACAAAATTTTTGAACCTGATATTTGTATTATATTTTCTAGAGGATGTATTAAAACATTTATTATTGTATGAATATTTTTTTGAGTTGGGGCCAGTTATATTTAAATAATGGTCTCATAAAGAATGTCCCCTTTCTTATAAAATTTACTCGATTACCTCTAAAATTTTTAAATTTTAATAAAACAATGATAATTTAGTTTCATTTTCTAGATAAAAGCATCTAATTTGTTTTAGTAATACTTTTACTAATATCTTTATAGCTTTTTTCTTTAATTTGTTAGAGTTTTTCAAAAATATTGCTAAAATTTTACTTATAATTGTGATTTTTTGTAAAATTTAGATAAATTTTTTTTGAAGTATTGATATAGTTAAATATTAGTATTTGTTGTTATTGGTCAATAAAAAAAGTATTTACAATGTTTTAATATGCAATTTCTTAA
Source organism: Trichonephila inaurata madagascariensis (assembly GCA_019973955.1). Classification (NCBI taxonomy): domain Eukaryota; kingdom Metazoa; phylum Arthropoda; class Arachnida; order Araneae; family Nephilidae; genus Trichonephila; species Trichonephila inaurata. Next base: position 344,017 of record BMAV01014149.1, read on the forward strand.
AAAAAAAGTAATCCGAACGTGTTCAGATACTTTAAAAAACTTTTTATTGGGCTTACTCCAGGATTAAACACATATCATGACAAATAGTCCAGATTAGATGCTTAAATTAATCAAACAAGCAAAAATCTTTCAAAATTTGAAATAAGTTGGTTTTACTTCAGTTTCTTATATGTTGCTTCTCTCTCTTTCTGCAGACGATCTCTCAGCTCCTCTGGAAGTCCTGGTCGAACAGACGACCTCTAGTTCAGTGCACCTTTCCTGGAAGCCCCCTCCCAGTCCCAAAGGGCGCAACCTCAAGCTCTTCACCTATTCCCTCACTCTCACGCCCCTCACACACTATGGACATGGTAAGTGACCTACACCCTGTTAATCATACAAAGGCTGTGTTGTAATAAATTACAAACAGTGGTGTATTACAAAGTACTTTTATAATACCTGAAATTGCCGTTGTAAATGAACGATTGCATAAAATAAAATTTGAGAAAGCTGTAGAAATAAACCAATATCCTTTCTTCCCCCTCAACTCATAATTCATTGCAATACTCTGGAATTTAAGGGAGAAACAAAAGGAATGTTTTGTACCCCTGGAAAAATTAAACTGCTTCAAAACTTTGCTTGCCAGATATACTGCGGAACCAAAACATTTTCTATATAACATCAGGAAATACAATTCATGTTGCCAAATGACATTAATTTGAGAAATGTGCATTTATGAACACACCTCTGAGATTTAACAGAAATATCCATAAGCATTGTAAAACTTACCCATTGCTCGCAAAAAATTCCAGAATAGAGCCATTTAAAATTTATCTTCAAACTTGAGGTGGTCCCCACTCTGAAGACAATGTAAATAAATTTAGGCTCATAACATAATGGCAAAAATAAGCCAGAATAGCTTCAAGTATTTGGTTAACAAATTATAAATGGTGTTAGTTAAGGAAAGTTTTGCGTATGTATATTTCTACATTTTTTTTATAAAAAATCATATCTGCAATGCAAATGTTTTAAGGGGACACAGTACGATTCAGTTGTCAAAAATCGGTCAAAAAATCAAATATATTTTTTTATTCTAAATTATTTTTATATATACTTTTCTCTATAACCTCACAAAATTTGAAAACTCTAAACTTAAAAAACGCAGAATTACGATAGCTTTACGTTCGTTTTTATTCACATCCCTATGGCAAATTAAAACTTTAAACCTACTTATCTCAGAAAGAAAAAATCACTAGTTTGTCTTCATTTAAAATGCTAAGGCTTCTTTTCTATTGTGCCTAATGCTTTGAATTTTTTTTTACCTATTGCTAATAGTACATGTAACAAAAGTTGGTATCCCTTTTTAAATCAATCAAGTAATTGAACTTAGAATTTATACATTTTTTTATGGAATTTTCACAATAAACATTCATAAGAAGAAGTATTGTACAAATATCAATCACGTTATCGCTAAACCAATACCAACTATTGTTATACATAGTTTGACCTACTTGTAATTCAAATTTCATGCGTGTACGTAAATTTTTGTAGAAGTAAAGCATTTTAAAATCACAAATTTTAAATTTTTCCTTTAAAAAATTAAATGAATAGCTTTTTATGAAATTTTGAGCACAAAATCTGTTTTACATAGTATACACACATAGGAGGTAACCAAAAAAATTCTGAAAATCTCTAAATTAAAAAAAAATGCGCAAATCGTACCATGTCCCCTTAACATACTGAAAACATGTGCTTTCAATTTAACAAGACTGAGCCACAGCAACGTATTTCAGAGTACAGATAGTTTCATATAAAAAATGATATTACCAGCTGTCGGAAATAAAATTGAGTAATTGAAAAGACCTTAAAATGTAAGACTACCCAAAATTCGCCGTTTTGGGGAACATTTTCGAAAGTTCTTTTATGCTTTTATTAAATAGCCCATACATTTAAGATTCCAAAAACTTTCAATTTTTGTTTCTACGATATTTAGAAGCAAAGTTATAGCATAATTAGTAAACCGGAAATGGAGTTTACAAAACCGGAAGTAGATCCCTACACAAAATATTTTTAAGGTATTGAATTGAAATTTTCAAAACATGTTTTATTTAGTTGTAACGGTATTATGAATCAAAACTTAATCTCTGTGTATATATTTATATACTTTATTGCTATGTTATGGAAAAAAAATCATTAATTTTTTAAAAAATCGTGTTTTTGCATAAAATTTGGCATATTTAAAAAACTTTCAAAAGAATTACAAATCTTTTAATTTCTAGCATATATATATATAAAGATGTTATTCACGTACTGTATAAATATTATTTGAAAACATATATTAGAATTTTGTATAAATGCAATATTTTTCATCAAAACATTTCACTTAAAACGACAATTGTTATAATCTATAGAACTCTCCAGAAAACAGCAAAAGGTTCAAAAAAAGTCTGAATTAATTAAACATGAAAGTTAAAGAGATCTTGATCTATATATAAATATGGTGAGTTTAAAAAATGTACAATTAGTAGAAAATTTTTTATACTGTATTAAAATATTTAAATTCATTTTCTGAGAAACTATGTTTTTCAATTTTTTGCTTCACACTAAAGCTCACTACAGGTTTTCTTTTCAAGAAATTGAATTGAAATTTTCAGAAAATGTTTTATTTAGTTTTATCTGCAGTCTATACTATTATCTAATCTCTGTGTATATATTTATGTATTTTATTGCACTTTTGGTGAGAAAATAGCATTAGTTTCTTGTAAAAAAATTGAGTTCTTGCATAAAAATTAATATATTTCAAAAACTTTCAAAAGTATTAAAACTCTTATAGTTTGTTATTCGAATATATTAATTAGAATTTCAAATACAAGCCTTACCGTAACTGTAATTTTTCACTAAAATTTCACTCAAAATTCCCCATATATCCAAAATTATTTTTAGTTTTGTTGAAATTGTACTTGAATTTCTAGTTTAATGCCCCATTTCAGATAAAAAAGTGTTTATTTAATTGAAAATTTATATATTTCAAAAAAAGTGCTCCGAAGGTATTCACATACCTTAAATAATTTTTAAAAGAAGTACGAGTTTTTATTTCCAGTTTCACCTCATCTCGGAGAAATTATAAAAAGGGTCTTCAGAATTGAAATTTTTATTTCTCGTCCTCTTTAACAGTCGTTTTAAAGTGTTTCCTTCTCAAATTTATTTAATCTTCTGTGAAGTAAAATTTTTTTAAATAGAATGGACTTCCAATTATTTTGTAAGCAAACCAATTAACAAATAACATGTAGCAATGATTATAATAAACATGTTTAAAAACGATAAGATCATTATATAGGGTGGCCGTGGGTAGCCTAGTGGTTAGAGCATCGGACTCCAGACCGGAAGGGGCCTGGGTTCGATGTGCGATGCCACCAAATACCCTCCGAGTACACACGGAGTACGTGCTCGTTAAAACAGTGGGTCCGAAAGTCTTGTGGGCGGTCGCAGCAGAAACCACAAGTGCAGGGGGCTGGAGGATATTTCCCTCCCCTCCTGTTCCATGCCTAAGCTGTCGAGGTGGTGTCGCCATCTATCTTAAAGAAGTCCAACCTGTCTCAGGCTCTGGAACAACTCTCTCTCTCGACAACAACAACATTACATAGAGTGAACCCAAACTCTTGCCTTGACCGTAAATATGTGTTGTGCTCAAACTATTATAATTAGATGCATGTTTTTTTTGGATATATTGCTATAAAATTTTTTATAAGACCATTTACCTCAGTAAATTATGTAGTATTCTCCCTTGTTAGCTCGGAAACTGTCTATATACAGCGTCTCCGAAAAACATTGTACCTTTTTTAAAATTTTTCTCTAGTTTCTCTGAGGTACTCTTGGAATGTTTTATTATACCAGAAGTTAGGTAACACATATCAAAGTATTTTTGTACCCACGTTGTACCTTACAAAGATTCAATATGAGTGATCTTCGTGACACGACAGATATCTAGCCGATACTCCATTTCTGTCCATACTCGCACCAACATGTGTCTTGTAACGCTAGCGAATTCATTTCTGATCCGCCCTTGCAGCTCCACCAGATCTCGAGGTAATGGTGGGACAAAGAATGGTGTCCGTAAAAGAATGTACCATTTTTCTTTATTTTTTTTCTGGGTACCCATTGTGTAGAGAGTGGTGAAAATTGACCTAAAAGCTACTAGATACTCCAAGTTTTGAAATAACCGCCTTTCCTGTGAGCAGAACATTGTCAACATAGCGCCCACCAAACCACAGAAGACATTTTGTGCCTTCTGTGGTTTGGGGGGCCTCCTCATTTCTATAATGACGTGAGAAGTTATCTGGATGAGCTCCCACACGTGGATAGGTCAAAATGGTCGTGATGATAAAACGTCGTTGAAATGACTTCCGAGGTCTCCGGGTATGACGCCCTGTGACTTCTTTTTGTGGAGCTTTATCAAAGATAAAGTCTTTGTCCCACCATTACCTCGAGATCTGGTGAAGCTGCGAAGGTGCATCAAAAATGAATTTGCTGCCGTTACAAGAGACATGGTGCGAGTATGGACGGAAATGGAGTATCACCTAGATATCTGACGCGTCATGAAGGGCGCCCATATTAAATCTCTGTCAGGTACAACTTTAGAAGAAAAAAAAACTTTGTGATAAATTACTTAACTTCTGGTATAATAAAACATTTCAATAGTACCTCAGAGAAACTTGGTAAAAATTTTATAAAAGGTACAATCTTTTTCGGACACCATGTATATATATATATATATATATATATATAGGTGGTATTCCAATCCCCACCAAGTGTCCTTTAAAGTTTCTGTGACGCTGCCAGTTTCCTTAAACATGCCATACCATCTCCTTATTGATTTTGTATCAGGAGGGTTACCACCATTAAAATGTCGAAATTTACGCTTAATATTTTTTTTTTTCGAATGGGACTGCGAATTGGTATTCACCGTTGCAGACCTAGTACATTCCTGAAAGCACGTATCACTTTTTAGTGTGGCACCGTATAGGTAGAATACCAACCACCACAATGTAATTTTGACGCTCGGTTTCCTCCCCAGAGGGAGACACCTGAGCTCTGACGATTCGAAATGGTACTATAAATTCTATTTGCCGAGAGCACCCAAGCCCAACAGGCCCTCTAGGGATCTTTAACATGGCGCATAGTCATACGACATGGACGCTCTCGATTTTCTGCATCAGCAAAATCCACAGACTTGGGGCGGGATTGAACCCCTAAACTTGGGCATACAAGACGAGCGACAAACCAACTACGCCACCAAGCCGGCACGCTGAACATTAATGGGCAAATTAGTTTCGGGAAACCAAAATGCACACTGGGCTTTCTCTTGAATCCATGCCATTTCAGCCGATATCATCCTTTCCAGTGCTTCCCCGAGTCACTCAGGAAAGAGCACTTCTCTCCATCGTGTATTGCACTCAAAAAACTAAAACTGACCTATCCAATGATACTAAAGTTACATTGTTATACTAAAAGATTATTTTGTAATGAATTTTTATAATCAGGGTAAGACTTTTGATCAAGAAGCAGGGTTTTCTTTTTTCATAATAAAATACATCTTGTGTTTCTTATTGTGACTTATTTGTTATAAATCTGCTGAATTCTGACTAAACTGCCACTAAAAGGCGGAAAGTATTTTTAATTTTCTGTTGGTTATTCATTCCCCAGCAGGTCTAGAGAAGGAGTTTTCTCTGCCTCCTTCGATCACCTCCAAGTTGGTGGGTGGACTGACCGAAGGCACCCGATACGTGGTCCAGCTGTCTGCCATCTACGGGGACACTGCCCAGAAGCTGAGCCACGACGCCCTGGTGAGAGTGGCTGCCCCCAAATTTACTGTCTTCATTCCTCCTGAAGCACAACAGGACATCCCCGTAGGAGACGACGGTCTGCCTCCAGATGAACCACGTAAGGAACTTTGTATAACTATTAAACATAATGTAAAAATATGTATCTTATTATGTTGTGTATACTACTACTTCTCTGGGTATTTCATGATAATGTATAACTATATATCGAGTGGGCAAAAAGTCAGTAAAAACTTTAAAAATTTGTAAGACCCGGAAAATTAAACAAAAACGGTTTGCAGGCTTAGCATCGATAAGTCACGGGATTTTTTTGTAGATAAAAAAAATGATTATATTAAAAATAATTTTTAAAAAAGGCTAATAGGTGGCGTTTCGTACATAAATGAAAAAATAGGCACGCAAATAACAAAAATACTACCAAGTTATTTATTTTTGCATTATATGTTCCACGTGTCCACCATCACAACTATCCCCACAGCCAAAAGTCTGCTGATGTCAGATCTGGAGACCGAGGAGGCCATGGAAACTTGCAAAGTTTGCTTATGATTTTTTCTTCCCCGGACGTCTGTATCAAGAATTCCTTAACTGGATTAGCAGTGTGAGACGTGTTGCTCCATCTTGAATAAACGTAACAGTAGAAAGAGCAACTTTTTCACGCACACATGGAACAATCTTTTCGCGCAGAGTCATTAAATAATGTTACGCATTTAATGTCACCATTTTCCACTCATTTACTGGACACTGTGTTTCAAAAAAGAGGTGTTCTATGATGAAGAATCTATGAACCCACACTACACTGTGTTTGGGGGAATGCAGTGGTTTCTCAGTGTACACTCGTGGATTTGGCGTACCCCAGATGTGACAGTTATTGGTATTAACGCGTCGCCATGGAGCGAAAAATAAGCTATTTTGTCCACAAGTTATTAAAGATCGAAGAGGAATCTTGTTCAATTTTGGAGAGAGCCCTCCTCACATATGCGTCTCTCTACGTATCCGACGATAAAAGTTCATGGCAAAATTGTAATTTGTAGGAATACTGATTAAGAACTCTATGAAGAATGTTGCGTATCTAGGATGGTGGTAAGCCCAAGCGTCTGCTAGCTTCCAGAGCACTGCTAGTCCCGAGGTATCAGTATTTATAATCACCTGTCTCATTTACATATTTCCATCTAAGTCATTCGTACCAGCACCACCTATCAGCTGTTTTTTGAAAAAAAAATTCTTAAAAAAAATCCCGTGATTTATCGATGTTACACGTGCAAATCATATTTTATTCACAATTCCTACTATTAGCTCACACTCTATATATTTATTTATCTTTGTGGGATCTTCAATCTTTAATAAAATACATTTTAAAGCGCTCCATTGAGCTGAAATTTTATATACATGATTATTTTGGATGACAACAGAATATAATTTAATTATAATTAATAAAAATAAATTGATTTAAACTAATTATTGAAAGAATTACAAATACAGCCGCGTTGGCATCATTTTTGGCAACTTTTTTAAAAACTTGAAAAGGTTTTTTTCTCACGTTTTAAAGCATTCACACAGTTGAACTGAAATTTTATATACACAATTGTTTTGGATGACAATACGATACTTTAATGATAATTAATAAAAATGAATTACCACTTAATGTTGTGATTCTGTCCTATGTATATACATAGTTATATATTAAGTGTAACTATTTAATAAAAAGTAGCTATATATAATATAAAATTTTTCTTTGTTGATCTAAGTAGGAATTGAGTTAAATTTTTTTTTATATATTACTTGTTTCAATATAGATGTCTAAGTCTTACCGTTAAGCTTTCTATTATGTATTAAAAACACTTTCATAATCTTCACTTCTTGATTTAAAAAGGACAAGACTTGAATTTCTTAAGCAAAAAAAAAAAAAAACGGATTTTACATCACCGTATAATCCATCCTTTCCACAAAATCCGTGTTCTTAGCCAATTTCTACTTAGTAAAAGAAACATACTTGCCAAATTTCGGGTATGTTCAAAAATGGAAATTTCAACCTATAACACCCCCGCAATCCCCCTTGGGAGTCGATTTCCACAAAACTCCTGTCTATAGCGCATCTCTAACCCCCAAAAATACGCTTACCAAATTTCAAGTCTGCAAATCTAGTAGTTCAAAAACATGAAGCACGTTTTTATCTATAACACCTCCGCAATCCCCCTCGTTTTTGGAAGTCTATTTACTTAAAAATTAGTCTTAAAAGTTGCCAAATCACACAAAATGTCGCTAAATGTTGCAATCATTTTTTAAACATGTATTTAACTGTTTTGAACTGAATGAAACTGTTTTCCTATTAGCTGCATATCATGGAATTAGTCGACTTCGTATATACGCTCATAAACTATTTTTTAAGTAAAGGGAGCTGCTTAGAAGTAGGTTCACAAAAAATACATTTAAAAGGGTTTTTTTTTCTTTTCGTTGTGGAAATGTGCTTTTGACTCTTTCGAAACATCAACGATGTTCCCTGCAAAATTTTGAAACAATAGGATCAACGGTGTGAATTTGTATGTGAGAGTTTCGATTAAATATACTAGTAATTCAAATTTATGTATAAGATATATATGAAAATCCAACTTGAAATTACGTAGTGGAAAATTAGTAACTTACAAAAGAAATATTTTGTGTGCGGGATTACAAGTCATGGAGAAGTTTTACACAGGAAGAAATATAAATTGTGGAAATATTTGAGTACAAAAAAAAAACAGATGAAAATGTATTACTTACTAAAAGCTATCATTGTCTTTATACTAGAAAGTATAATAATAATGTTAGGGTGTTTTTGTTTGTTTGTTTTTTGCTCGAAAAAGTATATTTCCTTTGTGGAATATTTTCATTACATTATATTGATAGTTTAGATTAACTTGTCGGTTTCCTCATCTACGAGTTTGTGGTATTTTCGTTCATACAAGGGTGTCAAACTCAAAGGCTGACGTAGGCCGAACAAATAAGGTTTAACTTAAGGTGGGCCGCAAAAAATATCGATACTCGTAGAAACGTAAGCTTATTTTGAATAATACATTACAATAAACATAAGTAAAAAAACAAGAAAAAGTTAATGTTTAGTTCCTGACACTTGACATCTCTTCTATGCTACTATTTTTCCTCTTTCGAAAGAAATTTTGATATTTTGTTGCAGATTATAGTGTTTCCGATATACTAGCCTGTATCCAGCCCGTGGGCTGCGAGTTTGACATTGCTGATGTATTACAATAGTACATAGTTGTGCAGAAATCCCATATGCAATCGGTCCAGAATGCAAATCGATTTAAGCAGCCTTCGAAGTTGTCCTGCATTTCCAGTGACCCCACAGTGTTCCTGATTCAATTGTGAAGAGATTATTCCGGTGTAATTCGCGGCGTCTAATGGTATTAGGCTTATGTATGTAACGTTACGCCGAATTGATTCGATTTCTCTGAGAGCACTTGTGGTGCGAGTGCTCTTTGTTCAAGTTAATTAAGACGCTCCACTGTTTGTTCTGACCGATTGCGGTGAAACTTCTGTGTTCAACCATCTCTGCTGTATCACTTTAACTCCAATGAAACTAGGGTAAATTATTTTTGTATTACACCTTTGTACCTGAGAATATTTTTTTACTTGAAAGAATGTTTTAGCCTATTGAAATACACTGTGTTATGACGAGAATGGAATGTATTTTTAAATTTTACATTCTGTGAATAAAATATGAATCTTAGAAGTTAAAGTTTGCATAAAATTTAAGAGAGTGTTCATATTTTCCTTACCAATAAAAAATTAGAAATGAAATGCTGCAAAAAATCGTATATATATAGTACTTTTTTTAATACTAATCTGTCATAAATTACAAACACTCATTGTGTAGTGTTAAACACTACAAAGAATATGGGAGTTTTTTCATCTCACTTAATGAAATTTTGCAACAAAATTTAAAAAGTCAGTTCTGCATTTTTCCGAAAATAAGAATTAATAGAAAACTAAGATCTAGCATGATTTTTCTGGATTGTGCTCGCAATATAACTCCTGCCCCAAAAATAAGCCCTAGTTAAGATAGTCAACAAAGCAAGCTTAAGATATTGCCGAATGATCAATCGAAGTTTAGATATTACAGATAGGTATATTTGATTACAAACGTACTGGTGTGTGTAGCGATTGTTTAGAATATTCTTTATTCAATATGGCATAAGATGCAACGGATGATTAACGTTTGATTGATTTATAGATTTAAACAGAATAATATTCAAAAACGCAATATATGTTGTGAGGCTGCGGTAGCCCACTGGTCAAGGTATCGGATCATGGCAGGCATGTCATGAGTTCGAGCCCAGTACCACTAAAGACCTCCCGCGTAGGGGAACGATGCACGTTAAATCTGTCGAGAGCTCAAATGTCCTCCCGTTGTTGGTGGTGTGGTAGTTAGGAGAGAGGGTGCCAACTCAGGTGTCATCCTCGTCACTTGACCATGGTTCAAAATGACGAGATCTGTTGCCAAAAGCCCTCATGTAGCTGAACAGGGTGACACTAATATTCACTCACTCGATATAAGTTGTTTTCCTCACAATAACACTCTTCTTGAGGAAAATTGAGTTTTACAGGAAAGTTCGTTCTTGGCATGAACTTCAATGCGATTATGGCAACCCCCAGAATACTTGAGCAAGGTGACCAGATTGTGGCGATTTAATTGCCCATAACGACAAATTTGACTACAAATTATAGCATCAAGGACCCATCGGGAAGTCTGTGGATTGATTGATTGAATATATTAACGTCGCACTGTTTAGCTACACGAGGGCTTTTGGCGACGGACCACATCATTTTGAACCATGGTCAAGTGACGTGGACGACACCTGAGCTGGCACCCCTCTCCTAACTACCACACCACACCAACGGGAGGACGTTTCAGCTCTCGACAGATTTAACGTGCATCGCTGCCCTACACGGCGGGTCTTTAGCGGTACTGGGTTCGAACTCGTGACAAGGCAAGCCACGATCCGATACCTATACCACTCGGCTACCGCGGCCACGGGAAGTCTGTGGAACCATTCAGGACCATTCAGGAAATTTCTTAGAGATTATTTTACGGTCTCTCTCTCGGTACAGTTCAGAAGTCAGTCAGTTGAGATTAAAATCTGTTTGTGCGTTGTCTGCGTTAGGACAGTCTGAGTTCTTGCTAGAGCAAAAGGTCTTGCGAGACGTTTCTGGGGGCGCTTTAAGGCTTTTTTATAACGAGTACGTCTTTTCATTACTATAAATAATCTGTTATATTTCTTCGTGTATTTGTGTCATGTAATCATCTGTTTGTCCTTGTCCATTAATAAATCTGTTATTATTCAAATAATTGAAGTCGTCGGCTGATTTTTCCCCACGCAAATTTGCAACAGTATATCGATTCTCAGACAAGATGAGAGCAAAAAGAAATAACTATTCCATCAAGTAAAAGAATTTTTTGAAAGGTTTCAGGAGTAAAGTGAGTTCAGAAAATATTTTCGAGCCTTTTGCATAGAGAATTCGAATCTGCGAATGGTGTAAAAATGGCGATCAAAGTATAATAACCTCAGGTTCATCGTACAACTATCGTGAACAGGTGGACGAAGTAAATGCTAAGAAGCATAAATGTGGATCAAATCTCAGCAACCATTATTTTCTGAGTTACAAGACACCATCTGAGAAAGGATTACTGACAAAGCAGTGAAGTGTATATGTTCGCAAGGGTGCTATTCATGCAATTGCCTTCGAAATGCCCCCACGGTTAGACTAATCTCCCGAAGAATTTAATGCATTCTATAACTGGATGAATGGCTTCCTTCCACAATGTGAATCGGAATGAAGATCCTGAAGATGTGTTTCATACTACAACGACGTGACTTCATTTGAATAATTGTCCATTTGTGTCTATATAGAGAGAGTGATAAATAAATGTAATTCTTAAGCAGAGATTATTTCTCTACCTAGAACTCTTGCACTTTCAGCCAGATGTGCGAAAGCGCATATTCCGGAACAGATAGGGTGGATTTTGAACTCCGAGTTATCTTGTACAAAAATTGTCCCAGTTATATTAAATAAAATAGGACTACTAGAGCTCAGGGGCCTCCCTCTGGGGAGAAAACTGTGAATCAAAATTACATTGTATCAATTGGTATACATTTATATGATATGCCTCACTAAAAAGAGATGCCAGCTCCCGGTGAATGTACTAGGTCTTCAGTGGTAAAAATACCAATTCACAGCCCCATTGAAAATAAAAAATATATGTTATGTAAAATAATTGTATAAAAACTTTATATAATTTAATGTGTAACAAATATCAGAAATTTGATAACAGTATTATAAAATTCTAAAATAATCAGATTTGTCTCTAGCATTTAATATCCGTTTTTTTTAAAAAAAAACAACAACAAAAAAACCATTTTTGAGTTTCGTCTCTTGATTAACAAGACATCCATAAACGTGTATACATTTCTTCAATACCGTCTTGTATTTAAAATGAAATGCACCAAAAATTTGTTCAAGATGCAAAATCACAAGAAACACATAAATAGCTTTAAAGTAGAGAAAAATGAATGTATGTTAAAAAGAAAGAATTTCAGCAAATTCGAAGTAAATGTTTAAAAAGAAAAAATTATGAAAAGTAACAAGAAAGAAAAAACAGAGAAGTATTTTTAATGGAAGAGGGAGACTCTCTTAAAAAATGAAAAGTAATTATATTAAAGTAGGAGTTACTTCAAAGAAAAAAGAGAGAAAGAGAGAGAGCTTTTAGAAGAATACTTGGTAAGAGTCATCTCTTTCAAGTAACAGAATCTTAATTCAATTGTTTCCTTAAGAACAATTAAATTATTCAAATTCTTGCATTTAGTAACAGAAATAAATATTTCCCTAAGTGATTTTTTTCATTGATATTATGTACCTTGAATTTAATAAAAAGGAGAATTGAGAGAGAGAAGCTGTTTCTTTTTTTATTGAAATATAAAAAACTGCATAGTGTTTTATTATGAATATATTTTTAACAAAAAAACAAAATATATTCAAAATGAATGTGTTAAAAAAATTAAAACTTTCTTTAACTTCTTCTTGACTTGTCTATAGATTTAGTACATTTCTTTATTGGTCCAAAAGCCTCAATAACTAACGAGACCAGGTGTGGTGCTTGAGAACTGTAAAGAATGCCCTGTGGTGATGCATCAAGTTTAAAAAAAGATGAAAGAATGGCCTTGCAGAGTCAAAAATATAGTCTCGTGTTTTGGATTTGCGGACAATTTCTGCAGATAGCGTAAGATCGCGGGGATTATCTGGAGATATTTCCTGGGATAGTTGGTTTTGGTTTTATGAAAGGCTGATTTGAAATTTTGCGCTTGGCGACCACGTTTGCATCCTCCAAGGTGTCAGTGGAAAGTTGATCCAAGTCCCGAGCTGCCTTAGCGAGAACTTCCGCACATTCATTACCCCCAGGTGTGGAATCAACTGGACTATAATTGGCTTATTAATCTGCCAGAGGAAAATGTTAAAGCCTTGTGTCAGATTGGTATCTGCATTGCAAATGGACTCAAGAGCTTAAACTTAAATGTATTCAATCACGCATAAGCTTTGAATTAAAATTTTGCTAAAATTTTGCTTAAAGCATTTTCGTGGTGTTTTTTTTCCCCGAGCGATTTTGTTTCAAATGTCAGATATATAAAAGATTTTGCTTTACCCGGTTCTGTAAAAGTTTTTAATTCGTTTTTTATTTCCTTTCCAGCTTGCAACTGCAGCGACACAGGAATGGTGGCCTGTACGAGACGCCCTGGCTTTGTAGAGTGCACATGTCAGCCAGGATACGGGGGCACATGGTGCGAAGAGTGCGCCCCAGGAAATTTCAGGGCAGGAAAAGAATGTGTGGTCTGTCCTTGCTCTAATCTTACCTCCACCGCAGAATGCAAAATGGGTAAGTAATGTGTGTATCGTATTATTATAAGCTTTGCCCAAATGAAAAGGGGACCAGCTCAATAAAAAGAATTACTTTATTAGAAATCAAAAGAAATCGCTCTGGGGGTTGTAACACAGGTCCTATCGTTTTGGCAGCAGGTCTATGTGTTCACTCTAAAAAGAACATGGTTGATTTTTGAGGAAGTCCTGTCCACAATTTCCTTCATTTTATCGTCCAGATAGAATCTTAAGGGACCTAAAAGCCTAGAAGTAACATAGTGATAATTTCGAACTGTGTACGATGGTTCTAACATTTCCCAACGGATTTTTTTAAAGTGGTCTCGATTTCTCGGAAGACGTGGGGGCAGTCATTTTCATAGCCATCCCATATCGTTTGCTGCCCTTCTCGAAAACGTTTACACCAACTGTGCCCAGACGTTAGACTCACAGTGTTCGCCGTAGACATTCACTATTTATCGATATAACTCAAACTCAGTGGTGCAACTGTCCATGAGGGCGGCCAGAGCCTAATGTGCCAATCCCAGTATACGTAGCTATTGAGTTCTGAGGTGCTTGAGCAGATGTACCGATCAGGTGGTCAGTCTGAAGTGAGACCCCTAGTGTTTAAGTCCCCAAGCAAGCTTGGTACTTATTTATCGACCCACTGCAGTAGGGGTGATCGGTCCTTGCCCAGCTCAAAGATAGAACCTCAGCCCTGTAATGTGGAAGCTCGATACGCTACCATTCGACCTCTGGACCTCCATTTATCGATAGATGTCCTTATTAATTTCCTCTACCACTAATAGGTTTCACTGTTAACCATCGTTTCCGGTGTACACTTCCTACCATCCTTCGTGTCTCTGTTTGGCGGTTATGTTATAGCTGCACTCATTCTGACGCAATCGCATATGTCCACTTTTCATTTGGTCAACCAATATAATCTAAGATGGGTTGGTTCGAATTGAGCAACAAAAGGCTTTTGGCCATGGTCCTCATAATCTTGAACCACGATCGAATGATCAAAAACTGACACGTGAGCCCTCATTCTTCTCTTGTCACTGTGACAATTCAGAGATTCGACAGGTTTCATGTGCATATAGCTTCATTTCTCAAGGTCTTTAGAAACAACACCGCTCTATTTATTGGTTAGGATCCTTTTCCTACCAACCGAGTAATCACTACTCCACGTGTCTAAGGGGAAAAGAAAAAAAATCGTAAAACTTACAGATCTCTTTTTTTCTCACTGCCTTTTTCGGTGGGCCCCGTTTTGTTCCCATGGCTAGCCAGCCGAAACTTGTTTTCAGAATCGAATGTAAGGGGAATTCTTTATAAAAACTATCATCTATTATTACAGTTTAGAAATCAGATATCATGAATTTCCTCTGTGCTTGTGTGATGATCTCAAGTGAATGTACACATCTGTTGTATTTTTTTATCGGAAATGGTAGGGGTCGATTATCTTTAAAAGCCTTATGAAGTAATATTTATTGTTTATTAAAAACTTTACGAGAATTTTTTTATGTCGTTTCAATAAGTTCTCATAAAGAAGCAAACATGAGTCGTGGTAGCTCTAACGATTTTGAGTCCATTAAAAACTGTCTAGGGGAATCATGGTGGGGGCTATACGTTAAACGAGGCAGGTCCTCGCTTGTTACTTAACTACAGTTCATAATCCATTCCATCTCTAATAACCCTTATATGTCTCTCGAAATGCGTTTATTTGAATCAAATTTGGAAAAAAAAGCATTTTTCTCTAGTTTTTTCTCAGAATTGCACTGCTATCTGATGCATTTCTGGTGCAGTACATGTATCTAACGGTTGCATTTTTATACGAAGTTAAATCAAATGAAAATGGAATTGGAGTCATTATTATTAGAAACCTATTTTGTTTTAAATGTTATCTTCAACTCTAAATAAGAGCTGTCCTTTGTTTCGCCAAGTGATTAGTGCCTTGTTCGTAGGTTGAAATATGAATTAATTTCCCAACAATGTTCATGACTTCTCTATCCGATTTTTTTATACCATTCTCAGTAGACAAAAAGTGTGTAAGCCACATGGTGACAGATCCGGGTATAACTTGAGTGTTTCATCATTGTACATTAAACCTTTACCAAAGTATTTTGTTTTGGGTTGGCGTATGTTTTCATGCGCTAAAACAATGCCCGAGAACAAATAGTCATTTGTCTTTGACTGCTGTAAGAAAAGATGCTATATATTGCAATCCGGAGAACTACATAAAACGTTTTCCCTGGGTCCAATCTGATTGAAAAACATCTCAACTTGACTTTGACACTACTCTACATCAAAGGCGTAGCTACCGCCCTATCAGTGATACAAGAGCTTCAAGTTACAGCCTCACTCTCATGGCGCTCATATCTGAAAAAGGTCATCGAAGGAATTTTGATACAGGGTTAACTAAAAACTAGCTACGCCATTGCTCTTCATCATGTTTGGTGGTTAGCATTAGCAGCTTGAGTATTTCCCATGTTGATTGGTCGTTTGCTTTCCGATTGGAAGTAATATTACCAAATTGATATTCTTTTATGATGCACATGATTATACTTACTTTTATAAATTCATATTTTTGCTCTTGTTGTGCTGATGATTTCCTTCTTTTCTTTTTCAGAGACTTCAGGTCAAGTATCTTGCGTGCAATGCTTACCCGGGCACCGGGGTAGCCTTTGCACGTCTTGCACAGCTGGTTACCAGTGGACCGAGGACAAGTGTGTGCCCCTGAATTGTTTGAGCTCGAGTCTGTGCGCCCAACAGAGGGACGCCCCAGGATGTGAGGAATGTGTTTTCCTCGATAACAAGTTCCCTACCACTGCGCACAGGAGCAAGTCTGGTGAGTCTTTTATTAATTGCACTCTATGGCGAGAATATAAAACAGAGTATGGGTTTGGTGTTTTAGATTGGGCACTAAATAATTACATTCATTTCACTTCGGAATGATTTAATACAGCGGTTAAATTCAATCACCGCGGCCCTCCTTTATGTATCACCCGGACGTCGCGGACCCCTAAGGTTTTGACCTTAGATCCTTCCCTTAGCACCCTTCTGACTTAATAATCTTGATCAAAATACATGTTCTGGAAGAGTTTTTTCAATGGAGGGGGGGGGGGCAACTTAGTGATCTAGTCTAGGATGGCACATCTTACAATTTTTCCACAAGGCCTTTCAAAGTTTGCAAAAGAGGGAAATCTTAACGTTACTCGAGAAACTCCACGGATCCCCTAGAAAAATGTTGGAGACCCTAGGAGTCCGCGGACCACAGTTTAACAACCGCTGATTTAATATGTTTAAACAAAATGAGGATTTTTTTTTCGTTGCAAATGTTTTAACTAAGTGTCACTGTCCGTGTTTATTCTAAATTACTAAAGTAATAAGGCTGATACGTATTAATATTATCTAAAAGTCTATTTATTATTGTTAATCAATACTTTCACTGGTATCCAAAAATTAAGCATAATTGAGAAACTCTAGGATTTAATAAACGTTTAAGAACTCTTCATATTGTATTTACGTGGTCTCTTGCTGTTAATTAGTGATTGTGTACGTACAAATTTTTTGTCTGTGACATAATAGGAGGGTGGAAAGCGCTATTGGGAATACTGCGAGTTAAGTGATGCGAATGTGCATTCGAGATTCTGGTTGTTAGCGTAATTAATGATGCGTGTTTCAACTATTGCAAAATTGGGGATTGTGGCTCAGAGAAGAGACAAATAGACTTAATTTTAAAAGGAAGATTCACACACCAGAAGGTTAAAAAGTGGAGGATTGGAGAAGTACTTGATATCGTAAATGTTATCCAGTGTTTAGTTTCCAAAATGCGGAAACGGCACCAAACCATTAGAAATCTTCTTAGACAAATTGCAACAGATGACTGAGAATAACAACTAGACAAGATTGATTTCTGTCCATAACTATGTGAAATAACTGATTTTTGCCCATAACTGTGTGACGTAACAGACGATATGTGCCAGAAAGTGTCCTCGGGGCTTGCTGCGAAAATTTAGAATAATGATTTCCACGCAAACAGCTTACAGCAGTGCTTCTCAAACTTTTAATACTTGCGACCCAATTTTCAGTCATAATTTTCTTCGCATCCCTCCTTCCCCATCTAAGCAATAACAATGCAATGAACTTAATAATAATGTACTTTGACGCGTAAATCTACAATACGAATTTAATTACAAACCGTACAAATTATCAAGATAAGTATTTTTTTATATAATTTTACATACGACAAGCACATGGGGTCACTGTTAATTGTTAAACTTGTTCTTAACTTGGCATTGTTAAATTAATTATCAAATACAGTGTTCAGTACTGATACATTTATAAACAAACTATATGAGTGTAAATGCGTATTTTACTTTTTATATCAGAATGTATTTTGTTTTGTTTCCTTTCAGTAAATTAATAATATTTTTAAGTAATGTTTTAGTTTCGACTTTTTCATATGCTCACCCCCCCTTGTTGGGTTATTATGCCCCCTGGAGGCGCGCCCCACAGTTTGAGAAACACTGGCTTACAGGACTCTAAGGATGTAGAATATCCTGTATGGTAGACATCTAACTGTTGTGTATCTTTCATTTGACTATTTTTTTTATTTCCATAGGAAATCTATATATGTACTACTAGAGTCAAAAAGTTCCCGGAATAATCCCCTAAATTCACTCAGGTGTCCGTTTGAGGGGAAATATCTGTTTCGGGGGTTAAGAGTACTAATAAGGGAAACACACAGCCTTCTAGAATTCTTTTCGTGTACTGTTATCGTTAGCTGCATATCATTTCTGACAAAGGGAATTTTTTCATTCGTCGGATTTTTCAATGTCGTCTTTGGAGAAGCGTGCAAACATCAAATTCTGTGTTTAGTTCGAGAAATGTCCTAAGACGTTCGAGATGCAGCAGAAAACATACGGAAATGATTCCAGCACCAGGGGATTTTTATCTGTTTCCATGGTTGAAAATGAAATCGTTTTGTGGATTCAGATGAGGTGATCCAAAATGCGACTAAGCAACTGAAGGACTTCTCAAAAAATGGATTCCAAGAGTGTTTTGAACAGGTATACGGAAGCTGGAACTAGTGTGTGTATGCAAGAGGGCAGTACTTTGAAAGGCAATAACATTGAATTATTGTTCTATTTTTTAATACTATTCCGAAAACTTTTGAAACCTACCATGTATAATGTCTTTTACAAAGAAAATATGTCTGAGATCTCGTTGCTAAAAATGTCATTTTATCCATTTTTAAACTACGAATTTTTTCTTCCAGATCGCAGCATCGCCGACGGAACTCTGCCTCTGATCGCCGTCATTGTGACTTTAGGGGTTCTCCTCTTGGTTGCTGCCATGGCTACCTGTTACCGCTATTGGGACTATCGTCGCCACCAACCTAGAATCCCTTTCTGGAGCATTGAGTTGCAGGATGAGAAAACGGACCTGCACTCTCACTGCCAATATCAACACCTGGATGCTGCCACCAGCAAAACGGTTTCGGCTGCGCCACCCCCGATCCATCAACCCAATGGCGAGGTCGGTCGACTCAACAGCGATTCCCTCAGACGGACATACAACACCATCAACGTCTGAGCGGTTCCACACTCCATCGAAGGAACTGAACAAGATGGTCTTGTATACCATACTTCTATCTGTACCAATATCCTTGATGGACACAGGCTTGGTTTAGATTGTATCTGGATACAATGGACTTGTTTTGTGAGTGAATCTGATAGTGGAATGAGTGTTGCCAACCATTAGAAGCGCCGATGCCCAAAGACAAACACGAAATTCTTATACTTATCGGTTTTTAACATCGGATGTTCGTTAGAGATGTCATCGGAACTTCTGAAAGATTAATTCCGAATTTTCAATAGCGTTTGTTTTGCTTGATGTTTTAATATATATTTTCAATTAATATAAGCTTTCTTTCTACCATACATCATTTTGAACATCCAGAGTTAAATTCCATAGTTGTGACTCTATATATCGTTCAATCCAACTTTGGTCTTGTATATATGGAACTCGATCTCCATGAAACTCACGAGAACTGTTTTCTGCAAAAATTCTTTTTTGGTGTGACGTATTATTAAGTCAATCCAACTTCGATGCTTAATTTAGAAGTCGAATGTTTAGAGCCAAAGGAAGGATTCTGTTTCAGCGAAGGTCATAAACATATTTTTTGAATTCGAATCTGATGAATAACGGCGAAATGGCGTCTAAGCAAAACTTCCCTGTTAACCAATTATTCATTTGGTTTGAGTTCAAGGATTGTAACTTGTTTGTTATTTTTAACTATTTATAAATATTCATTTAGATTTATTATCTGATTTGGGTCGAAGATGTTCGACTTAACCGAAAGTAATTTAAATCCTGGAATTAATCGGATTCATGAGTTTTGTCGATGGGGGATTCTAATGAATCGATTATTGTATCGTTATAATTCAATATTGTAGTGCTCAAATCCTAAAAATGACACTAAACTAGAGATCGCAAGTTTCATACCAAATCCATAAGCATATTTAGAAATAGAACTATCACTTGAAAAATTGTTTTATTGCGATTTCTAATCATTTCACAGTGTAATTTGAAAAACTCTGTCTTTAAGATGACACAGTATTGTTATCATTAATCTTTATAATAAGGCTGATAAAAGCCCACGTAGTGTGGAAATGGAATATTGATGCCCTGATATTATAATGATGAGTTTAATGCATTAACATGGCATTGATAATAAGGTCTGGTTATTTGAATTATAACGAAGGAGTTAATTACAGGTCATTATAGTTGCAGTAATGACGGGACATTGCAAAGCAAACACCACTGTAATATTGGTAATCACAGAATTACTGCTGAGTGGAAATGCATGCAACAATAAATTTTATGTTTGGATTTGGGCATGAAAATAATTGCTATCTTTAAACTACAAAAATTAATCTTTGTCTGAATCAGAATGGAAAAGTAGAACCACTCAGAAGTTTTTAAGAAAAATGACGCATTGTGCACACAAAAAAAGTGCGTATTTAGTGATCACTGTATTAAAAACACACACACACAAAATATTTCGTTAAAAATGTCTAGTTTATAATTTTCACAACTGATATATACTGCAATAGAAAAAGAACATTTTTTTTCCCTATCGTTATTGTACAAAAGAATTATACAAAATCTGGAAAAAAAAATAGTATTTCTTAGGCTGAGGAATAGCAATTCTATCAGAGTATTTGATAAAAATAAAAAATGATCTAAATTCAAGAAAAGACAGAAGCGCTTGAAATTATGTTTTGCACTTTATGGAAGAAAAAATGTTTCAAAACTTTCGCAGTAGTGATGATGATAAATTCACTTGTTATCTTAAGATTTCATACAAAGCTATTACTCAGAAATAGTAATTTTTACTCGAAACGAGCTTTGTAACTCCTATCTGCTAATTATTTTATTACAATAGCTTCATTTTTTTAACTTTATTTTTTTTCTTCTATAATTAATTAGTGAAGCTGTTCGAATCATCAGTCATAATGAAGCTTCGAATATTCTGGAGAAACGCGTTTGAAATTTTGGTACTTTTAATCGGTCGAATGGACGTCTTCATATGAAGAATTCAACTAGTCACATTTCTATTAAGTGTGTCAACATTTTTCGTTGGTGGAGCATCTTGCCCAGTCTCTCAATACAATTTGTTTTAAAAACTATATTTAACAACGCCTTGCACAATTTTAGTGAGTTCTCTATCGAAGTGTTGCATCAACAGTTAAAACTTTGGTATTAGTGGCTTCTCTTCTGTAAAGTTTTTACTGCAATCAGTGGCACCTGTAATAAATGCGTACGGTTTTTAAACACTGTAAGACAAGGCATGAAGCCACAAATATTTAGCAGTTTTATTGCCTTATGTATATAACAGTGAGAAGTGGATAGTTTTAATATTTAATACTGGGCACATTAAATTTCTCTTTTTTTTTTTTTTTCCCCTCAATGTACTTCCTCTTTATTTAATTAAAGTGTTCTCTAGTATGTTTTGGTAATAATGGCTGGTAAGACTAAAAAGAGAATTAAACTTATTCATATCATACAAAAGAAACAAATACCAAAATGGTCTAACTCAATCTTTTTTTTTTAATATTTCGTATACATTTTCAGTATTATTGAATAATTCCAAAGATTATGTTTGCACGAGTGGTTTTAAAAATCTGATTTTGAGGAAAGGCATTTCTAAAACGTTTTATTGTGAGAAGAAACATATCAGCCTTTAATAATTTAGGTTACGATCTAACAACTGCATAAATAGCTTTTACTGTCCATTGTACTGTAATTCTAAATGTAAATATTGTTTCATAGTTATCAATTACAATTCACACACAACTATAATAGCACACATTTTTACTTTGAAATATCTCATTAAAATATACATAAATTTTAAATAAAAAAATTTTGTGATTACTTTTTTTTTTATTTTGTAAGAAAAAATAAACCTTAACATGAACTTATCTTTATCTCAAATATGTTATTTTAATTTCATTCATAAATTTTCATAGTGAGAAAAAGAAAAATAACTTAGGAGAAACCTACGGTTAACAAACTACTGTCAAACAAAAATTAGTTTGAAGAATTTAATAAATAGAGCATTTTCTCCATGTCGCTGGAAATATATAGCAAAAGGAACTGAGCTAACTCTTTGTTTTCATTCCTCAATGTTAAACAGTTAACTGACATACAATTAAAATAAATATTTGGGTTTGATGGAATTCTTTTTAACATCTAATAAGTATTGCTTAAAATAAAATTTTGTCATAAATATTGAATGAAACATTTAAGAAACTGCACAAGCTGAAAATTAAATTTTTATTAGTGTAATAAAAAATAATGCATCTCTAAAATTTAATTTTTACCACATAAAAACATTTTCAATACTGAAAAAGGTTTTGTGCGGCTGCCTATGTATATAGATATTTGTTTAAAATCGTATCTTTAGTATGGCATCAAATTTTATATGAATAGGTATTTCATTCCTGAATGAAAAATCCATTTTTTTAGTAAGAAATTTGTTTTACAGTGTTATGATCAATACAACTGCTAAGAAATGTGAAATAAATCAAAAACCGGTGAATGTTATTTATTGTGCTTGCTTTTTAGATTTGATTTGTGAAATGTCTCTTCATTCACACATCTGTAAAACTGGCTCATGTAATATATATATATATGATATTCTAACTTATTTTTATATTTGTAAAATCCATTGAATAATTATTTTAGTACTTCAATACAGGAAAATTATATGATACAAATTACATTATCATGTATATTAAAATGTGTGTAAACAAAGATATTTAATCTTAATGTCCAATCTTAAATGATTTAAAAAATAACATTAAAATATATTTAATTACTTATGAATGTTTTACATATGAAAATTATTCCCTCTAAAAAATATCACTTACATATAAATCAAATAATTGATTTAATATTTACTTTTTAATAAAAAATAAATAAATTCACATGTTTGAATTCATAAGCATTTGTGAATAATGTCAGTTCCTTAATAAATGGAATAATTATTTAACCATATCTTGTAAGTACTAAAATTTAATTTTGTCCCATATTGTTACTTTGGATACTTCTTAGCTTCCTTGTATTTTTCTAAAGAGCACATTCTAGGATTGTACCTATAAAAAAACTATACAAAAACATATTTTGAACATGTATCAGAGGAATTACAGTGAAAAGTATATTTTGGGAGATGATTGAAGTATTTTGTGCTGAAGTAAATGGGGTGTCTTATGAAATACAACATAAAGATTAATAAAAATAAATTTTACTTAAGATGCATATCTTATTCTGCATGACTGTTATGTTAAAATAATTCTTTCAGAATATGTATGGGAATGTCAAGATATCTAATTTCAATCAATGTATATGAAAAAATTGCAATTTATATGATTCCCTAGAAGAGTATTTCACATGACTTATTTTATGAAACAACAACTTTTAAAGTTTGTTGAATATGAATACCGTTTCTTTAAATTAAATTAAAATATAATAAAGAAATTCAAGTGATTATTTTCAAATAAATAATTATCATTTTTAAATAAATAAAATCTTCAGTGTAAAAAATATTTATTTTTTAAAAAATTAATTTCTAAGAACAATATCAGCAGATTACCAAAATATATTCCTTTCCTTTCTCCACATTCTTCAAGCACTCTTCTATGCATTTGTATATTTTCATGTCATTCCCTATTTATTTGTAAACAACATACAATGGTTATAGACTGTATAGCTTTTTGTGTTGCTTGTCTCGCAATGTGATATTGTAATTATGCATTTCAACTGCACTTTATAGTCATATGCTTAAAATGCTGTATATGCTGACTAGTCATTGTACATGCTTCATTGTCTTTTCAAGTAAAAAAAAACAAGTAATAAAAAAATACTATTACTTAGATATAAAATTTATTCCAATTATTTAAAATTTACACCATGGAAAAGAAAAAGTCATTAATTTTATTGCTTCTGAAGATTAAAGTCAATTAGGAACTTTTTTCATGCCTTTAATTTTATGAACTCTTGAATTTTCTTCTCCAATACATCAAGTGGTCCACAATTCTGTAAGACTACATCATGGAAGTCTCGAATGTCAAAGCGTGGACCTATGTATGAATTGAAAAAAAAATGAAAACATTTTTATTTTCTGAAAAGTTTTCCATATTTGTATCTATTTATTGTAAGTTCATTGTTCATAATAAAATGCACTGTAGTCTTGTGTCATTTACTTGATGAAATTAACTTAATAATAAAATATATATACATACACAAATAAAAATATTCACAGATAAAAACACAAATAATCTGAAACATCTGAATTATTCTATTTAAACATTGTTTATATTTTAAATATATACAATCCTGTATAAACATGGAAAAATACAATTCATTTTTTAAAAATCTGACATAATATAAACACATTTTTAAATGGAATTAATTGTGATGTACTCAAACACATATTTTGGTGGTGGTGAGGATTTGGGGGCAATGAAAATTCAATTTTATCATTTAATGTACACTTAGCCAAATGATATTTAAAAATCCAAAAACTTGTAAACCAAGTTACAAATTTATGAGGAAAATAAATGTTACATTACAGTCAAACTTGGCCTATATTGTAGAAGATGTATAATATATATAGAGATTTTTCAATTTGCTTTTCATATAGTATTTAACTCATCCATAAGCATACATAATTATCCTAAGTAGTCTTTAATTATATAAGATACCCAAACAATTTTTTTTGGGGGGGGGGGATTCTTCATACAATTTAATTACTTTCAAAATTTTTCTTAAGAGAATATTTATTTGTATTTGCATCAAAATTTCAATTACAATACATTTATTTAATTTTAGCTTATTCCAATATGTGTATATTTTTCATAATGCTTTGTCTATTATTTTTTTTAAATCAATTAAGACACCTGTATGGTGCATTATACACATGTATAAAATCTTTTATAATAACTTTTCTCAGCCTATTTTTACTTGCATACTCCTTGACCTATCATCTTAATCTGCTTCACATACTGCACCCCTTTATGTATAATTACTAACATATACAATATAATGCAGTTGTTATACTATAATACACAGACATTTTTCATCAGCTACACAAAAAATATTTTTCTTCCTAATTTTATACATTTAACTTTTAGAAAAAAAATAATTACATAAATTATGGCACTATTTATTTTGGGAGAAGGCTAGGAATTGATTACAAACAACATAATGATAAAAGTAGAGAGATAGACGAAGCAGTGTTTCCAATTTTATTGAGGCACATTACAGAAAGACTGTTAAATTAATTATAATACATTCTACAAAAATATACTAAAGTTGGATATTTTGAGATATAACAGCAGGAAAAACAACGGAATTTGTTTGATTTCATTTTAGTAATATGTGTGTGTGAGTTAAGAGTTATTTTAATACATAAAAATACTCAGGAAAATATTCCCAAATAATAAAAAAGAAAAAGTATTAGTAGTTACTCTTTACAGGATGTTGTAACATCATATGAACAAAAGAATATAACCTGGATTACAAAATATAAGTACAAATTATGATGCTCCTCCAATTATGATGCTAACTTCTTCCTCATTAATTTCTTTTTATAAGAGTAAAAAGAGTACTTTTTATCCCTCTTATGTTCAAGCTATCTTTTTCTCACAAAGCCCATGGGACTATTTCACATACTTTTAATGGTACATGTACTACAGGTTGATGAATGTTACTCTACAATCATGTTGATGCAGGATGCTAAAATTCAAATGCCCATATAATTTATTTATTTTCTAAGACTAAATAAACTGAAATGTTGCTGCTGTGTCTTTTCCGAAGGGAAGGAAGGAAAGTTGCCAGAGCCTGAGACGGCTTGAACTTCTACACGATAGACGGCGACACCATATTTCTCCACCTCTACAATTTAGGCATGGGCAAGAGGGGAGGGAAATATTCTCCAGCACCCTGCACCCATGACTTCTGCTGTGACCGCCCATAGGACTTTCGGACCAACTGATTTAACAAGCATGCACTTCATGTGTACTCGAAGGGTATTTGGTGGGATCAGGCATTGAGCCCAGGCCCTCCAGAATCTGATGCTCTAACCATTAGGTTACCCATGGCCACAAAATGAGATGGATGTTGTATTTTAATAATATTAAAAAAAGAAGATATTTTTTAGGAAAAATGGAATTAAAGAAAATTTTTTGCCTGCAATGGACTTGATCAGTTTTACCATATACAAACTTAAACTCACACAAACATGCAAGAATAAAAAAATACATGCAACATGTATATTTTCCCACATTAATATGCTACTGTTAAGTCAACTGAGAATTGCATAATTTTATTTCATTGTTTCTTCACTTATATCCTTATGAAGTGGAATTATTTTTTACTAAGAGTCAAAGCATAAAATACACAAACAATAAATATTTTATGAATAATCAATCCTGTCATGTATGAGCAGTTTTGTAAATAAATAAAAACAAATATTTAACTAATAAACATGCTCCATAATATGATAGATTCCCCATTTCCAAAATAAAAAGTGACTAGAAAAAAGGAAAATTAATCATACCTAATTCTTTAATTCATAATTTTTAGGGTAGGGTTGTTGTTTTTTTAAACACCCCTAAAAAAATTATAAAATATAGTCTCCCTCCAAAAATATTTCTAAAAAGTTCAAGAAACGAGATTAAATGAACAGAAACGTCTATTTGATGGAGATTTATAAAGAAGTTAGAAATGCTCCAGAAACCTTGTTTAAATAGTGTTTTGCCACCAATATCAGGGCTCTGTTTAGTATTCAGTAGTTTTAAAAATTTTTTTTTAAATATAAGCAATATTAGCTGAATTGTAGTATTAAATAAGATGTGTTTTAAAATTAAATAATTCTGAAAAGAAAAAAACTATCATTGGTAATATCCTATTAATAATTATATTCAATTAAAGGAATGGAAGAAATTTACCTAACACTTTCTCAGCCATTGCTCTCAAGGCCTTTATTTTCAGTTCACCTATTTTATAAGCACAAGCCTACAAGGAAAAAAGACAGTAGGTAAACATAACTATTAAACAGGAAATGCATATAATTGCATGATTTAAGATATAAAATATAATAAAATAAAACTTATTAGAGTATTTATATCCTTTTTTGCTAGTTAAATAACTACTTTAAACATACCTGTAAATTACTTTTTATATAAAAATTCAAAAGGTTAATACTAATATAATTATTTTAAATATAGAATAAAAGAATTGTGTAGGAATGCATTCATTTTCTATCTGATTATACATAAGTTTAAAATTGTGTAAGTGCTAATGAAATAGTCTTATTTATTTTGCCACAACATTTTTCGAGAAAATTTGTCATTTTTTTCTGTTATAGACAACATATGTATATATTACGTTGTAAATCACTTGACTAAAACTCATTATGTAGTCTTTTATTAGAAACTAAAGTTATGCTAAAAATTAAGAATGAACATTCAGTTTGTTGGGCTTAATCCGAAACAATGTTAAGTAATATATTTGTGCTGCTACAAATTGCAAGCAAAATCTTTTCTTTAAAATAACTTCAATCATTTTTTTTTAATTTATTTATCTCACAGGTCACTAGTATTTTAACCTCAGAATTTAAACAACTTAATTTTTTTCCCCTCAGAATGAAAACACCTAGAAGAGGACCTGCTGCAGTTACAGAGTATGATCATAACTCACTGGCCTTAAAATATTTATGAGGACATTGTGAGAGCACCAACAAAAAATGCTACATAATATATGATCAACGCACATACATTTTATCTAATGATACACTAAGATTATGTATGTATAATAATCTTAACTGGGAATTATTTCATTTGTTAGAAGCAATTATGTTCAAAACAATAGTGTACAATTCATATGGATTCCAAACATTTTAAAAATTCATTTTATACATATGAAGTAAACTAACAATTAAGAGACATTACTAGCATCTGAAATAAAATTATGTTACCCAATTCTGTATTATATGATAGAAAACTTTTTATTATTTAGTACTAATACATAAAATAATTGGATTTTGAAACATCTGACAAAAATAATAATATGATAATGATACTAAAATATATTAGATATAAATAAATACTATGAATATACATTAGATAAATTCACACTATTAATTTTTCAAACATTTGTAAAATATAACTATTTTAATAGTTTAATATAACTATTTTTATTAACTATGTAATTTTATTAAATAACTATTTAACTATTTTTTTTTATTCTTGAAAAATATATACAAAATAACTAAACACAAACACTTTACAAATTTTTTGCTCAATTTATGAAACTTAAAATTCATAATTATGGGAGGGGGGAGTAATTAACACACATGTGTGGTAGTATTAAATGAAAACCAGAAACTTAAGGAAATTAACCTGAAAAATATAAGCTCAAAATGGTATCCAATAAAATGTATTTAAAACAAATAATTTATGCTTCTTTAAAACTTTGGCCTAAAAATTAAAAACACAAGATAACAATTTTATACCAACCTGACCAGGCCAAGTAATATATCTATTAACTTCACGTTCAATGCATTTTTTAGAAACTGCAGTGTGATCTAACATATAATTGACAGTCTTTTCAACAGACCACCTAAAAATATACAATAAATTAAACATTACATAGTTATACTTTTATATAGAAAATGTTATGTGTCAATATCATTTATATTAATATAAAATAATATTTAGAATTGAAGCACAGCGGCTGAGTGGTTAGTGCATTGTGCTTCCAGGCCACAGGTCCGAGGTTCAAACCCTGGGCTAGGGAGGGTTGACTCAGCCTTTTATCCCTTCAGTGGGTCGATAATTGCTTGCTTGGGAACTTAACACTGAAGGTTTTGAGTCAGACTGACCACCTGACTGGAACATCTGCTCATGCGCCTCAGGGCCCAAGGTCGTGTATACTGAGTTGGGCACAGTAAGCCTTGGCCCTCATGGGCTGTTGTGCCACTGAGTTAAGTTTAAGTTAATATTTAGAATTATAAAAATACCTTTATATCATCTTTTGTTATCCATCTTTTAAGTTTTAGCGATATTAACAAAACAACCCAAAAAATATTAAGATAAAAAATTTTAAAATGGTAAGATAAAAGGGATCTAAATTATTTCATTTTTCTACAATGCATGAAGGAAATAATTACAAAAAATTATCAAAGTAATAAGAGGTATTTTATGACAATTTATCAAAAATCACTTATTTTTTTCTTACACTACATTGAAGTGCAAAAAATCATGAGATATCTCCCGATATTGTATGGCATTTCCTTTTGTCTGGTCAAATGAAACAACTTGATGTGGCATTGACTTTACAAGTCAAAAGAAAACCCCTAAAGAATAATAAGCTATGCTGCCCCTACAGAACTCCAAAACTAAGGAAGTACCATCAGTGCAGGATTTTGAGCATGAACTGACCTTTCAATCCAATCTCATATATATTTGATGGAATTCTTGTCTGACACTTGTCATTCTGCAAAATTCCATCATTGCCTGGATCTATGAAGTCATAAGCAGCTGTAAATGATATTCAAGTAATTAAAAATAATAATTTCCAACCAATGATTTGTTTAGTTTGACCAAAGGATCCATTCTATACCATGAAAAAATAGCTCACTTCACCATGAAGTACCATTAGTTTTTACACCTTATTGACAACTCAGATGTATGACCTTGTAAGAGCCTTTCAGGTCCACACCACACACAAAGTTTACAATCAGATCTTACACACTAGAATTGTAACTAGTCAATGTTTTTTCAGTCATCTAGGGTCCAACTGATATATTCAAACACCCAGTAGATCTGCTCTAGTTGATAACACATTGTTCCTAGAGGCACTCATGTTTACCTTCTGCTTCCATATGTCATCAACATCAAATTTTGCTGCAATATCTTCAAAGATGCAGTGTTATTTATCTGATAATGCTGACTATCCTTCCTGACCTCATTGTTCTTAATAATTCAGTAGATGCACTACTGCACAGTCTAAAGTGGGAAGTAATAACTGAATTTACACATTATCATCCCATTCTTGACACTGTGTAAATCAAAAATTGTTGAATTCACTAACATTATCCAGAACTAACAACTTCTAATTCCTGTTGCCACAATCCTAAGAGAAAAATTTTGGCATGAATCATTTCAATACAAATGAAAACAGTGACAATGCATTGCTCATTTGTGTGTGTGCGTGCATGTGATAATTCCTTTTAATTTCATACTAAATAACATTTTAATTTGTTATGGTCCTTACTTACCATTCAGGAATCTCACATAAATAAATTATTGGCAACTCGCTTGATGGGAATAACTAACTGTATCTCTTAAAAATTAAAACCTCAGATTATTTAAATTAAAATAACATAAGATATTCTCGTACAATGTCTTTCCACCAATCACAAACTTTGTCTATGAAAATCATGTGAGTTTTTTGTATTTCAGTGCCATTTTGTATAAAAAACACCGAGACCTCTCTGGAAGAACTCTCTTACTTGCTTCTTTTGTCTTTGTCACAGTGTAACGCACGTTTTTTTGTGCTGTGTGTTTTCTGTGTTAAGTGATGTTTAAGATACGTATGTTTGTGTGTGTCTACATGTACATTAAACAGGATTAACTATCTACAAAGGACTGCTTCATCAATAACATCCATATTACATCAACCATCAAAATAATGATCCAGATAAAGAAATTTCTTATCACTCTTGCCACGATTTTATATATTTATATATATATATATTACACAATGCTCTAACAATATGGATATGTGCATATTGCTATCCCATGACTTTTAGAACTTTCGTAAATGGGAATGAGAATAATATTTAATTTTACTGCCTGGAATTTTTATCATTATTTTCACTGTACAAGTTCTTTTAAAGCAAAATTATTTCATTGAGATCCAAGTAAAAACCCATGGTGCATTATCCTTAAATTTCACATTTATTACTAAAACACAACTTGCTTTAAAGTGTTGAAAAATCTACATTTACTCAATACAATCATAAGAAATTAAAAAGTTTAAAACTATATGTCAACAGAAACAGAGCACACAATTTTCCATTATCTTTTATACACTTTAAAATGATTATAATTAAAGCAATAAATATTTATCTCGAATTTTGAATTATTGCATTAATAGATAAGTACATAAATGGAAATTTAGTTAATTACATAAGATCTTCAAAGCAGAACTTTTATAAATCAAAATTTTGAATAATTTGAGTTTTTTTGTTCAATCCCTAGAATTCTGTATTAAAACAATGAAAATAATTGTGCGCTGTTTGATTTTTATTTTGGACAATCTGAATTTTTTATGAGATTCCTCTTGAATCCATAAAGATTGTTCTTACAGCTTTCCAACTTAAGTGTATTTTTATTTTAACAGGGTTTCGAAGTGAAAGACATTGCAATGTCCCTTTCCCTATGTGGATTTTCCATAGTCGAAACAACTGCCCACTCTCTATCATTTCATATCATACACAAAAGCACATTTCAATAATAAATTTTGAAAATGAAATAGCTCAGAAAAAAATCATTGTTTAATAAGAAGTTACAAATTTGTTCAAGAGGACATTAAAAAAGTCATCTTTTTTTTTATTACAAAAAATATTTTAGTTGATCATTACCAACTAGCTTACTCATGTGGAAACTTAAAACTAAAAAATAATGTAAACTTTTCAAACATTCAAAATACAGTTAAAATAGATCATTCCTTAATGAATACTTTTTTCGAATCATAAATTGAATACTGACTCAAAAGCATGCAAGCCAGTGTCTGCAACTAGACGCAGGGCACGTAGCATCTCATGAGAAAGATATCCAAATCTGAAATAAAAAATAAATATGTTAATACTTTCCTCACACCATTAAAGACAAAATTCACCAGTTAAAATATTTCATTAATTCTTTCTTCGCAATACTTCTTTTATACATATTTTTTCTGGAAATATCATTTTGAGAAATATTAGGCACAGTAGTATTAATAATAGATACAAATAAAAAAGTGTTAAAAACATAACAATATAATATAATAATCAATATAATATATATCAAATAGTATATTAATTTAATTAACTGTGGAGAAAGTAAGAAAAACAAAAGTGCTTTATGTTCATAAAATACTCATATTCCTTGTCTTATAAAGAAATCTCTGATTTTTAAACATATCTATTCCTTAAAAATAAATACCAAGAGCAAAGATTGTGTGTTTGAAAATTTAAAAATAATTCATGAAATAATTACTTAATGTATGGGTCATCATAAAGTCCTAACTCGTGGCCGAGAAACTCTGAATACAAACCCCATCCCTGAGAAAAAAGATAATAGTTATTAACAAAGAAACCAAAGGCTTTCTTGTTCCACACTGGAATAAAATAAAACAAAAACAAAAATTTAAATACTGATACATACTTCCATATATGCTGTGTTTAGTGGAAAACGTGATGGAGATTCAGAATATTTTCTGTCTTCAAGATATTTCCTAAATTCAGCAATATTGTCCATTCCCATAAGATAAGCTGCCTGGTAAGAACAAAAATGACATCATTCTGCAGTTTTTTCTATTTTAAATAATTTTTTAGTCAAGACTAAAAATCTAATGCATATCCCACTTCAAAAGCAGAAAATTATTTGGTAGAGGGGCAGATGAAAAAAATTCAACCCATAATAAAAACAAATAAAATTATAAATAAATACAAACTAATTTAACAATTCATTTATTTCAGTGTAATTGAGTATAATTTTAATAACACACATTACTGATATTTGTTTCACTGACATTACTCTTTATATTATTTTCATTTACAGAGCTTGTTTTTCAATATTTTATGGCACTCATTTAGTGTACATCATAAGGAATATAAGAAAAATATGCCAGTAAAATTGTATTAGATTAACAGAAATTATAGAAGTAAAACAAAACATCCAAAAACCAAAATAGTTAAAAACTAGTACAGAATTTTGAAACATGTTACGGAAAAAAAATCATTTTAGTAAGTTAGAGGAATATAAATACTGTATAAAAATTGGCTTTTAGTATTAATCATTTATTTAAAAAATAATATTTTTATGGAAAAAAAAATTACCAATGCAATTAACACTGGTAGTGCCTGGAACCCCTTGGATACTTCTTTGGTTATACTATTAGTATCATCTACAATAAGAGATCTCTAAACGAGTAGTTGGCTTTCCATGAAAAGATGTAGCTACATTCTAAATAATATTCTTTTCTGTAGAACAAGCCAAAAGATTAATACAAATTATAATTAATCTTATACCATTCCCCAGCATATATTGGATTGGAAATTATAATTCTCTGATTTCATAGAGAATTCAAACAATGTAAACAAATATAAAAACCTATTTAGTAAAAAAAATTTATGCAAAGCAATATTAAATCAAAACTCGTTAAATTTCCTCCAAATTTACTATGTAGCTTATGATAAAGAGAGCGAAAATGTAAAAAATTATAAATAATGTAAAATTATTTTGCTTTAATAGTTTGTCATTTAAAAAAGGATATTCTTCAATCTTAAGTTTACTCTAAGTTTTTAGGCCTTCTAAGAAAATATTTTGCCAAAAGAAAAAATTTTTACTATTTCCTTAAAAAATATCTTACATCGATAAAGAAAATTTAATGTAAAATTACTTGTAAATGGTGCCCAGGTACAGCTTCATGAAGTGCTAAAGAAACCATATCATACTTTGGCCTGAAATTGAAATAATAAAGTTGTTTTAAACTGTTATGAAATAAACTATAGCAACATTGATTCCATAACCTTTATATTCTACAGTTAAATCATATTGTATTATGAAAACAAGAAAATTACTGAAATTAGATATGAAGGAAAACATGAGCGAGACAACCTTAGACAAAAGCCTCACGACAGGGGGAAATGAGAGTACCCTAACAAAAAGACAACACCTGGGCAAAGAGAGGGGAGGAAGAAGCCATGGAGGAAAACAATCATTCCAAGAAGAATCAGCCATGTTGAGGAACTGATACAGCTTTAAACACTGAGCCATTTTCAATATGAACAGAAACTATTTAAATTTGCTAAGTGTGTGAATTAGTGTTTTATGTTGCATAGTGGAGACTTAAGGGGCGATTGCAACACTTCACAGTTTTATATGCATAATTTAACTAAGAATGTGGATTCATAATTAATGTTTGCACTCTAATAATTGGATTTTCCAGAATTTTGAATTGAATTAAAAACATTTCTGGATAACTTAGTGATGTAATTAGAAAATGGCTCTATATGTAGATCATTGTGTGAATGGCATTATTTCTAATGTACCAACGTGTGTTAGTAATAATTTGTAGTAATTTGTTCTGATTAGTTTAAATTTTCTTTATGTGAGTGGCAACAGAAGTTATCACTCGATGCAATATTTACTTGTATAATACAACTTTATTCTATGAGGAGAGCAGCTTCCTTCTCCTGATCAGGGAGTTGGCTGAAAGAATTCTGTTCCAGAATTTCTCCGCCTGACAGTCTATGTTTTTTCCAAAAACAATAATAAAAGCTATCTTTCTTTTGAGGCCATAAACAATCTTAGTAGCACTTACATCTTCATCTTACATCATTTTTAAAAAAATATTAAAATTACTTTTAAGCCCAAAATAAGATTTCTTTTTTCTAAGGTGTAGAAAATTAAGGCTTCCTTTGTATAAGTCAAAGAAAAGAGATTTGAACAATTTTCAGGTAGAAAATTGCTCTACTATTAATATTACATTCATTACCTTACACAAAGTAAAATATTTTGTTACACTTCTCATTTCTGTCTGAATCAATCCATATGTTTCCGAGTAGATATAGTTACCTATTTCATATCCAAGATTGTAAAGCTGAATAGATTATTTTCATTGCATATTAAAGAGAAAAATTACACATTTAAGCAAGGTTTCTAAATTTTAATGACACATATTATAAACAGATGAATGTGTTTGATTCAGGTTCATTGATATTAGATGAACACAGCATTAAACTATTTTCCCTTTATAACAAATTTATTTAAAATACTTATCTTTATAATTTGTATTTAAATAATTTTACATAGATAATATTATGATATAGTTAATTTATATATATATATAAAAAAAAGCATAAAACATAGAAAGACAAAACTATAGAAATTATTTCATTTTCTTAAAATAGCTTCTTCTTTCTTTCTTTTCTTTCCCATTCTTTTTTTTTAGGGTAAAAAAAAGAAAACTTTAAATTAAGAAGACCCAGTATGATTCAAAAGACAAAAATCCTCCAAAAAAATCTAATCAAATTTTTTTAGCTAAAATTGCTTTTTATATAATCGAAAATAAAATTTGAAAACTTTAACTTAAACAAAAACAGAGTTAAAATAACTATTATGTTAATTTTTTTCACATCCCCCAATGGCAAATAAGAACTTTAAACTACTTTATCTCAGAAAAAAAGATCACTAGTTTTTCTTCATTTCAAAGCTTTTTTTTCTATTTGTACAAATGCTTTGATATTTTTTTCTAACTATATTGCTATTAATACACATAACAAAAAATAGTAACCATTTTTTAATCAAAACAATACTTTTTTAAAAAATAGTTAGAATTTATACATTTTTTAGGAATTTTCAAGAAGCATTCATAAAAAAGGATTACGAATATTAAATCATGTTATCCCAAAAACCTATACCAACTTTTCTTATACACAGCTTGATGTACATGTAAATCGAACTTTATGAGTGTCTGTCAATTACTGCAAGTAGAGTAGCATTTTAAAATCACTTCATAGATTTTTAATTTTTTTTTTAAGTTTAAAGGTGCTTTTGTATGATATTATTTATAGCATAAAATCCATTTTACATAATGCATACATATGGGAGCAACCAAAAAATTTGTGAAAACCATTAAATCAATCAACTTTAATAAATCATACCATGTCTCCTTAAAAAAAACCGCATTCAATTTTAAGAAATTCAAAGCATTTTCACTCTTAATTTTTTTTTTTTAATATATTTAAATCCAAATGTTTTCCTTTTTTAAGATTTTTCAAAGTGAGAAACAAAATTTATATACACTGCTTTGATATCTCCTGCATTGACATAAAAAACTCCAGGTCTACTTCCATCAAATGTACCAGCTAAATAATATGCAGCAGGTCCACCAGTCATAGATGAGCTACAAGGACGAATTCTAAAAGGAAAAACATAATTGTTGAGAGAAAAAAACAAAACAAATTATACAATCAAAAATATATTAATATTTAAAAAATTAAATTATTATAAAATATTAAAATGTATAAATTTCTTGTAGATGAATTAATATATCTAAACTAAACTCAGTGGCGCAACAGCCCATGAGGGCCAAGGCCTACTGTGTCCACTTCAGTATATGTGAACAAGCAAGCTTGGTCCTCATTTGACGACCCCTTGAAGGGATAAAAAGCTAAGTCAACCTTGCCCAGCCCGAGATTTGAACCCTGGACCTGTAGTGTGGAACCTAAAACGCTATTACTTGGCTACTGGGCTTCAAATTAATAAATCTAAAATGTATAAAACAGAGATTTGTGAACTTGTTTCTTTTACAGAAATCTTTTTAAATGAAAAACATAGGTCACATATATATTTTTCTTTAGACATAATTGTATATGTGTTGTTGTTGCTACAAATGCCACCTGATCGGCAAAGGCCAGATCAAGACCCACAAAATTCATCATGGCCAAGGGCTAAGTGACGCCTATCGTTAGAACACCACAGGTGACACCAGAACAGCTTAGCTCAGTCTTATTTCAATCACTCGGTTTCATTGTATATGAGAATAATAACAGAAATAATACATCAATGTATGTATGATGCATTTATAAATATGAATGTTATGATGTATTAATAGTGTATGTAAAATATAAAGAATCAGTGTATGAGTTTTTACAGCAAATAAATTTGATTTATTCAAAACAATTCATTCCTGCTTTTAGATTCATTCGAACACTTCTTTTTTCTTTAATTTTACAGTCTGCTAATTCTACTTAAATTTTAATCTTTACCCACAGTATTATATAGAAAATTTTAATGCTTTCTGAATATCAATGTATACTTATACTATACTATCAGTCGTAAAAAACTCTGAGATGTTTTGATTTTTCTTGCTAATAAGACTGAGAATGAAATTTCAAAATTTTAATTAACTTCTTTGACACTTAAGGATGTCCTTTCTTAGGGATGCTAAACTTCTACACCATGCCAAGTGAAAACCGAGGAGTTTGAATTAGATTTAATGTATAATGTTATTCCATTTCATAAAATTGGAGGAATTAGTTCCCAAATTTATAATGTTATGATTGCAAAGTCATTTATTTCTCTATGAATGAAGAAACATCAAGAAGGGTAAAGTAACAGATTCAGAATAACTATTCAAACTGTAGAATATTAATTCAAAACATAAACATTGTTTTGAATAGTTTGTTCCCCCAAGAAATTTTCTTAAGTTTTCAAGCCAGTAGAGAATAAAATAACTAAAATAGTTATCTTAAGAAAACTGAAAAAAAAATGCATTAACACAAAAAAATATGCTAAATACTTATATATCAGTCATTGCATTAAACTTAATCCACAACCAGAAGAATGAAACGATCATGTTATTTATTTATTTACAGTACACTCTTCCTGCTCTCTTCAATTATTACCAATGTCACATATATAAATAGTGGATCATTGATTTAGCATATTATCATTATGGTACTATATCGAAATGGTATATATTTGGTGAGATAAAAAAATATATATATAACACACACACACCTATATATAAAAATATAAAATCATTAATTATATACAAAAATGCAACTTAAAACTAAACAATATATTGAAATATAATGGCAATATATGTTATTTTTTCATGTATTTTATATTTAGATTTCTCTTTTTAAAATAAAATGTTCAAATTAAACCAAAACATGTTTGAATTTTCTACAAATTCCTTTAAAATACATCAATAAATTCCTAATACTTTCATTGCATAGAAAACATGCGAATTTTCCGTTACACTTTCTTAAAAACTCCTTTCCTGATAAATCATTCAAGAATAACCATAAATACATACATTGATCACTTTCCCACTTTTAGCAAATAAATTATAGTTTAAAAAAACTAAAAAACATGTTTTTATAGTGAATCGAAATAAAAAGTTAAAAAAAAAATTCTTAATGTAAGAGTAAAATGATTAACGAGAAAATTAATGTCATTGGGGTAAAAGCTTGGGGTGCTATATATTAATTGTTATAATTTCTTACTAGTTCTATTCTGAAATGCTGAGTTAGTGTAAAAATGTAGTACACAGCACCCCATGCTTTTACCACAATGACATTAATTTTCTCGTTAATCATTTTATTCTTATATTAAGAATTTTTTTTTTTTTACTTTTTAGTTTGATTCATCATAAAAGTGTGTTTTTTTAGTTTTTAAAACTATTATTTATTCTTTGTTGAATTTATCTAATAAAAGTGTGTAAGAAGAAATATTAAAATGTCAATCGTATTATCACCTTTTAAAAATATTGTTATAATGTTATTTGTATCATCACTTTTAAAC
Organism: Trichonephila inaurata madagascariensis; assembly: GCA_019973955.1. Lineage (NCBI taxonomy): Eukaryota > Metazoa > Arthropoda > Arachnida > Araneae > Nephilidae > Trichonephila > Trichonephila inaurata. The sequence goes on from BMAV01014149.1 coordinate 382,892, forward strand.
ATATTGCTTTATCAAAATAAAAAAATATTTAGCAGTTAGAACATAAATTATTTTTATTCACATGCATGAGACTTTTTTTTTTATTTCCATTTTCTGAAAAACTATGCACCCACCCACCCTACCTTTTTTCACATAAAGAACACTTTTTTTGGTTTATTTTTTATCATCCAGAAGCCTATTTTGCAGTTTTAAGGTTGCACCTTAATCTTTTAGTTGCTAAATCTGGAATTAGTCGTCAAATCTAGAAATGGCATATGGAAATAGTTGCCAAATCTAAAAATGGTTAATGCAATTAGTCGCCAAATCTAGAAACAATATAATGAATTAGTCACCAAATCGAGAAACGATATAATGAAATAGTCGCCAAATTGAGAAACGATATAATGAATTAGACGCCAAATCTCATAAATCCTTAATTATTAGAATCCTGATCAGGACAATGAAACAAAATTATGGAATTGTTGTAATGTCATGGGCCCTTGATAAGTGTACGAAATTTCAAATTAATCTGACCTTTTAAAGTGGGTAAAAATCGAGTTCAAAGATTCCATTACATACAAGTGAAACTTGTAAAAACGTGTTAAAAATCATTTATCTTACATTAACCATTCAGTATTAGCTGTGTTTATCTTAATCTCTTTCCTGTTAGGTCAGTTATTGAAAACCTTAACATTTGAAGATCTCTTATTGACTAAAATCTTAGTTATTTCATGAAATAAAAATTGCTCTCATCTGTACAGCAAACTATTTTCAAATGATAAATGATAATAGTTATTTTGAAATGTAACATATATTTTATACATAGATTTAATAAATATGAAGAAAGTTCTATTGTTTTCATACACCTACCCTTGACTGCAATATAAATTTTAAGATGGTTGAAACTTCCATAAAAATAACTAGGCTGTCTATCAAAACCCTTTCATACTATTTAGGAAATATTTTGTGTTTATCAATCGCTTTTGTGTCACAGCTAAGGATAAAGTATATTTACTATCTTGCAAGCTAGTACTGTAATGCAAGCAGAGAAAACCTTCGAGAAATGTTTGAAAAGGATGCTTTAACCTATTCTGATCTCTGCAAAACTTTCTTTATGGAAACGAATATGTACAATTTTAAAATATCAAAATAGAATTAGAAATACTTTTTGCATCAAAACGGGTATTTTTTTGTTCAGGGGAGTAGATAAGTTACAAGAACTACAGCAAATAGTCTTAACTAAAAGGTTAAACTCTAATTTTCTCTCTCTCTCCTACAAATAAAATAACAATGACAGAATTTTCGTTTAAAACCATTAAAAAAATTGAAAACTTTATGATACCCTAATTTTGTATCACTTCACTAATTAACAGAAATAAAAGGAATTACTTACTCAAGCTTAGCATCTGGAACTTTATTAACTATTTTTCCTAATAATGGCTGGATTTTATTAAAGACAAGCCCTTTGTAAGCTTCAATCAATTCACCCTAAAAAAATTCCTTATTTATTTTTTTTAAAAATTATAAAAGATTTAAACATTAATTATGCAAAGTTTTGAGAAATTAAGAGCCCAAAGATAAACATACTAAATATATCACATTAAAGTAATTGAAAGGAATTTTTAAAAAATGGTCAAACTCATTTTAGACCCAGAATATTATATACATATAGATATTATAAACATATATATATCTTTATATATAAAAATCTTCTGTGCATGTGTATGTGACTAAGCTCCTCCTAAGCGGCTGGACTGATTTCGATGAAATTTTTTGTGTGGGTTCAAATGGATTTGAGAATGGCTTAGATTCACAATTCGGTCCAATTCACATATTGCTATTAGTTAAAAAAATATTAATTAAAAACCTTAAAACGCATAATTGTCTAACACCGTGTGCTATTTATTCCGTTAATGCACGCCAAGAAAAGCCACGATACGGTATATCTAAGGTATAAAATTTTCCTGTCACAATGTTTGTTGCCAAACTCCTCCGAAACCGCTAGACCGATTCTTATGAAACTTTGTACATATATTCAGTAGGTCTGAGAATAGGACGTAAACTATTTTTCATACCCCTAAGTGATAAGGGTGGTCCACCCTAAGAAAAAAATTTTTGGCACCAACTTTGATTTGCTTGCATTGTTGTAACACTGTTATTGTTACAAGAATTACAAAAGTTGGTGTTGAAAATCCGTTTTCAGCCAAACTTTAATTTCATAATGTTGCTCTATTGACTGTATTAATTAACTTTGTTTAAAAAATAAATGCTTTTAACATGTGATTAACTTGAAATATATTATTAAATATCATTTTCTACAATGTTTTACACTTTCTAAATTATTTTCTAATTTAAATTCCTAAAAAAAAAAACCTATTGATTTGGCATTAAAAATACTTTTGATGTATGTATGTTTGTTACATTTTCACGCCTAAACCACTCAACTGATTTTAAAAATTCTTTCAACAATAAAAAGCTACATTAACATAACGCAATAAGCGTGTAACATAGGGTATATTTTATTCCCCTATTCGAACAGGAACTGGTGAACACCAAGCTGAACGCCAAACAGAGCACCAAGCTGAACTAATGAAGTCACTGTTTCGGTTACTGCTGCTCTTCACAAGACATAGTGTTATGAGCATATGCTAATAAGCTGACATGTGTACCGTAACTCATAAATTTTATTAAATTAAATTAATTAACTAATTTTTAAATTATTAGTTCACTACTCAATTAAGTATGGCATCAGCTGTTTTGGATTCACTTTTTAAAAAAATAAATGAGAGCTTCGTAAACAAAAAGCAATTCATATAACAAAAAATTTATAAGCTTTATGGTAAGTTGAATCGAATCCTATTTTTTTACATTTTTCCGTCACATTTAAGCAATAGTTAGTGTTTAAATTTTTGAGCGGTTAGGTTTAAAAACATTTATTTATTTTCTTTCTTTCTCCTTACGATTTCTTTAGTTTTTTGTTCAATTTTCTTCTTCAGAATGTCTCGAAAGCGTAAATCTAACCTATCTTTTTGCTTTTCTACCACCATTCCCAATTTTTAATAGCAATATTGGTACTTTAATAATTTTCTTCTCTTGGCAGTTGATAATTTATCAGTTACCACTCGATCAGTTATTCCTGCCAGGCATCTACCGGTGTCACTTCTCACCCAGTAAAAAGCACAGAGTAGAGATGAGAACGAAGTCGGTCTCCTGTCTTTCTCACACAATAAGCTTTCTCTCACTCACTAAAGTTCAGGGCCTAAATCCCATTTTCGGCCATTATTATTGATTGTGCATCAATCGTAGCAGTGACGCTTATACTTATCATTTTACTTACTAAGTGAAACTCTCATATTAAGTATATTCTTACACTAAATATACATCAATGCCTTTCACTAGGCTTGCTGGAAGATGACAACCAGCGGGACTGCATGCTTACTGAAGCAGCTTTGAACTGTACAGCAATACAAATTCGTCTACTATACGCTATAGTATTGACTACATGCTTCCCAGCAAGAGCAGAGATGTTGTGGGATAATCACAAAGATTGATTGACTGATGATATATTGCATCGACATCATACACGGCTCAACGATCTAATGATAGCATTCAGCGACGTTATGTACAATGAAGCATTGATTGTTATCGAGGATATTTGCATAGTCATTGCCAATTTACCACTCGGTCATTTCGGTATACATTCGCCAAATCGAAGTGCATCTGATTTAATGAACACTGAAATGAATCGTGAACTGCAGTACAATACTGTACAAATGGCAGAGATTATTACTCGCAATGTCCCACTATTGACTGAGAAACAAAGAACCATTTATGACCGCATTATGCTTGCAGTTTCAGCAGGAAAAGGTGGATTCTTATTTTTTTGGATGCACCAGGTGGAATTGGCAAAACATTCCTCATTTCGCTAATTCTCACCAAAATATGATCAAATAATGGCATCGCATTGGCCATTGAATCATCTGGCATTGCAGCAACTTTTTTAGATGGAGGCAGAACAGCTCATTCAGCATTTAAGCTGCCACTAAATATTCAAAATAACCCAGACGCAGTGTGCAACATAAAAAAACAATCATCCATGACCACAATGCTGAAACAGTGTAAAATTATCATCTGGGATGAATGCACTATGTCACACAAACATTAGCTTGAGGCTTTGTACAGGATATTGAAAGACATAAAACACAAAGACAAACTATTTGGTGGCATTCTTGTTACTCCTTTCAGGTGATTTCAGGCAAACACTTCCTGTCATTCCACGTTTAATGTACGCTGATGAGATCAACGCTTGCTTGAAATCATCGCCATTGAGGCGTAATGTTGAAAAAGTACACCTGAAAGTAAATATGTGTGTTCAAATGCTTCAAGATCCATTCGCTGAAACATTCTCAAAACAACTGTTAGAAATTGGCGATGTAAAAGTAGCTGTACATGAAAATACTGGATGTATAAAATTGCCGACTGATTTCTGCACAATCATTAACTCGCAAAATGCTCTAATAGACCAGATATTTTCCGATATACACACACAATACTTGAATCATGAGTGGCTGGCAGAAAGAGAAATTTTGGCAGCAAAAAATGTGGATGTCAACGATTTGAATTTCAAGATACAGCAGTTGTTGCCAGGTGACTTGATGTCATACAAATCTATCGATACAGCTTGCGATACCAACGAAGCTGTAAATTATCCAGCAGAGTTTTTGAACTCATTGAATTTACCAGGCATGTCACTGTACCATTTACAACTGAAGATTGGATCTTCGGTTATTTTGCTTTGCAATTTGAACCCTCCACGGCTGTGCAATGGCACGCAATTAATCATTAAAAAATTGATGAAAAACGTTATTGAAGCTAGCATTTTGAATGGAAAGTTCCGAGGAGAAGATGTATTACTACCACGAATCACTATTATTCCCACAGATGTGCCAATTGAATTCAAACGGATTCAATTTCCAATTAGATTGGCATTCATAATGACAATCAATAAGTCTCAAGGCCAAACGATGTCTGTTTGTGGCTTAGATTTGGGCACATCGTGTTTTTCACACGGACAATTATACGTGGCATGTTCTCGCGTGGGTAAACCATCCAGTTTGTGTTGGCTAAAGATGGACTCACTAAAAATATCGTACACTCCATTGCACTAAGAGACTGAAAATGTTATTTTTTAATTGTAATAATTTGTGATAGAAATGTAATTTGAAATTTATCAGTAAAAATAATTACTTATAGCCTATAATTACTTTTATAGGCTGTCATCGTTCACAGCGCTCCATTCCTCTTTCAGTCATATACCATATCCCCACACACTTACAATGATTTTTAACTTTTTATTTGACTCTACCAAAGTATTCACTATAAATAATTTATACGACAAAACAGCGTTTGCCGGGTCAGCTAGTATATATATATATATCAATGTGAGCATAACACACAAACGTAGATATTTTCTGAAGAATTGAATGTAATGGAGAAAAAAAAGTTATAATATAATTTTTCAGAATGTCTGTAGTATTAAACTGTACATTGTGGTCTTTTATCACAATTTTCCTCATTTTTTAAGTTATTAAATATGAATAATGAAGTAATACTAATACTCTTATTATATTAAATACTATATTAATATTATATTATTAATATAGTATTTAATTAATATATTATTAAATATTATATTAATCTTATGTATGCAACAAAAAAAAAAAGAATTACACATAATTTTTTTAATAACATTTGACAGCAACTTCCTAATTAATAGATATTTTAATATTTACCCTAAATGTAGCCTGCTTCTTGAAACTCAACAAATGTTTAGGTTGTCTTTTTGATTGTCTATGTATTAAATTGCACATCTATAAGCATTTTTCATATAGAGTAAAAAACATGTTGTTACTCCCTCCCCTCTATTATATTCCAAGTGAAAACTTACTGTTTTATGAAACTACTTTTCCTCCCTCCAAATTTTGTTTGACTTTGAAAATTGTTGCACTTTTTTATGAAACAAAATGCTTTCTGAACATTACACTCTATTCTTTTACAGACTTAGAAGGAATTTTGTAAATATTTAGAAAATACCTACACTTCAATAAGAAATAAAGATAAATATAACTTACCTTGAAAATCAAATTATAAGTCAATACAATATCTAAGTCAATTAATCATAATCTAAACTAATATTAATATAGATAAAAATAAAAGGAGCAGCAATTGAAGTGTTTTAATTTTTTATCACATAGAAATCTATAGTCCATAATGTATTATATTGGATTATAAAACCTGCAGTTATTTACAGTTTAAAAACATGTATTCAAAGTTAGAATAAAAGCTTTCAAATAACAGATTGATTTTGAAAGAATTAGAAAGTAATCATATAAAAAAATGTGGCATTTAATAAACTTACTGAATTTTTAAAATAGAAATCATTATCATTTCTCATTTTTTCAGAAAATTCTTTTACAGACATTTTCAGCTCAAGATAATCTATGACCTACAAAAAAAATAAAAAATGTACACATAAAATCTTTGAAAATGAATGTAAATTTTAAAAACATTTTACATACCATTTAAGATGAGTGTAAATCAATGAGATTAAATATAAATTAAACAGGTACAAGATACTTTTATATGAAAAATAAAATCCTGAATAATTCAGAAAATAGTATTTCTCTTTTTCATATGTATTACTTTTAATTAGATTGGAATTAAAAAATTTATACAAGCATAAAGCATAATTTTTTTTTTACTATAATTCAGAGCAAAACTTTTTATCATTTTAATGATTCAATAAAACATGCCTTTCAAAACATTTATAAATAAGTTGCATAATACAGTAACAAAAATTTTAATTTTTCTTAAAAAGATTAGTGTTTCTATAACATACAAATTCCTTAATTATGAGTCCATTTCAATTACAAGAATTTTGGTGTCCTTATTCTCTGATGAATGTGCATTTTTCCAAAAGTGCTTGTCAATATTTCTACTCACACTTACTAATTCGCATATGTATGAAGTAGATTACTTTATTTTCATTCAGTTGCAGCTGTTCTTTCTCTGTTTTGTTGCATCTAGTTACATCAGGCATGTCAAACTCATATAATATTACAGGCCACATAAAATGTTCTATATTAAGATGGAGCCACATGTTGTCAACAGTCAAAAAATTAATAAAATACGATTTTTAGTTTTAGAATGATTATATTATGTATTATGTATTTATTAAATTTGATGTCAAGCCAAATGTATTGTATATTATACATACAAGGGGGGGGGGAATAACAAGAATTAAACTGTTGCAAGTTGGAAGGAGACAATCACAATCATGCTGCTGTGCAGGTGGCCTCCAAACGTGCACCCATCTTGTTGTAAGGAAAAGTGTGAAAAACGATTCATCAGACCATATTACTTTTTTTTTCCATATATCACTCGATCAGACTTTGTCAGTGTGAACTTCACTAAAGACAAGGTTTGGCATTAACATCTGTGACAAGTGGTCTGGGAATTGCCACTCTGCCATAAATGTTTAGTTTATGAAAGTGCCTTCTAACTGTAATTATTGACATTGGAGAATCCAGATTCTAATTGAGCTCTGCAGTCACTTTTGCTTTAGTTGTTCACTTCTTAGACATTACAATCCACTTCAATACCAGTTGTTCTCTTTCAGTGAACTTCTCTTTCCACCCAATATTTTGCTTTGGTGAGCTTGTTTTTCCCCGCTGTGTGTATGCTGTCATGACTCTTTAGACACTGTACCTCAAGAAAGGCCAAAAAGTTGGGGTGTTTTGCTCACACTTGGTCCAACTGGATGGGCTCCTACAAATTGGCCTCTTTGAAAATATGAGAGATCTGACATGTTATGCTTTTGAAAAACAAGACTTACAGACTTGCAATAAAGCTAACACATACTACCAGAATATAAACATTCCTATTTTTGAATAAAAACTCGTAGCTATTAATATATTTTAATGCTTATGAAGCACATTAAAAAATGTCACTTTTATTCATAGGTGTTTCTATTATTTTGATAACCACCTGTACATAATTAACATTTACAGCAGCGGTACTGTCTTTCACAAATTTAGTGAACGCACTTTGTGGTTTTTAAAGAATTTACTTTAATTCCAACAAACTGTCCAACAAAGTATTAACCATAGTTTATTTTATATTTTGTGCCTTAGTACCTTTTAAGATTATATTCCTTGGTAACTGATATAGTTTTTGCTTACTAGGCCTAATATATTATTGTTACTTTTGAGATAAAAATATTACATTTCCCACTTTTCTTGAAAATTACGATGTTCCTCTTCAGTTGATCTTTTCTTACTCATTGTTCTTAAAGTTTGATCACATTTCATTGAATAAATTTTTAGTTTAATATAAATAAAAACCAAAAATCTATTTCATTCGCAAATGATTAAGAAAACACTGTGTGAAGGATTACTCCCTATCTCTGGCCCACCTAGATGTGTGGGAGGAAGGGAAGTAATACCAGACATATTCAAAATCAACTTATTTATTGATCAACCAAATTATCAAACACTGATTCACTAAAATTCAGGAAGAGAATGCCTCAATATGAACAATACAAGTGGAACAATAGCAAGATGCACGAATTATAAGAAAACTAGGAATATCAACCTCTTTAATTTAGGATCAATTCAATTATCTCACTTAGCTTAATGTTACTCTAGATTTAGTGACCAATTGTCACTTTAAATCTTTGTCTATTTAGTATTTTAAATATTTCATAACTTGCAGTGATACCTGATCTGTAGAAATCTCACCTGACTCTTGGCATTCTTACTCTCCTTCTCCTTATGCTAGCTAGAAAACCCTGACTATATATAGTAGATTTAATTTTAATATCAGTTTCTTCTTTAAAGGGTTGGTTATGAATAAACGTGAATGATAGTCCAAAGATTTCCCAAAAGGATTAGAGGAAGGAACGCAAATTTGTCTTAATTGTCTTGAATTTTTTTAAATTTTAAAGAAACAGCAACTGCCTCTAAGGTCATGCTGTTTGCCTCTCACTGATCGGACACTCCAAAGAGAGAAAGAGGAATAGGAATTAAAGTAGCTCATATGATGCCAAATACAGTGAATAATATGCATAAATGCATCTAAGAATTCAATGAAAATTAATTTATTATGCAAAATTCAATGAAAATATCTTTTATCAATTGTAAAAAAGAATATTTAATCTAAAGTCCTTTTAATATCAAATAGAATTTCCTTTAAAAAAAAGAACAGCTAACAGGCAAATATATTGTAATTTTTTTAAAAAAAAGTTTGCCTTAAATAAATTTTATAGTGAGATAACTTTTTAAAGGTTTGATATTTAAAAATCTTTAAAAAGTCTTGGAGGACCACAACTTATGTATTAGCAGGCCACATGCCTGAGTTACATTAAAGCAATATAGTAAAATCTTGCAAATGGACCTTGTAACTTTGAGTCTGTCAAACAAAAAAGATGACATATAAGACAACAACAATAATCAATTACGTGAGTCCTGATTGACATAAACTGATTTATTAATATTGTTATAGAAGCAACAAGAGGACAATTGGTGAACTCATTATTCTGAATCATGGCCAAGTGATACACACAAGAACAACAATTCAAGAGTACAGATTGTGAACAATCTTACTGTGTGACTACTAAGCCACACAATTTTATTAACTTCATTATCATAGATCCCATTTTCAAATGTGACAAAAGATATACATTTTATATTTATTCACAGTTTAAAAATTCCCAGATTTAATTAAATATTTAGTCATGAAACATTTTTATAGAATAACTTATCAGAAATAAGTGCTGAAATTATCAAACACAGTATCTCAGAGATTTATTCAATTTTATAAACAAAATATGTTTCAAAATTGTGTTAGAATTACAATGGCTCAGAATATTTCTCCTCTTTTTCAGTTATGACCACAGAGTAACTGTATATGGCATATAGCTTTTTAAGTCTAAACTTATAAATCAATAATATGCATGTAAATGCTTTATTTTATAAGGTATATTAAATCTTAAAATATAATTAAAAACTATCTTCATGAAAAATAATACTAGTCACATATATACCTGAAAAGAATATATGAAAGATGACAGGTCTCAAATTAAGGTATATACCTGTACTAAAAATTTACTTAGTAATATTAAAATGCTATAAAGAGAAAGAAATCAAATAAAGTAATTAAAGTCAAAAACATACTACTCAAGTTATGTGCATAAAGTAAAATGTAAATTTTAATTAATATAATTAAGGTAAATTTCTCCAAGAGTTTCCACTATTCTTTATTAAAATAGCTGTTACAAAATACAATAAATTTATTTTTACTTTTTCCATTTCCTTTGAAATTCTTTCTACTTCTTTCTTTCCAATTTCATGAACCTCTTCTGGTGTCAAAAAATAACTAAGGTGAAAATCTAAGCACATTTGATAAATTTCTTTTCCATTAGGAAGAGTTGAAATACCAATTTTTGGTCGGCAATGCTTAAAATATTCCTAGGGAAAAAAATTACTTAGCATTAGCTTTAACAAAAAGAAAGAATTCTTAACTTCTTTAGACATGGAATTTATAAGCTAATATTTTCTAAAAAGGTTTCCATCAAATTTCATATCAATCCTATTTATATATATTTTAATAACAATTCTAGATTTTAGTTTTCTTGAGAAGGATTTTCTTTAATTCATTATGATCTTGAACCCTCCATGACATTGTATGATACTTGATTCTTTTCTTTTACCTGTCTGATGCAAAATAGAATTTTAACCACAACTTTACCTCCTCAAAAAATGTCATGGTGACATATTTCATAGTGAGGTGATGCAATATTGCATCAGCCACTGAATTTGACCAATCAGCATGCTAAAACACAGAAATCCTACGATTAAGGAATGTTCCAGACACTTCTCGTAGAAGTATACAAGTTGAGATATTTGAAATGAAAAAAAGAATGTTTTCATCTGTTGTAATTTGTCTGTATATGTTTTGTTACAAACTTTTTGTGTCTTGTGAAACTAAAGTTCTAAAAAAGCTTCTTCATTTGTTCCAGACATGTAGTGCACTATCAGATATATCAATCAGACATATTAAAACCAGATAAATATGTGCCAGAAACATGTTTGATTTCAGTGAAAATACTACATATTTACTAAACTGCACAAATGAATTGGGATAAAGTAAAAAATCCCTCGTTTTCAATAAACTATTTTTATTCATACTGTGCCTTTATATACACTGATAAATACATGCAGTAGTATGAAGTATATTCATCTATAGCACAAAATGATCTCTTGAACACATTTGGTATAGACTCCACTAGATTAGCGCACATACTCGACTTCATTATCTTTTAACCGCACTTTTATGGTATTTGTTATCATTTGTTCGTATATTATACAACCTATCTTACTGAAATGGTTCTTTAAATTATTCAACAAGTTCTTGATGGAATTTAAGTCTGGTGAATTTTCCAGGTCAATTAAGCATATGAATTTGATTTTCCTTGAATGAAATCTTTAGATCATTGCAATAAAAGGATTAAGTCATATTAAATGATTTTAGTTTAAAATATTCAGACCAAAAATTTTTTAAGTGAATAGAAATTATTGAAATTGAAAAAATTGTTTAATTTTCTAAAACTCATTTTTTTCTAATAATTCCATATTTTAAGCAGCACTAAAATAACAAAAATTTAATGCTCAAACAACCTTTAGGAAGCATTCAAAATATAATTTTAGTTTTATTAATTTTATCAGTATTATTATTTTTATCTTAGCATTAAAATGGAAATGTGGATATTCTGATTATCTGAAATTAAATATTCAGTCTAAAAAGCATGTTTTTAAGAATACATGCAAATATAAATAAATATTCAAGTACATATAGATTGACATGGACTGTATTTCACTGATCAGTCATAAATCATAAACTGTAAAATGGTTCTGGAATTTACCAGCCGATAAAAAAGAAAGTATCAAATTTCTGCAGAAATATGGTGCTTTGTTCAACTACAGAAAATGTAAAACTGTTTATTTAATCAGTCACAAAATTATTTTACCTCTTTATTATTAGTATAGAATAAAAGAATAATATGTTGTCAAGAGTGTCTAACACAATGACTACCTTCGAGGAGGCTCAGCTATCCATAACATACTGAAAACTTAATGTGATATATTCAGTCATCAATATTTCCAAACCAAAGAAATCAATAAAAATAAAAATCCTTAACTTTTTTTACTATACACACATTTTTCATTTAATTAATGTAAGAACTCAAAATACATAATACACAGTTAAAAATTACACAATAAACAGAAAAATGTCATCTTTATAATCAACTTTAATGGGTGGAAAATAAAATGTAATTTACTGTCTCAAAGAACTCCTTCAACATTTTGAAAGCTGGTAAAACATTATGTGCAATAGATTCCACAGCTTCCATAAGTATAGCTTTTCTGGAAAAGAGAAAATGGAAAATAAAGCTCACAGATATGTCATAAAAATAAACAAGAAAAAAGAGATTTCAGATTCCCCTAAATATATAAATAATATCTAAATCAAATATATAAACATTATTGTTATGCTTCTATGGGAGATGATTTCTGCAAAACCTGATCTTAGCAAATTTCTACTCAACAAAAGAATTATCTGCCAAATTCCAAGCTGGTAGGTCTAATAGTTCCAGATATCCTTTAATGAGCAGGTGAATAATTCTTTCTTATACATATAATTAGATTAACATTTACACCCCGGGAACCCCACCCTCAGAAGACAATTTCCACAAAATCCATTCTTATAGTGGATCTATACTCAACAAAAGAAGCATGCCAGCAGATCTAATAGTTCCACAGGTTTTTTGATGAGTGAGTCGCTATTTTCTACATAGAGAAATAAATTATCTTTTATATCCCTGTAACTCTCCTTGGGGACAGAAACTGGAAAAATTCATTCTTATGGTGGATCTCTACTCAACAAAAGAAGCATGACAATCAAATTTCTAATCTGCATGTATGTCTAAAAGCTTTGAAGATATCACGATGAGTAAACATAAGAGTGAGTTGTTTTTCTGTAACAACACAGATAGATATGAACTTTATCCACCCCTATAATCCCCACCCCCTTGGGTGTTAATTTCCAAAAAAAAAAAAAAACATTCTTAGAAGACCTTTACTCAACAAAACAAACATGCCTGCCAAAATTTAAGTCTGACAGTCTAATAGTTCTGGACAACTCGTGATGAGTGAGTGAATGAGTCATCATTTTCCTATATAAAGAAAGATATAATTTTCAGAATAATTATAAAAGCTTTATATTTAAACATTTTAGTCAATAAAAGAGTTCATTTCTTAAACCCAAAATCTATGCATTAAAATCTTTTATAGAACAACAGATATTTATTCCCCTCCCCCTACTAAAAAAAGTACATTATCACCATGAATTTTGACTTCTTTTTTTCACATTTTGGCTACCTTGGAAATATACATACATACAACTAGTAGTTCTGATTACATTAAGATTAGAATATTAGTTTTAAAAAATATAACCTACTTTTTTTCCTCAGAAACTGTATCAGGAAGTGACAAAAAAGGTTTATAAAATATACATTCTTCTGGGTTCTTTTGAAGTACATCTAATTGATCTAAATCATCTATTTGCTCAGGTATCGAAGCCTACACGCAGGTACAGTGGAAAATAAAAAAAAATGAACAAAAAGTAGTAATAAATAAGAACATGCAAGTCAGTATATTGCTAAAGGGGTGCTAAATTTGTGTTATTGTCAAAGCTTTCAGCATGCTTGTTAATGTAATGAAAAGAAAATTAAAAAATAAGAAAGAACAGAGGAAAGGGGGAAATTACTTTTGAATAACAAACATTAATTTTGATTTGCTTTTATTGTATATAAATATTACATCTATAGCACTAGCTGAATGGTAAAGTCTGTGTTTAGAAATCGAATTGAGCTCAATTTTTTCTACATCTCAGCTTTTATAAAACTTCAACGTATTCACTACTATGTATAAGTAAAATAGATATAATAATTTGGTTATCCAACGATGAATAGCATCCTTTGTAGCATTCTGAATGTAAAGCCCAATAAAACCTCCAAAATAATAACACACTAAATATGAGTAACTTAAAAAAAAATTAGCTTACTATTGTTCACAATAATTATTATAATTATCCACAATAATTACTACATACATATAATTATCACATCATATCTCAAAATATGAATTAGCAGAAGAGAGAAAAAAATAAAATTTGTAAGTAGCTGACTTCTTAGTACACATGTTAATTTATTTTTATTTTTTTTTTTAATGTAAAGTTTATTGTGCAAATTTTAATACAGAATTAGCCAAAATTATGAAGTAACACATCAATTAAAAACATAAGTTTGCTTTTACAGCTGGATTGAAATAATTAGCATATTTTATATAAAGATGAATCTGTTACAAGGAAATGTCTAATTTTCATAGAAGAAAAAAATTAACAATTTTTAATCAAACACAAGAACATATAGCAATTCTGATCTAAATATTCAAAATATAGGAAACTAAAATCAATGTCATAAATTACTCACATCTCAACATGATAATCTAAAATGAATAATTTGAAACTTGTGCAAAAAGAGTTTTTATATAAAACTAGCTGGATAGCCCGGCATTGCACGGGCTTCTTCAAGTGTACAGCTTTATGCCTTAGAAGATTCCCTTTTCCTTTCAGCGTCAGCACTACCTGGTGTGTGTGTGTGATTTCTATATTAATGTCATTAAAATACTCTTTTTCGAAGTTTCTTCCATGTCTTTGTCCTGTCGGGTGGGTCTGTTTTCTCGCCACTTAGCTTGGCATTGCAAGGGCTTTTTCCGAGGGTACAATTATATCCCGATGGAAATTTTCCCTTTCTCTCTGGACACCAGTACTTCTGTGTGTTGTGTCACTGAGCGATGTGAGTGATTACTATATTTATGTCATTTAAATTCCTTTAAGAAATTTTTTCCACTTCTCTTTGTCAGACAGGTTTCTTTTTCCTCCATTCAGCCCAGAATTGTATGGGTTTTTTCAAGTATAAAACCTTTTTTTTTCACCGAGGGATAAGATAATTTTTTTTTTTCAAATTTCTATTTTTGAATAAAAATTTACAAAGCTAATCCAGTTTTGTTCTCAAGAAAATAGACAATGTACGAATTTATTATTAAATAAATAATTAAGTAATAAATAAAAAAATGCAATATAACTTTAATTCTTAAAAAATATATTAATTTATATCAATTTTCATTAAATAATGAATAAAAAAATGTGTACCGTTAGCTATGAAATGACTGATTTTATCTGAATGTTTGATTTTTCTATTAAATATATGTAACTGTGAAAAAGGTAAAGCCTAAAAATTTGTTTAAATTCCTTGTAGAAAAAAGATTTAAAAGGAAATAGTACTATTTGATAAAAACAGGACAGCATTTTCTTATATTTTAAGGTTTTTCAGTAAATTATTTCTCTATTTTTCTATCAGTTGCAATGTATTATTAAAAATTAAGATCATATTAATTATTTTATACATAAAACAATGAATACTTTCTTAAAATTCAAACTAATAAATTGGATTTGAAAAATTACTGCAAAATTCATTATTTACACTCATTATAAAAGAAAAAAACATTCAAAAAGAAAACATCTTTTTCTGACAGAAAAATCTTTTATCTGCTTACGTGCTCTCCATAGGTGTTTTTTCCAGAAGAGCACTATAAGCGCTCAAACTTGTGAGTTCTGAGATATCTTTCCCATAAATAACTATTACTGGCATTTGGCGATTTTACTAATTTTTTTTTTCTGTTGTATTTTTATGGCTCCCCAAGGCGGAAAAAATACATCTTCTTTAAAAATATTTTTTGTATAAAGAAAGCACAATTTTTTTTTTTAATTACAAAATTCCAAATTTTTTTTTGAAGTTTTACAATAGATATACTATAATAGATTGGCTTCAATCAATATTACCAATGAAAATCTTAAGAACACAAAGACTTACCACAGATATTTTATGGTAAGTCATCTTTTGTTTTATGCCCTCTTTCATGCATTCAATAATTTGAGAGACCTAAAAAAAGGAAGTTTTTTAACAACAGTTCTCATATATACAGGTTTATCATTATAAAAAGTAGATGTACAACCTGACAGACAATCAAGTATGATTTTCTGAAGGAATTTGAATTTTATAAAACAGCAGACTCTTTTAACAATGTTTTTTTTTTTAAATACTCTATAAATTTATTTTAAATGAACATATTTAAAAATCAGAGTCAATAAAATGTTTTACGGAATAATATTAAGTAGTTATTAATGGTACTTGTGTAAAATTATGTTGGCCATTCTTGAAAAACCAAAAAAATATTCCCAAATAATATATATTTTACCAATAATTTATTCTGATTGAAAAAATTTTGATAGAATTATGCCAACTTTCATGGCCAATGGAATTTTACACTTGTATCCAACCAGCTTATATATTCAAGTTTATTTTTTTGTAAAGCACTTGTGATTTTGCTTTCATATAACAAGAACTCGTATTCACTTGGATGAGGATAATAACCTCAAATTTTTGTTAATTCCCAGTAATTATAACTAAAAAAAACTCTTTTTATAGTTATATGGTAGATAAATTCTTATATAATAATATAGACATAAAAAACAATGCAATCTTATTGTAGAGGAGTTAAATTAGTGGGATCTTACTACGTTATCACTTCCACACCACATGTCCGAGATTCAAACCACGGGTTGGGAAGGTCAACTCAACTTTTCCTCCCTTCAATGGGTTAATAAATGAACACCAAACTTGCTTGGGAACATAACACTGGGGGGTTTTGCATCAGACTTACTACCTGACCAGAACATCTGCTCATGCATCTCAGGACTCACGGTCACGTGTACTGAGATGGGCACAGTAGGCCTTGGCCTTCATGGGCTGTTGCGCCATTGAGTTAACTACATTATAGTTATTTCAGGAGAAGGGAGTCATACCTTCTGTGAAATTATGGTCTGTTACAGAAAAACTCAAAATATTAATGCAGGGCTGACATCTACATAATGTAGTATTCTGACAGATTAATTAAGTATATACCAAATAAAACACAGAATGCAACCCAAAACGAATATTTAATGATGGACACAAAACACAATATTTTAGACAGTCCGAAGTTTTAGTTCTACAGAGAAAAAGTGAGAAGAATGTCATAGCATTCGCCTCTGAAGTCAGATAGGCTGCATGTGATTGGTGAGTGAGGCCCTGTCATTTACATCTTCTGTGATTTCTACATTGGAGTCAACAAAATTATGAACACAGAAGTTTTCTTCTTCTTTCCTTTAATCTGAAGTTGAGTTTTTATCAAAATATCAGTCCTACTTTCTTACAATTAAAATAAGGATCAACTACAACAATAAAAGGACATTATTACTTATGAATCCCAAGATTGAAAGAGATCGCACAACTTTCTCACCTAACATAAATATTGAGGAAAGAAAAAAATTAATTTATTAATTTTAATTTTGTAATCAAATTTTTTTAGTTATTTTATTTCTGCACTTTATTTATAGCATGAGGAAATAACATTTAATGCTAATCAGGACTGATTCTTTTTTCCAAGTACTTGCTGACTTTGATTTTTTCAGAACCAACCTGAATGAGGAATATGACTCAAAAATAAAAAATGATATTAATATTCAGTCCGAAATAAATGCGACTTTTAACAGCGAAATACATTAAGCATTTATTCTGAACAATTTTCAGTCAGACCAAACAAATGTTACCACAGCATGCAATAATGTGCAGCAGTTAGCTGATGCACATTACTCATGCAAGTTGAAACTCAGAGTTCAGTAAGAGAAGCCGTTGATGAAATTAATTATTTTAATAGGAAGTCATGCATTAAAATCATTTCTTTTATTGAATCTATTTCTTATTTCATACTGTTTAAATAACATTAAAAAAATAGAACTTGTGAATGGCATGATAAGATTCAACCATCATTGACCATATGAAGATGCGGTCATTATCGGTAATGTAGTTGTCTTTATTTTTTTTTCATCATACATATCTTCTTTTTCTTTCCAAGCACTACAGCCGGTTACAGGCCAAGGCTGTCTCAGTCAGCTTAGACTACCTTGATCTATTTGATGCTATGTTCTTCCATCAGTTAACTCCCAAGTCCTTCAACCCCTTTTCTACTTTATACATCGACCTTGTTCTTGGTCTTCTTCTTTCCTTCTGGAGTTTGAAACAACATTTTCTTAACAGGATTTTCATCGCTATATACGAAATACATGTCCCAGCTACTTTATCTGGGAAGCCTTGATCCTTTTGACTATGTTGGGTTCTCTGTATTTCAATTGAAGTTCAAGGCTACATCATATTCTCCTGATTCTGTTTTCTCTAACTGCACCAAAAAATTTTTATAAGATTTTTCTCTCAAAAGTCATCGGTTTCTCTTTGTCTTCTTTATTAATTGTCCAGCATTTGCTGCCATATAAAACAATTGGTCTTACTAGAGTCTGGTATGACTGTATTTTTGTTTTGCTACAAATGTATTTAGATTTAAACTGGTTTTGCAATCCGTGATAACATCTGTTAACCATCTTGATTCTATTTTTGATTCCAATTTTTATGTCATCACTATTATTTACAATTGTGTCTAAGTATTTGAATTGAGTCACTTGTTCAAATTCATATTCATTAAATTTCAGTGGTTGTAGATTTAAGATTCTGTTTGTTACTGCCATGAATTTAGTTTTTTCTTCGTTGACTGTCAATCTCATATTTTTTTGCTTCTGTCTTGAGAGCACCAAAAGCTTCTACTATAGCTCCCTTAATTCTTCCAACAATATCAATATCATCTGCAAATGCTAGCAGTTGTACAGATTTAACAAAAATTGTTTTCAGAGTTTGTATACCAAAGTCTCTTATTGCCTTCTCTAGTGCTATGTTAAACAGTCTCCTTGTTTCAGTCCTTTTTCAGTATAGAATGCATCTGATACTTCTGATCCCAACATAACTCTACATTTTACTCATCATGCATATGTTTTTAATTATTTTACTTCTCCCTCTTTCTCTCTTTAAGGATTCAGTTCCTTCAACCTAACCTTGCCAAATGCTTAGAGGGATGGCTGAGTGAGAGGAAGACATTGCCTCATGTCATTAACCAACACAAGATGTCTCCAAACCAATCACAAGATGTCCTTCAACTACCAGAAATGCAATTTCAGACACGCACATAGCTTTACTAAGAGAACAAAAATGTTGAAAATATAATGCTGGTAGTAATAAGTGATCTGAAATGTAATTTTGTCATTAAAATTAACAAAAAAAAAAAAAAAAAAAAAATTTTTTTTTTAAATTTTATATTAAAATTTATTTTTTTATTAAAAAAAAAAAAAAAAAAAAAAAAAAAAAGAGTATTATGTTAATTTCTCTATTACTATAGTTATATTTTGATAAAGCAATTCTTAAAGTCACTAGAGGTAAATTGCTCAGTTACCAGTAATTTAGTTTTAGTTTTATTTTCTTACGAAACAGTTACCTATCAGACTTCTATTTTGTTACACATTTTCCATATGTCTTTCAATTCAAAGATAATTCCATACATCAGTCTCCTGATATCTTGGCACACACAACTTATATATCTACACATTGAAGTGAAAAATATACAATACATATAAATTTTTATTTCTTCAGTCAAAAACCTCATTTTTAAAATACTAAAAGCTAGCTTTCTTTTTTTAAAAAAAAATTATCTATGACTTTTTTTTTATTTTAATATATATATATATATATATAATACCTTATGTAGCAATGCATTACACAAAAAATGCAAACATTACATGTTATTTGTTTTAAAAAAAATTAATTTATTTACTTGTACTGGCAGTTCTTTATATCTAGAGAGTATTTTATTAAAATCTTTAAGTGTTTCCTGCTTCATTGCAGCAATGAGTCTTTCAAATTCAAGATGAAGTCCTTCCAGATAGTTTAGAGGAAAAAAATATCTAAAAGTATAATTAACAAAAATAAATTATAATTTTACATTCAAAACACAAAGATTCGATTATTTCACTCACTTAACAAATGAAGGAAAATATATTTATATTTCAAGTTCTAAATCAAGAATTCCCACACATTTTCCCAATCTTTGTTCAATATAACTGGAATCTATCATACCCCCTCTCAAGATAAAATTTTCTTCAAATAGTAGCATACTGAACATGAAGCTTTATGTGAATAGGAAAAATTGCTTCATTAAAAACTGCATTCTTGTTTTGTATGAGGAGGGAAGGGGGAACCGTATAATATACAAAATTGCAGGAAGAAAATGTGTTTATTTATAAAATATATCACATTGATTTTGAATCACAAAAGACCTACTGAGTTATTGCCGAAAGTGTTAATAGAATAAAATACTGAAAAGTTTTTTCTTTCCCCCAGTGTCAGTCTGTATCGGTATATGCCATGAAACTTCTGGCAGCCCAACAAAATTTGGCTTTGGTAAAATTGTCAGAATTAAAAGTCATAAAATCAAATGCAATGCAAGTTTTCAAATGAAGAAAAAACATCAACAGCATCTACACCAATGCAGTGCAAGTGTTTATATAGAAAGTCATGTCCTGTTGAGAGTTGAAAATTTGCCATAAGAACTGCGCACAGGGCATGTGAATTTATAGAAAATTAACTATTACAATTCAGAAAATGCTGGATACTTTTTAAAGAAATAAAATTGATAACTGGACTTCACAATATATTCTTCAAATGCATTAATATTGCTGACTGTTTAAACTAAAGAAGACTGTTTAAACTACGTAGAATATGATATGATTTTTTATAATTCTCTTCAACTAAATAATATCTTACTTTATGGACAAGGCTTTTTTCCATTAATTCTCAAGAGTCTAGAGAGATTTTTTTAAAATCTTACTTATCAATCAAGTTATGTAAAACTTAAAATCATTTATTAACATAAAAAGCTGATAAATTTTTTAGCTTATATATAGAATAAAAGTAATTACGAACTCATGACATTGATTACTTGTTATACCTTAATAATTTAAATTCTTAAGCTTTGAAATACTCATATAAAAATAGGCAAAATATTTTTTTAAAAAAATATCTCAATAAAACATCAACATTACAATTTTATTTGAACCTTTAAGAGATGAAAAAGAGTCTCTATAGGTATAAAACCCATAGAGGTGTAAGCGGAAAGTATTTGCTTTATACTTAGTTCCCAATTTCCTTCCATTCTATTTATTAATATTTATTTTTATAGCTCTGGTAATATTTTTTTCTGATAACATTTATTGGACTTTTCAAAATAATTAAACATGAATATTAAATGTTAATTTAATCTTATTTTGTAATTTATTAGCAATCAATTTTGTTAACCAATGGAAAAATTTCTATATAAAATACTAGAATAGACTTAAATCCTGACACACATATGCACAAACTTATAATATGTATTCTCTCTCATTCAAAAACAATTAATCAAATAGATATATATATGTATATGACTTAAACACTAGAAAATAAGTTAAATGTGATTAGAATTAATAAAAATGATATCATTTCTTTTAGTATGATTAATAAATATTTTTAGAAAGGCTTACAAAATGTATCTGAAAATCAAGGAACATACTTGAATTGCAGTCTTATTTAATGATTAAAATACAGTAGGCCTCAAAAACAAAAAAACTTTTTCTCAACTATTTTGCCTTAGCAAATATGTCCATGAAATAAATAACAATTAGCAATTCCAAGGAGGCTAATTTAATGGATGTTTAAAACTAGGAATCCAAAAAACTAAATGCTAGTTTTCAATCATTATAAAAAGATGAAAATAGGTGAAAATATACACTGACTTAAATGCACAATTGTAAGTAATAGTGATAACATAAAAATTGAAATCAAAAATAGAATCAAGATGGCTAACAGATGTTATCATGGATTCCGAAACCACAGTTTAAATCTAAATACATAAGTAGCAAAGCAAAAATACAGTCATACAAGACTCTAGTAAAACCAATTATTTTATATGGCAGCAAATGCTGGACAATTAACAAAGAAGACAAAGAGAAACTGATGACTTTTGAGAGAAAAACCTAACAAAAAATTTTTGGTGCAGTTAGAGAGAACAGAATCTGGAGAATGCGATACAATCTTGAAGTTCAATTGAAATACAGAGAACCCAACATAGTCAAAGGGATCAAGGCTTCCCAAATAAGGTGGCTGGGACATGTATTTTGATAAAGCAATGAAAATCCAGTAAAGAAAATAACTTTCCAAACTCCAGAGGGAAAGAGGAAGACCGAGAAGAAGGTCAATATATATAAAATAGAAAAGTGGTTGAAGGATCCAGGAATTGACTGATGGAAGAATATAGCATCAAATAGATCAAGATGGTCTAAGCTGACTGAGACAACCTTGGCTGGTAACCGGTTATAGTGCTTTGAAAGAAGAACAACTTAAATGAAACTTATTTTTGCATTATATTATTATTTTATTATTATTATTTATATTATTTTTTTTATGCATAATATCCAGAAATTGAAATGAATAATTTTTCCCCCTTTCCTGCTACTGTGGTTTTCCTCTTATGATCATTAATGTTTTTCTTTTTTCATATAATTTTTAATTCAACAAGATTAAAGATTAACAAGACAAGATTTTACCCTTTAGCATCAGTCCCTTTTAGAAAACACTGAAGCTCAGAAGACAGAAATTCCAAATTTTCACTTATTTGCTTTTTCAGGCCATTTTCATTCAGGATGAGTTGGCAATCATTTAAAAATTTTCTACTTTTCACCTGAAAAAAGTATATATTCATTAAAATATAATCAGTTATGTTTAAAAAAGGAAAAAAATAATATTCCATTAACAATTTCAGAGAAAAATCCAACCACACACACTTTTTCTATTAATTTTTTTTTTAAGTAAAACAAGAATAGTTCAGAGTTATAACTATAATTTTAATGCATAGGAATATAAAACATAGTATGACTTCAAGATGGTAGTACTGAGCTTTGTCTAACACAAGCCAGAACAATCCCATGGAATGAATAACAAATGCACAAGACCAGCATTTTTTAGCAAAAAAATAACTCAGAATTGTCAACCAATCAAATCACAAGTAAAGGTTTTTAAAAAAAATCCCATAATTTTCAATCAAAATTCATTTGTATCTGTTGTATTATGTGAATAAAAAAATCACATAACTCTTGTTCTTAAAAGCTCTGAAACATCAGAATTCACAAAACTAATTCAGTTGTTTTTAATCATCTAGGAAGTATATAAAATCAATTGTCCAGTTAATTATCAGCTAAGACATTAAGTAATTAATTCTTTAATGCCCAAAAAACCCTCATTCAAAGAATTTTAACAAAAGATTTCTCCCTCCGCCTCCAATATGTTTATATCTTTCATTGCCTCAAGTTTTATTTCCAAAAAAGCTACACTGTTTCAAAATAATTTTTTGTTCTACAGTTACAATCTTCAGGGATGAATTCTAAATTCCCTAAAGCATGTATCTACTGTTTATTTGTATCTTAAGGTTAAAGAATACTGGACTTTCATTTATCTTAAATGCCCTTTTTTTGTGTGTGAAGATTTCAAAAACACATTAACAAATAAGAATAATTAAGGTTTTTTTTTTTTAAGTGGAAAAAAAAATACCTAAAAACCAAGCTCATTTTAAATGCTTTATAATTCAAATATAATATGCAAGTTGAAATTATTTATGATAACCAAAAGGTATCTGAGGTATTAACATTTTGACATTAATACTAAATAAATCATAAATGTATGAATTGTGTGTTGTGCCATCAAAAAATATCTCATAAGCAATACTCATAAGAAAAATACTTATATTGAGATTCAATAATCTTATACTAAGCTTTTCCAAAGTAGTTTCATTGGGCTGCCATACATTTTTCCATTGTCTAAAACAACGTTGGGATTTTTAAATTGAGATGACATTGCAACTAGTTCATTTCATTCCATGTTTTATTTTTTGACACTAAAGTCTAAAACATTTCACAGGATCTTTTAACTTGAAAAAATTTCAGAAGTCACATGGAGCCATGTCAGGAGACTAGGGAGCCTAATGAAACACAAGTAAATTTGGCCCCAAAACGAGAAAAAAATAAGAGGTTTCAAAAAATATTCAAATATAATTTTTCTCCTGAAGATTCTTCAAACGCTCAAACCTTACATAAAAAGAAAACCAATAGACCCAATACTGATGTTTCCTTCACATGCAGGTTTTTCAGTCATGATCTGATGATCCAACATCAATAGGATCCTTACTCAATGACAAAAATTGAGGAACTATCAAAAAATATTTCACTCTCTACTGATGAATCACCATCAGTAAAGCAATTGTACCACTCTTTTATCCCTGTGATGACCTCTGCTTCATCCAGAAGCAAATTATTGAATCTTATGGGTTATTTCCACCAAGGAATCCTAAATATAATTTAGTATAGTAGCATTGACTAAGTTTTTTTGTCATTCATCAGTGGTTTTCATACAGGAAAAATTCCTGTATGATCACTACAACCACATAGTTTGGAGTCAATTTTAACTCTTTGGAGCTCCAAATCATGCATCCCTATCTGTATTTGTTCATCAGAAAATTATAGTCTGACATTTTATCAATGTATTTATTTTCAAAACATGTATATTCGATTACTTTCACATAAAAGATCAAAGAGTAATACTTTTCTTTCCAGGATAGTATCTATGGCATAGGACTCCAGTTTATCATCATAATCATGTATACCACTGAAAGTAGCAAACTCAGGACTACTACTTAAACGCCAATTCCAAAATTCACTAAGTAATTCCAAACCTTTATCATTCCAATCCATTTCTGGAAAGAAAAAGAAGTTAATCATATATATCACATATTAAACCTATGCCGATATCAACTTTTGGTGAATTTTAACCAACCTCTCACAAATTTCAGTAATTGTCATGTAGATGATATCAAATAGAGAGCCATAACTCATAAAATCTTTGGTGATAAATCACTGGCATGAGAATCATATGCAAGTACCAAAAAATCAATAGCTATACTCATATATATGCTTTCCAAAAATATTATCCATGAGAGAAATATATTAATTATACATAAACTCTTGAACTTAGCAGTTTCATAAGTACTTTATTTTTCTTGAAGTTATGCAACCAATTTAAAATTACCATAAAATGTGGCATATAACGTGCACTTTTAATACAAAAAATAAGATTGAAAATTATGGGTGTGTTGTTATATATCGGGTATAAGAATGAGAGCTTTAAAAATTTAAAAAAAACGAGCATAGAAAAAAATTAGACTTCTACATAGATTGAAATACTGTTTATTTAAAAGAAATAGCATTCCTTATGAACTTAAAAGGTTGTTGTTCTAAAGTATTCTCTTTTTTTTTCGAAAGCCTGGAATAGTACCTTGAATAAATTTCAGAACAATAAGAGCATTGCGCACAAATATTGCAGCTTTCTTTGTAAGAAAGAGGATGCACGTTATACAGTGAGTATACCTAAAAAGCAAAAATTGCAGCTTGAAAATATGGGTGCACATTACACGGCGGTGTGCATTATATGCCATATTTTATGGTATATACTTAAAATTACCAGGTACTTATGTATTAGCAACCGTATTAGTGACATTATATAACAACCAAGCACAAGGTAGCCAATTCCAGGCAACTAATGTTATCATTAATACCATATTAATTATTATTGTACATATTTTCATGGGAGGGTAACATTTTTAGGACATAATCTATATCAAAGAGTATTAATGGATCAATAGTAATAAAAGAAGGTTTTCTTGCATTAACTTATATTAAAAATAATACTTAAATTTCTATTCTTGAGACAAAATTATATTGATAAATTAATGATGAAATATATTGACTGACAGTTTATTAAGGTAAAATCCTAGCAGGACCCACTGGTGTTTTTGGCGCCAAAAATGGCGTCAGATGGCACAAATGGTAGGGTTACCATATTGTAACCCTCCTCACCAAAAATTTGGGGCCAAAAAAATTTGGTGACATAAGTGGGTCCTCCTAGGACTCAACCGACAGACAACACCCGAGTTGGCACTCCTCTCTCCAGACTTCATATAAATGATAAAATAAATTAACTTACCAAATCAAAAAAATTAAGAATATACTAATCGGTTATAATAAGTGTCATAAACTATGAATATTATTCTAAATAAATTGTTAAATAAAATTAAATTCATTTATAAAAATAAAACAATACAAAATTTAATAATAAAAGATTCAACAAAAATATCCATACGGAAATTACTTTTCTTCCGTCCAAAAAACTTTCAATGAGTTTCAAGGAATTTAAAAATATCTACAAAAAAAAATGTAAACTACAATCTGTAGTAAGAAAAGGAACTGCACGCTGAATTTTATACAAGATTTAATTTCAGATTACACTAGAGTACGACGCGTATTATGAAATAATTTAAATTTTTCAAAAAGTATCATTTCTACATGTACGATTCACAAGGGAAACGGATTCAGATTTTTTTTTATCTCTTGTTCCGGTTTCCTTCCTAAGAAGTTTTATTCAAATTATCCAATTATCAAACACATTTTTAAAGATTCGAAAACTTTTTAAAAATTTATCTTACTAGATTTTGTGGGTTTAATGAAAATAAAAGTGAACAAATACTTATAACACTTTTAAATTTAATTTAGTAAGAAATTCACTTTTCGAATATCATGTTTGTTTACATGTCATATGATAAGAGTTGCAGTTATGATTTTTAAATGTGATATATTGGATAGGTTTAATAAGCACGATGATTCTAAATGGTAAGATTCAATGAAATAAATAATTTGTAAGATACCGTCATTTTTATTTTTTTATTTTACTATAAAATGTTATTTTAAAACAAATTTGTATGTAAAAAATAATAATTTAACTATGAGTGGCATCACAGTTTTTTCCTAGTTAGACAGTTGTTATTCTCTAAGCGTGTTGTGAAGCACGTGGTGACAGCCGAAGAAAATTGACAAACAGTCGAAAAGTAATTAATTGTAATTTATTTTGGTAATTGTTGAATCCTTAAAATGCGTCCTTTGACAGATGAGGAAACGAAGGCTGTCATGGAAAAATTAATTAAATAGTAAGTCGCTGTTTGCATTACACAAAAAATCTAAATATATGCTTATTTAAAATCTCCAAAACAAAACTTTCGTTTTAAATGATCTTCAATTTGAGGAGCAAATATTAAATCATAATACTAAATTTTTTTCTTACTACTATGATAATTTGTTTTTAAATACTGTAAAATTATTGAATCATATTATGCTACTTGTTATACTACCGTCGTTATTAATAATACAACTGTGTAGTTTTGTAAAAAATTTTACTTACATAGTTATTTACTTTTTGCCTTTCAAAAGAACTTTCTCCACCACTCATCCTTTCTTTCATCTTATTAGTATTGGAGAAAATGTGAAATTGCTAATTGACAGACCAGATGGCTTATATTGTTTTAGATTACATAAAGATCGTATATATTATGTTAGGTAAGTTTACTTTATGCTTTATAGAAAACCAAATAAGCTAATAAAAGCATTCCATTGATCGTTACTTTTACTTTGCAGTGAAAGAAATATGAAACTTGCCTGTCACATTGAAAGAAAACATCTTTTGAGTTTTGGTACATGTTTTGGGAAGTTTTCAAAAAATAACACATTTAAATTGCATATTACTGCATTGGAGTTCATTGCACCATATGCTAAGGTATGTTTAATACTGCAACTTTTATATTTATTCTGTACTTTTTATATGGGCACAGTAGTTGCAAACTGGTGATTGGTGTTATTTCTTACAAGATGTGGATTTCAATCCTGGTACCATCCAAGATCAACCATGTAGAGGACTGATAAATGTAAAATCTGTCGAGACTTTTAAAATCATGTTGGTGTGTCAGGGTCTGTGCTCATCATCATGTTGATGTTTCAGGGAACTTTAGATATTGGGTGCTAACTTGGATATCATCCTCGTCATTTGATTAAGGAAGTATAACATTTGTCAGAATCCTTTTTTTCTCTTTTGCTGTTATGATATCATTGCTTGATTTACAAGGCACCAGTTTGACTGTGTTAGTAGTGCAGCAGGCCTCCTTGCTGGTGCATCCTGAATAATGCAGAATCTGCTACAGTCTTTGCTATTTTCTTACAAGTCTAGTATGTTTGTAATAAATGTCCTTTTAAGAGCATTGACAATCCCAGCTTAAATTTCTTTTCTGGAATGCTGATGGCCTTACTACTGACAAATTCACTGAACTAAAAACTATTATTTCTAATGAGTGCCCTGATACTATTTGTATTGTTGAGAGTGGCGCTTCTGCAGATAACCTGAGATTTTTCCCACTGAAGGGCTACAAATCATACTCTCTCTGATTTTCTTGACAAGTTGCCTTTTGAATAATTATTTTCGTTACAATCTCACTGCGGAACCTTTGATGAAACATACCATTACAGCTTCTGGTTCTTTGGAAGTGATCAAACTATGAGTAAGGAAGAGAAACATTGGGTATCATGTTATATTTTTCGCATAGATATTGCTGAGACCCGACCGCCAATCTCTCGTCAAAAAGGGCTCTTATCATTCTGTTGTGGTAACTTGAGATTTTTTTTCCGAACACTGTTTTGTTCATTCCCGGCAACCCTACCCATAGATTTCAGCGTAATTTATTCCATTGTTTTAGTTAATAAAGCTAATTAATTGCCTCATTATTTAACTAATTAATTACTTAGCTAATTAATATTCTTTTTATAAACACATCATTCACTTGATTGCATTTTCCCTTATTCGTTCTGGCAACAATTTTTTGTGCTGTGTTTAGACAGTTAATAATTTTCTGAATTCTTTCCTTATTAGAGATCACTATTTGTAGAAAACCAGGTTGCATTCTTCTTATTTTGGTTAAAACCTGGTTGTATATTTTTACTTTTTTGTTATATTTAAACAGATCTCTTTCCATTAGAGATAAAGCTATAAAAGATCTTAGTATTAGGAATATTAGCATCTTAGTATATTTATACTTTTAATTGATTTCATTATAAATTGTAGCATTTAATTCTTGATATTTTTTGGTATATTTAGAATTAAGAATATTTGCATTTAAATATATTTATTGCAATTTAACTTCTTTATATTGTAGACATTTTATAGCATTTAATTCTATTTAGAAATATTTATTAACATGGCTTATGTTAACAATACTCCTATTGCTAATGCTATTTCCAAATAATCAGTCCGTTGCACGATCCAGGCATTCCAGCAGTTTTCTTGGAGTTTTTTCATCATGTCGAACCAATGGGAAAAAATTTGGCAAAAATGGTGTTCCAACATTTAAATTTGTTTATGAATTAAAGAATATACCCCTGACCTGTTGTTAGAATTTTTAAGAGAAGCAGGGTTAGTTAAAAAGATTTTGGCTTGTGAGAAGTGTAGCAGTGTTATGAAATTAAGATCCAAAGCATGTACGGATAGATTTGTTTAGACATGTAGAAATAGGATCGATAAGAAAGAGGACATTAGTGGGCATAATTTGCTAACTTAAATGCTGCTAATAATTCCAAGTATGTGTAATATTTATTAGTTTAAAATTAAAGAAAATAGTAGTTTAAAATCAAAATATATATCAATTTAAAATCAGAACATATATTGAGTACTAGATAAAATTCTAATCTATATATATCAAAGTATTTTGTTAATGATTTAGAAATTTTATTTGAATATTAGAGGGATTTTTAAAAAATGTTCATGTGTTTATTTTCTGGTGTAATTTTGTAAATGAAGTGAAGATATTAAATTCATTTTATTTGTGTTGAGACATAAAATTGCATGTGGTATTTTAGCAGATGAATTTGTTGCATATCATGTTAACCAGTAAGAATGACTGCATATTTGGTTAATAATTTAACCAGGTAGGGTGTAATCTGTAATTTGTAAGATTTAATTTCTAATTGTGTGAAATATTCAGTTATATTTATACTGAATACATCATTTTATATCTTGTTTAGTCTGTTCTTTACTTTGTTGTATTCAAACTTAGCATCAGATTTCAAAAATGTTTATTATTTGGAGTTGGGAATGGGATTCCCCCCCCCCCTTTGTTTCAATATTTTTTTCAATTAAAACAATTAAGAAAAATATTTTGTGTGTGAATGATAAACTTTTTTACTTGTAATTATAATTTTTTTTCTCTACAGCATAAAATATGGCTAAAACCTAGTGCAGAACAGCAGTTCTTATATGGACACAATATTATCAAAACAGGTCTGTCTAGATTATCTGAAAATACTTTGAAATATGAAGGTGTCATAGTCTACTCGATGAGTGATATCCCATTGGTATGGATGTGTTTATTTGATTCTTGAATGCTTAGATTAATTCAATTTGTGAATTCTATGTTTTGATTAATTTTTACGTGTTATTTTGCATTTTCTCTTGTGCATTATTCACCAATTTGCTTCTATCTTATTTCAAAATACATGTTCTTTTTATTATCCTGAGTATTTAGCTGTGTACCATATTCATCTTATTGATTATAGTGTTTAATCTAGATGGCCTAGAGTCCTGATTAATGAAGTTTTTCTGTACCTAGAAATACTGTTTAAACTACATAGCAGTGACAAAATTAAGTATTGAATTGAAACAAAAAATTACAAAGGCTATTTTTTAAAAAAAAAATGTGTTAAAATTCTATCAAAGGAGTCCAAAAAGATTTCAACTGAAAATTTAAGTTATGGCTGTAGAAAGTTATTTACCGTATCTTCAGATATTGGTTGAATCATTTTAGAATTGATGTGTTTGCTTAGAGGCTTATGCTCTTTGTAAAGATACATTGCTGTTTTATCAGTCCATATGTATATATAAAAAATGATAAAAGAGCAGGATATTATTTTTGAAAAATTTAGTATTAACACTAGAACCGTGGCAGTTTCGGTATACCTAAAGCTGTGGGCTGTTCAAATTGACCCCAATTAATAAAAACCGATGTTATGGTAAAAGTATGCTGTAATTATTTAACAGTGTCATTTATTCATTTTTAACATTAAATTGTTATAATAAGTGATAAAAAAATAATAAGATATTATTATATGGAATATTGTATACAGTTAATAAAATATACAGACAACTTGAATAGAAATATTTAGTTTCTTACCAGTCAAGATTTCCTTCATAGTTCATGCACATTTTGGGTAACTTCTTTTTATATATTTTGTACACTTTCCACTTATCGGTATTTTACAGTCAGAACAAGTATCTACAGTTTTGTTTCTACACTGAAAATCTTTACAATGAACCCTTTTTTGCATCTGCGCAGATTCTTCAGTAGTATCCGCTTTTGTCTGTGTATCTGACTTGTACTTTCTTCTGTGAATATATGCACTACTCAACACTGCAATGAATTGTTAAAGATATTCTTTCCTCATAAGTTTTTTAACAGTAACTTTGTATAAAATCCATGAATTATTCCCTGCAAGATCAAGAATATTGCAGAATACATGAACTGGCCACCTCCTTGATCCTGCCTTTGCAGAATATTTCCGAGCCATTTGGCTGGCAATGTCAACACCAAATTTTGTTCAGTTATAAAGTGATATTGTTTCTGGAAGCTTTTCGGGGTGATTATTGCTGATATCAACTGTGGGATGAAGGGAGCTCAATAATAAGACATTTTTGCTGGTTTTTCCTTGATAAACTGTCAAAGATATCATCATGCTCCAGTAACAGTGTATCCTATAACAGCATCTTTACTTTTTCCACAAATTCTGGTACTTCTTTTCGATTTCCTTTCATTGTCCCAGTTAAACTAGTGTTCTTCGTTTTTAACATTTCGGACAGATTTAGTGTAGTGAAAAAATTATCTGTAGTGATATTTCTTGCTTTATTTTCGAAAGGTTCTATCAAACACAAAACAACGTATTCGGAGAAAAAGAGGTTTACAGGACATTCCTCATATTTACACAAATATGAAAAACCATTGAGCACATATTTACTATTAACATCAATGGCAAGCCAGAACTTGATACCAAATTTATCTGGTTTACATGGCATATATTGAGTGAAACAACATCTAGCTTTAGACGGTAGCAGTTGTTCATCAATAGTTATATATGATCCTGGTTTAGAGCAAATTATCGAATTTTCAATAAATTTATTCCAAACTTCAGAAATGAAACACAATTTATCTGTTTGAAGGCGTTCAGATCGTGTAGTTTTTGTGTCAAATCACAGAAATTTCATAAGTTTCCTGAATCTCTCACTGTAGTATCGTGAAAAAAAGGTGGACCCCAAACAACAAACCACAGACTATCAAGATCTAGATTATTTGCATCGTACAAAATTGTGCATTCAAAATTGATATAAAAGCATCTAGTTCATCTAAAGTTGTTGGCCATTCATTTTTTCTCAGTTGCCGGTGAGCTTCTTCTGTACTTTTGATATGACGAAGCATAGGCTCATCTATAAGTAGCCTCCCTTAACTAATTGCAAAGCCATTATCAACATTTCACTTTGGATAATTGGTTGGGCCACTTTTTTTTTTGAAAACATTATGTTCAGCAATTCTTCCACGCGTACAACTTCCAGAGGTGATGCTTTCCATCCCATCATTTCTAACAAAAGTTCCAGAGTTCATTTAATCTGGATTTGAATCTGATAACTTTATACGTTTATTTACACATTGTTTTTTCTTTCAGGTAATGTTTTTTCTGCTAGTACATTGTACAGGAAAATTAGATACGGTATCTTAGAGGACTGTAAAAGCTTTTCCATTCCAGGAATCGTTGAATTGCCAATTTAGTACTAGTAATTATAATGGGGTCTAAATGACCCATTTTGCAGTTTTAGGTATAAGTATTAAAAGCAAACAAATGAGAAGTACACTGCTGGGCACCGTAAATGCAACACCCTGAAGGAAGTATGCAAATAACATGAAATTTACAACATGCATTAGCAGAGGTGAGATATGCAAATGATTAGAATTTCATTGCAGACACACATCGCGCGCGCCACCTCAAAGTGCTATTTAAGGCTTGGAGATTTCGGCAATTGTGTTTTTCTTGTAATTTTTTGAAAAAACAATAAGCTATGTCTCGTAGAAAACAGCGATCAGCTTTTGATCAAGTATCAAAATTTGACAGAGGAAGGATAGTGGCCTACCGAGACTGTGGATTATCTTTCAGGGAAATCGGTAGTCGTGTTGGACGAAACCAAACAACTGTAATGCGGATATGTGACTGTTGGATGCAGGAGGGTACAACAGACCGACGTGGTCAATCGCATCCACCTCAGTGTACCACTTCACATGAGGACAGGCAAATTGTGCGCATGTCAGTGACAGATCGCTCAGTCACATCACGAACCATAGCACAGCACATTGAGTCTGTAACGCATCATTCAGTGACTGCGTGTACCATTTGACGCCGTTTACAGCAGAGTGGTCTGTCCGCAAGACGTCCATTGCTTGGTCTACCCTTGACGCAGAACAACAGACGTCTCCGCCGCCAATGGTGCGATGAAAGAAGGATGTGGGTGGCAGAATGGAATGAAGTTGTCTTTACTGACAAGTCACGCATCTGTCTGCAACACCACGATAGTCAGATTCGAGTCTGGATACACCGTGGAGAGAGGATGCTGAACAGCTGCGTTATGCACCGTCTATTATGGTATGTGGCGGTATTGGGTATCACTCTCGCACTCCTCTAGTACGCATTGCCGCTACTTTAAACAGCCAGTGCTACATCTTCGGGGTGTTGGAGCTAGTTGTCTTTCCTTATCTTCAGGGCTTGGCCACAGACATATTTCAACAGGATAATGCGCAACCACACATGACACGCATTGTCCAAAGGTTCTTTATCAATCACCAGATTGAATTGTTTCCCTGGCCAGCTCGCTCTCCGGATCTTTCGCTGATAGAAAACATGTGGTCCATGGTTGCTCAAGGATTGACCCAGATTACATCCCCAGCTGCCACACCAGATCAATTTTGGAAACGTGTGGAAGCTGCTTGGTCTGCTGTACCCCAAGAACACATTCAAAGTCTCTTTGAATCAATGCTGAGGCGTGTGGCAGCGGTGATTTCCAACAATGGTGGCTACTCTGGCTACTGATTCTGGCGGGAACCACACTTCACAAAAGTCTATAAATTTAATCATTTGATACTTGGTCAACATGTTATCTACAAAATAAATTTTATTGTGCTATCTCTTGTCTTTCTTGTTGTTGCATTTACGGTGGCCAGCAGTGTATTTAACGTATCATACTTTCACAGGTTATTATTGGTATAAAAATAGGAAAAGTCAAGAAATTTTTTTCAATTCCATTTGTAACTTTTTGAGAAAATCCAAAACAAAATTGCTTTTGAGTCAAAATGACCCCATTTGCGGTTCTAGTGTTAAAAAAGCTCTTTGTATATATTTTACAATTGAGACTAACACTACTGTGTCTCATCAATTCTAAAATATTCTCCCAAAACTTATGTGTTTCCTATCTCCTCCTTACACTATCTTAGTGCTTTTTTCTCATCTCTAAAAGTTTACCTTAAATAAATATTTTGTAAAACATTCCATTTTTGGTGTTGCATCATAGAATAATAAATAATTCTATACATTTAATTCATTGAATAATATTATGCATTTACATTAATACAATCAAGTATTGATTCATGAATTAGAATTTAATGAATCATTTTAGTTTTTTGATTGAATTATTAGCTACCTTAGAGTTACAATGTTGATCTTTAATGTTAATATTAATGCAGTTTTGTTATATGTTGTATTTTAGATCATTTATTGATGAACATCTTTAATTTTTGATTATTTCTACCATTTAGCAATATTGCTTTTGATTTATTTTTACTCTTTCAATAGCTGTTTACATGTTAATTCATTTGTTCTTTTTATTTATTTACATTTTAAAAACTTCTCTAGGGTTTTGGAGTAGCTGCTAAGTCTGCAATAGAAACACGTGCAGCAGATCCTTTGGCAGTAATTGTTTTCCATCAAGCAGATATTGGAGAATATATACGAAATGAAGAACATATTGTTTAGTTGTAGCTTGCATTCTTTTTTGTTTTTATTGTACATAATGCTGCCCAAATAAACTTTTCTGTGGATTTTTTTTTAAATTGTCTGATTGTAATTTTTATTTTATTATATCTGAGAAAATACTTTTTGAGACAAAAGTGTAAAATTTTATTATTTTATAAAATATATAATTATTGTTATCTTGTGCAAGGTATGTTTGGGAGGTTTTTTAATAAAACTTTTTAAATATATGAAGGACTTTTAAAAAAATAAATTTTCTTCTTTTTTTTTTTTTCCAGGAAATCTATATTGCCAACAGAAATATTTAATGTCATAACACAGTACAATGTTTTAACTGCTTTTCCACATACGTACCACTGATATTGATACATTTTTTTGTACAGTTAAATCAATTTTAATAAACCCTTTTGGTAAAAATCAGTCCCCAGTGATTTTGCTAAGTTCTTCGCTGCTTCTTGCACTACCTTGTTTCCATAGTGATTTCCAAATTGCTTCTAACTCAAATGCAAGAAGAAATGTAGAAGGAAGGATTGAGACTATAAGCTTGGTGGTTCAACTTTAGTAGCAAAGCCCTCGTGTAGCTGAACAGTGCGACGTTAATATTCACTCACTCACTCAACTTTAGTTGACTCTTGACTCAAATTGTAAACTTCTGTTTGTGTAGTGGGGAAATACTGATTTGTGCTCAATTGAGCTCAAGCATGACAGTATCTTACGTATTCTTATCTGTTTTGCATTTGTATATTATCAAATTATTTTGTTTTTGTGTTACTCTATTATTCGATGGTACCTAGTTCTATTTTCCTTATGTACCATTGCACTTCTGAATTTATCTTGTCATGAGTTTAGGAAATATTGTGTGTTTTTCATTATAGAAATGTGTTGTTTCTGTAGAACTTTTTTCAAAGAAATCATGAGAACTTATGAAATATCTGCTTGCAGACAGTGAAAACATGTTTTACTCATTCATGATTGATGGCCAATGCATAAACAAAAATGCACATAGAGCAGTACTTTTAAAATAAAAATCATAGAGATTAATGCAGCTCATAATATGTTTAATAAATTTTGCTAGAACTAATTTTTAGACTTTTTTAGAAGAATATCTCTCTTTGTGAGAAATTTTTAAAGCATCCAAATTCGGTTTAACACATAGTATCTCATGGCAAGAAATATGCTCCCCCCCCCCCATCTATCAATATTTTGAATTTGTATAAATCTTGTCTACAAAATCCATAGTTCTTAAAAAATCAAAATAACCTTTCTCCATATTCAGTTATAGATGCTAAGTGGAATTCTATTTGACTTAAATTCATAGATTTAATGAAAAATATTAACGTATTTCTTGCCAAGTGGTCTGCCTAGTCAAAACCATAGTCAACCATAAACTCCATTCCTACTAGTGCTCCTGACAAATGGAAATGTGGAGAGAAGTTAGAATAAGAGAGCACATTTGTGATTGTGTGTTGCACTGAAATATATCTGTCAAAAATTGTTTAATAATTTGGAAAAGTGAAAACTGCATTTTTCCAAAGGACTGAGATAGGAAAATCTGATTTATTTTACTTGGTTGTTCATTAAATGTTTAAAATATTGTCAATCAGAATTCTTTTTGTACAGAGTTTTCCTGTCTAGCTATTTTTAAAAGTATTTTTTTAATAATATTAAATGGTTTTAGCTGGTTATCATACCATTAATAATTTTAAAAATACTATAAATATTTTTGGTTAATTTGATTAGATCCTTTGTTCTCAGACCATAATATTTATATACCATACCTTTTGAACCATTTTTTTTTTTTTTATAAAAAGGTTTATTATCCTTTAGTTTAACATTTGAAATATTTTGATTTCATTTAGTAAAGTATATTCCTGTGTGTATTTTATGAAAGATCTCAACAAGAATAACCATCTAGTCAGTTTAGGATCCTTTTTTTTTTATATAGTTCTATGAGGAAATTTTTATTCTTGCTCAAGGTTAGTTTCCAATAATTACACTGCTCAAAAAAATTAGGAAAGCACATAGATTTAACAAAATCATGCAAATATTTTTTCTCGTAACTAACTTAAAAAGAAGTCTAAAGCAGTGATTATCAACCTTTTTTTGTTGTTATTGCAATACACTTTTAACAGTTTTAAAATTTGGTAGCACATTAACAATAAAATCAGTAAAAGAATTTTACTTACCTGTAATGTGCACTCTGTAAAATAGTTTGATAATAATTTTAAATAAAATATGCATGACAAAGACTACAAAATTTTTATTGAATAATTAATTACAAATTTATTATTATAATACATTTAATGCAAAAATTGAACTTGATTATTTTTGATAATTTCGTTTATATTATGCCACTCATTTCGTCAACTGCATGTAAAAATTCTCGTTATTTATATATATATACATATATATGTTAATGCTGAATATCCATATTAATACAAATAAGATGTAGAAAATTGTAACAATATTTTTTTTTAGCTATTACAGGATAATCGCCTCTAATTTTGAATGTTTTGAAATTAAAACTCGATTATATTACTGAGCAAAATTAGTTCTTCCTCTTCATTTGAAATTAATTCCTATACAGAAGTATGTGTTATCTCAAATGGATTACAAACCCAATCTAGTTTGTTTATATCCAAATTTAGAAAGTAATTAATAACTTTTGTAGTGTTGTCAAATGCTCTCAATAACAATTTTATGAATAGTTTTATAGGAGTCTTGAAACTAATTCAATCTTTTCCAATCTACCTTCCTGTGCTTTGTTCTTCCATAATTCTTTTTAATCCCACCAGTTTTTTCCCTCTTAGAGCAGGGGTGCTCAACCCTAATCAGTTGGTGAACCAAGTAAAAATTTACTAAACTTAGGTGGGCCGCACATATCAAAATAAAACAACAAATTATTCAAAATATTTTATTATTGTAACAACATTCAAAATATTTTATTACCTTACAATTAATGTGACACTTGTTTTTGTATTTTACTTGAGATTTTTTTATCAACAGATAATTTAGTACAGCATTGTAGTTGATTGGTCATGTAAGTATTTTTCGTAATTTTTTAGCATAATTTTTGTTTCAGTTTAGTATATTTGTCATTTGGTGTTAGTGTGCGAAGTCGGTAACTACTTGCAGTTTGTTTATCTATTTATTAATAGTTCTAGATTATTTTTTAGCATCCTTATAAGTCCTTTGTTTTCATGTAGTTTATTATGTTTATTTACACTTCAAAAATGATTTACAGTATAGAATTGAGACCATTGAATTTGGAAAAACTTTTCATATGTGTCCAATTTCTTATTGGTACATAGTGTATCACTCCACATAAATTCATAAAATAGTGTAATTTATAAGAAACATGTGTAGATATGAAATGGTCCCATTTTGAAATGTTAATGCTTTGAAATGTTATGCTTGTCTGATTCTCTTAGTAATTACCAGCTACAAATATTTAATGTTTTTAGAAATTTTATCCCTATAATTTCTCATAGAAGAGTATGGAACATTCAGAAACATGAAATGCAAGAAAATATAATTTTGGAAATGAATTTATAATAAGATTTGTCAATAACATGGATATATATTTTTGTTTATTTAAAAATTTTGATATCTATTTCTAATGTTTAACAAGAACTTTATAGTTTTGTAGAGCAGTGTGTATAAAATAATAGTTGGTTAATAATGAAAGTTTTTGATTAATAATTTGGAATTCTTCTGTGACAGAAATAAATTGTTTTTAACATCATTTAAAGGCTTGGGATATCTGAAATAATCTAATTATAAACAAACATTTGATATGTTTTATTGTTTGACTTCCTTTGTAATTATTACCCTTCAAAAGGTTTGAATTTTTTTAGAAATGCCTGTCTCCAACATTCTGAAAGAAATGAACTTGACTTTTTTTAAAATAAATTAAGAAACATGCTTAAAAAAATAGGCTTTTTAATAAAATTATTTTATAGTAGAACAAATTAAATTGTTTTCATGAAAATTTCTTGTATAATGAAGCAGAAAATTCTTATCGGACAGTTTTATTCAATAGTCATACTCATTTTAATATACATTATTTATTGACACTTAATTTTAACAGTACATGAATACACTATAAGTAAATAAAGCAGACTGAATGTAACACTATACTATAAGGACAAATCGAGGATCTAACTGTCAATATTTAACGTGCATAATATCTTGTTCAATTATTATATCTCAATTTTTATCTTATTGATAATATCTATTAAAATTATCTGGAAACCTTATAAATGGCTTTTTCAATTTATTTACAAGAAAAAAAAGTATTAAATATCATCAACCCAAACAAGTAAAAAAAATTAAAGAAAATCCTCTCCTAAATCACAGATTAAATAGCTAAAAAAAGGTCAAATTGTGCAGAATTTCTGAAATGTTCTCTCACTTTATTTATCTCATTAGGTGTATGACACATAAAAACTTAAATTTTAAAACACCACCACAGGCAATTAATAGTAAACAAACAAGTAATTGGGTTGTCTGTTCTTTAAAATTAATTAAATCTTCAAGAAAAACAACCAGCTATGTGACATAGGAACTAGAAAGCAAAAACAGGAGACTGCATTATATTTGTAGGTTGTCAACAAAACTTTTCATATTATTTTTGAGAAATTGTATATGGTATGGATCCAGATTAAATGAAATATCCTAAGAATTTTAAAATTTCAGATCTTAAATCTATACAATCAACTTTCTGAATTTACATAAAATAAATTAGAATATTTAAATCATATATGCTACTTATAGAAAGAAGTTCTGAATTAAAAAAACAAATACACATATAAAATGGCAATGTAACTATTTTTTGTGAAATATCTCGATACACTTTTTTCATGTCCTAAAAGTACAATAAACCTTTGTATAACATTTGTAAAATTACATATTAAATACTAAAGCTTATTATATTTATTTTTAAACCACCTTAATTTTCCTTACAATAATTTTTATTTTTATTAATAAATCTTTACATTGCATATACTACATCAAAATAAAATAGAAAAGGTTTTTTTTTTAATTTCACACTAATTACAAAATTCTTACAATCTGTTCCTCTAAAATATATGAAGCATTATCTTCTGTTTTAATGAGAATATTTGATTTTTTTTACACTGAACATACCAACACTTAATGCATACCTATTTCTACCAGTTATTGTATGTATAGTGTTAAATATACTTCAGTTCATCCAAATTGAAACTTATTTGGATTAATGTATTGACATGTGTTGTTTTGTTATCACTGATTACTGCACTAAAGTATCCTTTTATACATAATTATATTTATACTAAAAAAAATTTTGAAAATTAAACAACATTAAGAAAGAAAATAGATTCTGAATTCTTGCTCTGAAGTTTGATGTTTAAAAATATATTAACTTCAAATATAAAATTAATTACTTCAAAGTTTGTTTAAAAAATGCTAAATCAGTGCTCATACCATTCCAAATTTGGAACATGCGTATTAAACTGCCAACTAATTTCGTCAAGCAAAAAGACATCCAAATTTTTAAAAAAAATTTTATCACTATAATTACTGTGTTCAAACATGATCATGAACAGTTTCCACTATTGGTTGTATATCACAGCATTTGGCGGTTTTATGATTTGAAGAAATTAGTCGATATTCTAATATACAAATGCTCCAAATTTGCCCTTTCAACACACGTCACACAAAAATATCAGTGGTTTTTGACAATTAACCCATATTAAAAATTTTGAAATTTTTTTTCTGAAATTACCTTTTTTTTTTTTACTGAATTTTGCATTAATGTAGATTAATGCGAACAGCAATTTGTCAAGTTATTCATTTAAGGGTAAATAGAGAATGTGTGGAAAAGGGTTACATTAAAATTTTGAATATTTCTATTGCTTTTAGAAAGTAAATATCCTACAGAATCAAATGTCTATTTGTGTAAAATCATATTTGGTTTCATGATCTTAATTGCTGATAAATATCATAGAACTGATCTAAATACACTTCTTGGGTCAATATTTGTAAATAACTCAATACAACAAATTTATAAGCAGAATAGTATCAATACAGATGAACCTTTTAGACTTTAATACTTATGTAAAAATTAAAATCCAGAATATTCTTATGCTTAATACATTTCAGCTGGGGTTGCATAGATTTCTTCAATACACTGTGTTATACTTCAATAATATGTGTATAGTCTATATGTGAAACTTATCAAAATTAATGAATTTTACATTTTGATAAAACCCTTGTGCAAATACCAATAAATGTTATCCATAGTAAAAAAAAAAATTGTACATATGTGTGACAAATTTATACCAGTCAAATTCTGAAAAACACGTGTTTAGAAATCTTTATACTACTACATAATAAATAGATACACCACACAAATATTTTATAATTTTTATTTTTTTGTGTAAAAGAATTATGGATTCAAAAATGACTTATTATTTTGACCATGCAGGAGAGAACAGGACTTTTATATTCAATATATAGACACACAAATTTATCTTCTATAATATACACAATTTAATTAAAAAATTTTAATGCCTTAATTTTTTACCACATTCAGAATGAAATTCTTGATAAATAATATCTTTTTACTAAAATGGTGCTGCGAATAAGGGCTTTAAAAATGTTGCATAGTTTTTTTACTTATAATTTTACAAAAGGATAAATGGTAATTTGCATTTCTAATGTTTGAAAGTGGTATATAATTTATCATCAAGTAAAAACATTAATGAGCCTGTAGTAAATTAATATATTTTTTCATTTCTGTAGTGAATGCTTTTCAAAATTTTTGATTCCCAAAAGAATGTAAAATTATATAGTGTAATACATTATATATAGAGAGAGAGAGACAAAAACTTGTTTTAATATATGACATGTAGGGTTACATATCAGATTCTTGTGTTTTTATTTTAGATAATTTAATACAGAAATATCTCTATTAACTACTCTAAAGATGTGTAAAATAATCAAAATTTAAGTTAACTAAATATATTTTATGTATGTTTTCTATATAATTTAATTTAAAACTAGCTGCATGGCGCGGCGTTGCACTGGCTTTCTCTACTTTTATAAATTTCCCCTTTTTTTTTTTTTTTTCCACAAAATCAGCACTTCTAATACTCTTTTTCAAAATGACTTCCCCTCCACCTCTTAGCTCGGCTTTCTCGTTTCCTCATGACACCACCATTTCTGTGTGTGTGTTTGTACGCGCACAATGTGAGTGATTTCTAAAATTATGTCAAAAAT
>BMAV01014150.1:0-66143 GCA_019973955.1 Trichonephila inaurata madagascariensis
ATTTTCAATATTTAATGTTTACTTTAATAAAACTAAATATAATTTCTAGACTGTTTCTATAAACTGAGAATTGATTTCTAACGTCATCACGTATGTTTAAATTACTGTTCATTCTCCAACGTGTCCTTCACAACTTCCAAACTGATATGTTTCTGACCACATATCTGTTCGATCACGATCAGTAGCTGCACAAACTTCGTTGATATTCTTGTGAAGTTCTGGTTCTCAATCGGAATAGAATGATCAGTTTGATTTAATTTCT
Source organism: Trichonephila inaurata madagascariensis (assembly GCA_019973955.1). Taxonomy (NCBI): domain Eukaryota; kingdom Metazoa; phylum Arthropoda; class Arachnida; order Araneae; family Nephilidae; genus Trichonephila; species Trichonephila inaurata. The sequence continues at coordinate 263 of BMAV01014150.1, forward strand.
TTTTGTTTTAATTTTCTCTCTGAAGCAACACGAGACATATCTATGATGCAGTTCGTGATTTTTAACCATGGTCTGACATCACAACGTGAATCCCTTCCTCTAATGAAATCGTCGAATATAGTGTTTAAGTAGCTAATTTTCTGAAAATGACACCACGAACCTATATCAATCAGGTCCTCATTTGTTCAGTAAATATTTCCTCTTTCTTTGTGCAGGCAATCTAGAATGTATTGTCTACTCATATTCAGCCTTTCTTGAAGTTGTAGCTTTACTTTTTACTTGCATAATATATACTTAGTCATTCCCGAAGGTCAATTGAACATGTTCAATATTTTCCGCATGGAAATTTCCTATATTTAATTCAAAGATATTGTAGTATATTGTAGTATATTTTTTTTCCGAAAGGGAAGATGCTCATTCACATTTCCTCCCTCATCGACTACTTGTCAGTATTTTACTACTTCTACAGTTTTAAAAACTTTTGAGCAACTGTCTTCTTAAAATCACCAATAAATGCGTAATAAGTCACGTCTTCTTAGGAACATTTATTAATGCACACACAAAAAAAAATGTTGGATGTTTTTAAACAAATCTCTTTTAATCCAATACTATCATGTACGATAAGGAATAATTTTTTAAAAATATCCTCCTCGGCTTATGTTAAGTACATTTTGGTCTAGAATATTTTTTGAAACTAGATTTCCTCAAATTGTTATAGATAACTAATTATAATTAAAGAAGGCACACATGTATTCTTAAATATTTTTTTTCCTCATTAGATCTTCAATCAATAGCTAATCATCAAAAGTTCTATTTTTCCTTCTCTTTGTTGAGATTTAATTAATAGAGAATTATTTATAATTCTAGATTGTGTGTGTGCTTCTTTTCTATAAATTGTGTATTGCAATAATCTAGATCAAATTATTTGAATTGAAAGGCAATACCTTAACATTCTTATCCTTATGAAATAAAACTTGTTCAGGCTTCCATAATTTAACTGGTTATTATAACAATGCCCACTCAATAACATGAAAGATATTAGAAACTGGAAGGTAATAAAAATTATTTTAGTACAGCAACGGAGTCATAACATTTCATAGGTTATATATGCGAAGCAAAAATATGGGTGCCATACCAGTGTAAAAGTTAATAGAAATTGCATCTTCAGGAACATATGTGACCACACATTGGATTAGAAAGAAAAATCTTTATTTATAAATACAATGATAAAAGAAAACTATTGTAATTACTGCTTATTCAATTTTTTGTCTTACTCTCATGTTTTTCTTTTTTGTTTTTCTTTCGAAATTAAGTTTTAACAACAGATTCTAAGAATTAATTTTTGTTTGGGGTGTATTTATTTTTCAATTTCATTTTATTAATAAATATGTTAATTTCATTTCGTTTGATAAAGCAATATGAGAAATAAGGTGAAATGCTGACTTTTGTAAGAAAAGTAGAATTTAATATTTTGCTTGTAGATTGAATTTTAGATGTTATATTTTATAAATGTATTTCTGAACAATTAGAAACCAAAGTTTCACTTTTATAATTCTTTAATTTGAAATTGAATTTGTTTGAATTATTAAATAAGATGTAACTTATTAGCATTTTTGGTCATTTTTAGATAGATCATTTATGGGAAAGAAAGAGAGTTTATTAACGTCTCATTATAAACCAACACGAGAACTTGTTGTTGATGGAACTCATAATTTTGAACTCAGTAACATGACTTTGACGACATCCGGCTGGCACCTCTCTCTTCAAATTAACACATCAACTGGAGGACATAGACTCGACCAATTAAACGGGCATTTGCGCTTTCTAAACGTGGGTCTTCATTGGCACCAGGACTCGAATCAGTGACATTCCATTCACAAGTTCGTGAGCATAAGCACTAAGCTACTGCGGCCATAGGTCATTTCTGGAGGGAAAATATTTAAGAAAGTAGAGCAGTACTAAAAAATTTAGTTATATATTGGTCGGAATCATTTTCTATTGTCGGAATCATCTATAGGTATTTTTAAAAAAGCGGAAGATGGATTTATAGCAGATTGGAGGAAACGAAGAATGGTATACAAATAATTAAATAGAAATGAAGACAACAAGAACATCAGGTTGTATGTTTTTCAGTTTATTCAAAAATCAGTTTTCGTAATAAGGTTAAAGTAGTCAAAAAAAAAAAATAATAAAAGAAGAAAGTAGACAGTTGAGATAAAAAGTTATAATTCTTTAAGATGAGTCATGTGATACCGTACATCAAATGATTGACACTGATTCTATCTGTTTTGTGAAGAGCTAATGTAAAGATCAGTCTGAACTCTATTACTGAAACGCAAGATCGCTGAATTTTGATGAGAAGCAGAATAAAAGCTCCAGTAGCTATTTGTTTCACAGTAAATGAACGAAAAAGAAGCAAAAAATACAAGTAAAGGGAGTGAAATTAGTGAAGCAAATGAATACAGTAATACCTCGAACTTACACAATAAGTGTGACTGAGTGAGATAGCCACTTAGCCCGCGGTCACTCGCGCCTGTTTTTGCTACCGTCATTACTCGCGGGGTGTAGAGAACACCCCAAACTTCTAACACGTGTATTTAATTATGAAAATAAAATTAAGTCATTATGATGCATATTTACAAAGAAAAGATTTTTTTGTATAATACAAATAAAATTTTTTAATTTATTGAAACAAATAAGACTAACATTAATTTAAACTAAACTTTACAAAATTTTCGTTTTAAAACACACAATTTTATTTTTTTTTACAAACCAGTAAAACGTATATCAAGTAATAAATGTACTTTATAATCAAGAGATAATGATAGTAGAATGTAAAAAAAAAAAAATTTTTTCATTTTTAAAACATTCAGAGCAGACGTATACAAATGCTCAACTTCCGGGAGTTCTCACCCCCCATATAAACTTTTGAAGGTCATTACATTGCAATCGTTCTAGAAGAAAATTGCATCGGCCTGAAGGTTAAATACCTAAAATGTACGCTATTAGAAAAAAATCGAGTTCTGCGCATTTTTTCTTAGAATCCTGGAGGATTTATCTTGTGTGTGGATGTACAGTAACACCTCGCGCAGTAATAGACAGGGTTAGTCGAATTCGCTAAAGTCGGGTATATAACTTCGAATATAAATACTTATAAATTATTTTTAGTTAAGGGGTAGAGACAAAGAGAAATAATAATTTAGAAAAATGCATAGTACAGTCTTATATACCATACATAGGAAATTGTAAGTCGAAGTTATTTTGATAAAGAAGCTTTCAGTAGTCTTCCGGCTCAAAGATTCCCCCTTTCCCCGCAAAATTTCCTCGTAGTACGCTAATAATTTTTTTATTCCTCGTTTGGTTGTAAAAATAAGCTCATCTTTCGAGGCTATATTTTCAAAAATTTGTAATCATTTTTCATTTAAACTGAGGCCTTTAAAACTCTGAACCGTCTTCCGATCTTTTGTTTGAATTGGGTCTAAAACTCGGACTTCTTTAGTACCTTGTTTTTGCTAATGAAAGAGATTTATATGAGTTCATCAACTGACAGCTCCTGCAAAAAGGATATGTCATTTGAATAAAAATCAAGTTTTTCCTGCTACAAACAAATAAACATTTTTTAGCTATTGAAATAATTTTTTAATTCGGATTTTTGAATCATTAAACAATTTTTCTTTTCTTTAATTTAATCTGGGAAAGGAGAACAATTCGTTAAATCGCGAAATACTTGAAATAGGGGTTCATTAAATCGGCACCCTACTTTTTATAGTGAAAATATCAATAAAGTATGAGTTTTTCATAATTTATTAAATGTATTATAGTTTATCAAATGAGTTGATGGAAAAATAAATATATGTTTACAGAAAGGCAGTATAAATATTTATTCAGAATATATATTTCTCTTTGCTAAAATATGTGAAAATAGCAACGATAACACAAATAATTCATTCATTAAACTAGTTGATTTATTAAGTAATGGATTGATTATTAACGTCGCTTTCTAAGGAAATTCAGGTTGTTTTGTTGGTAGACATTTTAATTTTCAGCCACGTTCCTGTATAGTGAGACCAATACCAAAACTGGTGCTCCACTCTCCAAATTTTCACGTACGTTAAGTATTAGAGAGAGGGTGGGAGAAAAAGAATAAATGAGGAAATTTTTGTGATACAAGTATAAACACTTCGCAAACACTGCAAAGAACCTTTTATTGCATTCCCATACCTTCAGAATAATTTTATGGATAGTAGTGCACAGAAAAGATCGTACTTCGAAAAGACATATATATACGTCCGGGGCATTTAACTTGGTTGAGCGTGACGTATACATACACCGTTGGCTCTTTAGAGGTTTAAAGTCGTTTTGTAGCTGTAGCGTCAAAATATAGTATTATTGAATTCAATGCATTGTTATTTATATTGGAGGAGGGCGCGATGAAAATTATGATTGAATATTGGGTCGCCAATATTAAAAGTTTGAGAAGCGCTGCTGTGGGAGCTTCCGTCTTTATTTTAGTGTGAAGTAGAACCAAAAAATGGGGCATTGTGAACCATCTATGATGTTTTAGATTTCGCCATACTTCCCGTATTTACACGCGTCATCTCGCAAAGAGGCAAAATTCCATTCAGCGCAGCACAGTAAGTGCAATTGTCGACCTTTGTAATTTCTAGATATCTGCTTCGTCAGCTGTAATAATGGTCTCCATGATGGCAGTCTGTGTTGATGCAAAAGTACAGACCTGTAAACAATCGCATAATTTTTATTGACATGGTACATGTAATGATTCTTCGATCCAGTAAAGAATCCTTTTTAGCGTTACTCGCAGGATGCCTGTAACACTCTGCGTATCGCTTTTTTATTCGACCTCCAAGAGTCATCAAATAGTATTTGCGTGATAATCAAGATACTATGACCAACGTGGACAGCAGTATAGCAAAGCTCAAAGACATAGGTTCGGCAGCCAACGTACTCTAAGCTGTCAAGTTCTAACACGCTCTGAGAAGGATTTTTTCTTATGCACGAACTTTACATAATCGATCAATTTTCTTTTACAGCTTTCGATTACGAAACCCATATGCAGCTATTCTTTTAAAATATATGTAAATAGTAGTACTATTAAATACTTTATTCACATGCACTGAAAAGCTAATTGTGTGCATATACCAGTCGACTCATCGTGTGGTGTAGAAATTAAAAGAGAGTGAGGAGTCAGCTTAAATACCATCTTCATCATTTGACCCTCTGTATAATTGGACTGATCATGATTTTCTAAATTGTATTGAATCTTATCTTTACTTATCCCCGTAAGCCAATGCTTCTCAAACTTTCAATATTTGCACCCAATTCCCAATCATAATCTTCATCGCGCACCCCCATACAATAACAATGTATTAATTGCAGTATTAATGTATAATAATTTGACGCTAAAGCTACAATACGATCTTAATTATAAACCGTACAAATTATCAAGTACGTAAGTATTAAATTTTGTATACAACTTGTATATGATAAGTCCATTGAAAAATCACTAATAATTATTAAATTTTGTTCTAAAATTAGTATTGATACTTAGTATCAAGTATTTTGTGTCATACTGATACATTTATGCGCAGAGTATATCATATAGTACGCCAGAGTAAATGTGTATTTTATTTTTTATTGTGTAAGAATATATTTTGTTTTGCTTCCTTTTAGTAAATTGAAAATTTTTTAACTAAACTTTTATTTTCAACTATTCAATGTGTTCGCCCCTCCTTTTAGGGTTACCACGCCCCTCCCAGGGGGCGCACTCCCAGTTTGAGAAACACTGCCGTAAGCAAGTATTAATTGCATCAATTAAAGTACACTAATTAAATACTTTAAACTAAATTTATTGCATCAGGACAGGTTATTATTTATTTCTGATGATAATTGCAAGAAATATGCACATGCTAATATTTTTCTTTTTGAAACATGCAAGATAGAATGAGATAGTATTTAAAACTGGTTTTTTATTTTTTCTTTCACTAACAACATTACATTTTAATGGGAAAAAATAGAAACATGGAAGAGTTTTTGTAACATAAAAGTTTTACAGTTTTTCAAAATATAAAAATAAACTAATCTGATTACTTTTCCAAATTACTGCGTTACAATCTAATAAATTTTCAAGTTTAGATAAAAAACACAAAATTTGTTCACCAAGGATTAAAAGTTTTTACAGAGTTAGAAATAATTCTCCAATTACTAGGAGCTCTATTGTATAAAATATTCATTCAAAGTTTGTAATACGTATTCTTATTCACTTTCAATATCTTCTTTTTATACGGAATTGATGATGAAGTTTTTGTCTCTGAATATATTGTCTCGCCGTCTCTAAGTCTTTTGTCTGAAATGTTGCAATTTTCCTGAAAAATAATTTTTAATAGCAAACCCAAATTGCATTTCCTACAAAAATTGAAGTGTTTAGTGAAAGAAAACTACAATAATTACAAACTGTTTTTCTTTACATTTTGACAAGCATGTCTCACAAAATGTTATTTATAATGTTTTAGTTACTGGGGGGCTCATTTGTCTAAGAAGAAATGCCGTAACGGAATTATGCCATCTTATTAAGATGACAGAAATATATTTCTGAAGTTTTGATGGGGTCTTGATTTACATAAAACCAAATAATTATAAAGATTAACATATTTTTTAATTTTTGCCATGTTCATGATTATTATGAACTTTTCTACTTAAAGGTTTTTGACACAAATATACATATATTACAAATATACTATTATATTAACTATCAATAATATATTATTTCATTAACTATTAATAATATACTTTATTATACTACTATATAAGACATCATTTTACTAAAACCCCTTGTAAAACTGAATTGTGGCCATATGGTGGAACTGATTTTGAACTGCATTCCTACTCTATGCATCTAGGGTCCCCTAATGCGAGAATTTAATTCACCTATAGACTTAACGTATATAATCTTCTCTACACGACAAGCCTTTCACGAAATCAGGTTTCAAATAAGCGAGTAAAATGAAATGTCGCTGATAACTTGTCTTCTATAGCTAACTCATATTACAGAGATACAGAAAAGAGCGAGTTACAGTTCTCTGTTGGAAGAGTTTTTAAGTACAAAACCATATAATATTTAAAAAATGCTTATATTCTTTCTACGTTGCAATTTAGGATTTATGCATTTCGAGTAAGAGTATGACTATTTATTACTAATTAAAGAATTAAATTAATAATCTCCCCTCAAATTATTTATTTACCTAGATAGGCTAAATGTTTAAATTCTGAATTCCGCAGGATATTCGATCTGAATCTGACAAAAAAAATATATATTTATTTCTGCAGTCAACGGAAAATGAATTGTTTCTTCTCAAAACATAAGTTTTATTTAAATCCTCTATTCTCATACTACCCCCCATTCATTTTCTATATTCCTTTTATAATAAAAAGCTATTCACTAAAAGGAATTAACCATTGGTATGGAAAATATCCATGCTTTGTATAAGATTTAAAAGTAAATGTTTATGATTCAAGTTCTCTCTAATTTGCATGCTAAGATGGGTGGTTTTGTAAAAACTGTTCGAACACCTTGCTTATTAGAGTTGAGATAAGCTTTATTGTGAAAAGTTCATCCGGTTGGAAATTTGCTACAGAAGCTGGAAGACAAACAGCTAAAAATTGTGCTTAACTTGAGCAACATAATTTTGTTAACTTCAAGTCAGGGTCCATGGAAGCAAGGAAAACACTTCGAGATATGACCTCTTCGATGTACCTTGACGTTGTAACGCTTTCACGAATGACAGTAAATAGAGATTTAGCTATTAAATGACATCGCGTTTCATGCCATAAATCATTTTTGTCAGATCATAATCAGACACACAGCATAGGCCTACAATGAAAAAAATTAAGGGAAGTAATAGCACAACTTTATGTACTTTTTGGTGCTTATTTCAAAAATAATAATGAAAAAATTTTAAAACGTTATATTTTCTTGACGTGACGTCTTTTCAATTTTACTTAATTTTTTATTTGCATTTACCAAACATATTTTTCAGTGTTGAATTTCTTCCCTAAGTTTTTGTCCTTCAATATACGGTTATAAAACAAACAGAATACCACTATGTGATACAGGAGCAATCTATCTTTACCAATAGTTAAACCACAAGTTAAGACTCCGATACCGAATATAAGCCCTTTGGAACTGATTTACCTCAGCCATTTCCTCAGGTTGAACTTAATGATATGACTAGGAATCTGTGCATTTCGCAAAGATAGATGAATGGTTGGAGTACAGATTAAAAGAAAACTTGTTGGTGCACGGAGCCTCATTTTATTGGCAAAGAAATAGAGAATAACTTTTTAAATACAAAGAGGAAAACAAGGATCTGGTCTATTGTTCGGATGCTTCTGGATTGACGAGCCAATTTAATATCCCCTACGATAAAAATTAATGTAAGTTGTTTATAGATTCACTGTAAAGGACCCTTACGGCCTTATTACACGTACACGTTTGGAGCAATTTTCCAACCAAATCTGAACAATTTCTACCTAATTCCATAGTAAATGCCCCAAACAATTTTTCCCCAATGAGCGGAAAGAGTTGTTTGTGATAAAAGAGGAATGAAATTCAAGCCAATAGGGTTCTTCGGTGCCCTACGTCATTAAAAAAATGGTGGAAAAAATGACAGCTTCGGTTTTGTCAAACGCATCCGATACGGAGTAAAATTAGTTTAAAGTGTGTAATATTTAAAAATGTTGCTCCATTTCTATTGAGCGAGCAGAATAAAAGAAATCATATTGGATATTCTATTTTCGAAGCATAAAAATCGGCGAGTAATTAATTGTTTAGTTGGAGAAGGGCTGACGTCAAAGCATGTCGTTTTGCTTAAAGTAACCTTCACCCTCAGCTGAGTGAAACATTTTCCTAAGCGGTTGCTCCAAGTATGAGTGTGTGATAGGGCCTTTAAACATGTCTTTCTTCTTAACGAAAGTCAGTATGCATCTATACCAGTAAGGCCCTCTGAATTTAAAGAAACACTATGAAAATTTAACTTCCTCTGCAAAATAAAATATGCCGACCACAGCTGAATCAATTCCTATTATTTGAAAGTTATCCCCATGTTTCTTGATCAACAAGGTGGATTTACAAATTTCTCATGTTTTATTTGGGAGTGGTACAGCCGTGATGAACATTGCGTTAAAATAGAATGGCTGAAAAGTCAAAAACCGGGCCCCGAGAGTAGGAATCGGAGCAGCTTAGTTGAGCCAAACACTGACCTCTTCTGGATATAAAATTAGATGTAACGAAGCATTTTGACAAGGCTTTACCAAAAGATAATGATTGTTTCAAATACCTGTGCAAAATGTTTGCAGTTTTGTCCGAAGTCATTTTGAGAAAGAGGGAACCTTTATTGGTCCAGGTATCCTCAAATTATGAAGGATAAAAAATTTGAGGCTACCATGACAACAAAGGAAATTAAAGCTTTGTTTGGTTGGCTCAAAATACATTTTCTTCATTCATATTGGGGCTTTTCTCACGAAAATTTAGGATGTCAGTGAAGAACAGGGTGAAAGTTTCCACCATCAAAGATGTGGAGCGAAAATATCAAGGAAGCTGGGATAAAAACATTTTCGCCGACTACTGTTGGATATTAACACGAGATAGACCTGAGATAAAAGAAGAATATAGAAGTTTCAAAGGAAAAAAAGTTCATAAGTAGAAACTTTATTTCGTTTCACTGTTAGCAGAATTTGAAATTTGTTTCAAGCTTTCATACATTCAGAATATTAGTTGCTCCTCTTTTTCAACCGTTTAATTTTTAAAAAAACCCAATTAAAATCGTATGTTGGTGATTTTCCAGAAACTGTACCATATTTGGACGTAAAAAGTTTAAACCTTAAAAAAAATTTTTTCCCCAAATCATAGTCAATTCGTGATATATGGCAACAACCGATTTCATTAATTTGGTGAGAATTTTGTCAAAAATCCATATTATCAATATTTAACTGTGCAAATACAGCTGTTGAAAGATGGTGCATGATAAGTTGTTCGAGAGAATTTTTTTCAAATACGATTTCCGCAAAAATATCGATATCGAGTTTACAAAATTCCTGACGTGATATAAAAAAAAGAGGTTGTCTTTTACGAAATCAAAGCACCAAATTACATGGAAATCATCAAAAACTTCTTTAATATCTTGCATAAATTTCCATTTGTAGGTCTGTGAAATCCACCGTTGTCCTATCCAGACGTACTTTCCCCCTCGCTTGGGGTTTGGTTTGACGCTAGCTCAATTGTTCAAAAGAGCAAGGGGGAAGGGAATCGGGCAATGGCTTCCTTGTCCTCAGGTCCTGTTGTTATGCCTTCTATAGATGGTCATTGCAGCCATTGTTGTACCAGTTATGCATAAGATAGGATTGTGAGCGCCGATGGATAATAATTCTGTCCATTCTGTCGTCGCTTTCGTATGCCAACTATCACCCTTTTCACAATATGCACAGCCATGGTTCACATATACATTTTGTAAATATATCTTCAAGGCATTGAACAGTCCACATGTGTTAACTGGACACCATTCGCATACACCTTAAGTCTTAGCATTAGAATTTGTGAAATGATTCTGTGAAAATGATCCAATTCAAGACGCTGGAAAACATCTCAGCCATTGGCCCAAAATTTACCATTTGCATATTATATCGTAGGTAGGGCATACGAGATTGTCTTATTTTGATAATTCCTACTTGGTGCACTTGTTTATATGTTACACGTATATGAATTCACGCCATTGTAATTTTTAAAGTTTTACATTCATTTTTTGCAAAAAAACCTATATTTAAAATCGTTACCTTTGGAAAATTAAATTAATTCTACAACTTAATTACGGTGCAATTGTAATATTGGTATTTAAATTACATTTAGTTCATGGAAAAATGTTCAAAACATTTATAGATCATTTTAGAAAATATTTCATATTCTGAACTAATAAAATTACTTATCACATACAAAATGTTTTACAAAATATTTGTCGTATTCCACGGGCATTGATATTATTCTCGGGTAATGAGATTCATTCAGTAGAAAATATATAAATTTAAACATTTTAATGACGAGAAACAAATGTAAATAACCCATGAAAATAAAAAAAGCTCATTCAAAAAAAAAAAAAATTTTTACACTCGAAGAAAAGTATTCAAATTTATTGTACTGAGTGATTTTTAAGCAATATACCAGAGCCAATTTAATGCATGCTTTGTTCTTTTGAAAAAAAGCTTAAAATTAGTCACAATGGATTCTGAATTTGAATTAAGAAAGAAATAATGAAAGAAAACCATAAGAATATATTAAGACGAAACTAAGTTTCAAATTCATTTATTCTTTGTATCCTTTCTCATCACTGTTATTCAAAGAATATATTCTATTCGGAATGTAATTTTACAGTTTTTGTACCTTAAATATGTCTGGAATGGGGACAGACATGAATAGTAAAGCATATTAACATATAGTGAAAGTAAAAGGGGGGAAAAAAAAAAAGAAGAAAATAATCCGTCGTTTTGCTGTTGCACGTTCTTCCAAATTCAGAAAGTAATAATCGAGATTGTTTATTGGTGTTTTAAATTTTCATTTTAAAGCTGAACAGATGTTAAAGATGCTGCGATGTTTTTATTTATTTTATTGCAATTTGGAGCCATGGTCATATGATGGAGGTGGCAAATGAGATGGTACTTTAATCTACAAGTATCTATTTTGAATGTATACAACATAAATTAGTACATTAGTGTAAAAAATAGAAAAAAACTGTGCAGTGACGTATTCTATTGAGATTTCATACGAGGTTCACCCCGGGAAATTGGGGGAGAATTCCTGGGGTCAAAGGTTAGGAAAGTATTCTCCTCCAGCATTAATGCATTTTTGTTGACGAATATTTCACAGATTAAATGCCTCAATTCATTCGTTTCTTGGAATTGATGAAAAAATGCATTTATAGCAACATTAATGTCTTTATCTGAATGAAAACGACGTACACGTAAGTTCTTTTTTAGAATAAATAATAACCAAAATTCACACATAGCTAGATTCAGAGACTAAAGTGGATGATCTTTCTCTTTAATTTTCTTTTGTTTGTTTAAGAAACTGTTAATTCGGCTGTATGGGAAGGTTTTTTTCGCATTAAACATTATTTTCCCCTTAACAATAACTTTTTGGAAATTTCTGGAAGACTTTTAAAGGGTTTTCCTTTTTGCTGTTCCCGCCTTCTGTCCTTCCAACTTGATGTTTTTTGGATTGACCCCGGGGTACTTCTAAAAGAAAACGGCATACTTTAAATTTTTTCATTGTCTGTTGTCTTGTAAACCATTGCCCGGTTTGGGGAAAATCTTCCAAAAATTTTTTTTTAGCAATTTTGGGTTTCTTTACAGATTCTGATTCGCTCCTCTTTTTTTATGCTCAGGTTGGGGTTAGGGGAAACCCCAAAGGCAAATAATTTTTTCATACGTTTAAATTTTTACCCAAAAATTTTGTGTATGGCTGTGTCCCATCCAATGTTTAAAAAAAAAAACCTTTCCAGTATTTTTGGGGAGGGACAGTGATTATCATTCATTAACATTTTTTTTATGGTGACACATTATCCCGGGGTTACTACCAACCGTGGCCCTTTTTTTTGTGTTCTTCTTTCCTTTAAAAGAATGGTTTACCACTGCAAAATTACGTATAAAGCACATGGGGGATTTCACCAAATGCTAATACAGCCGTTGAACCATTCCCTTGGGTTTAATCCCGCCAAAAAACAAAGAAAATCATAGCAAGATAAAAGTTCTCCCCGTTACCCCCCTTTTTTTCTCTTCTGTCTAAAATTTATTCTGCTCTAAAAAAGAAGTAAGTCAGTAAAAATCATTTGCTGTGTTAAAATACTTTGTATTTTCAAGTTAAAGCGAGTTTTTTTCTGTAACTTCTTGTCTGCGCGTATCTTAGAAACTGCAGAGTTACCTTCGTATTTTGTGACATACTACTGAAAATATTCATACTATTATGATGCATCTTGGATGGGTAATTACTTTGTGCTTCGATATATGATTCATATATGTTGTAAGATATGGCAGAGAAAGGAAATATATGCAAAATAAGAAGTGATAAACTTTGATTCATTATCCTTTCCTGTAAATAAAAATTACTTATTGCTTACAAAAAATGAGTAAAATTTAGTTCTAACTGAGATAAAAATGAATTTAAATAAGCAATATAATTTTAATCATAAAAAAGTAATGTAACAAAACCTTTTTAAACATGGCATGAGGAAAATATCAATTTATTTACCCGACGTCTTCAGAAAAGAGTTTTGGGGGCCAATAAAAGAACATCAATCTTTTTCCAAGCTGTTCAATCGGAGAATATGTTGGCTTTTCATATTCTAAAAATACATCAACAACCAGTTAAGCATATTGTTATCTCTTTTACTATAATTAAAAAGGAATACATTCCCTTTCTAATTTAAAAGGACAATTAAATTTAGAAACTCCCCCTATAACTGAAACATTAAGTACATTATTTTTGTTGAAAAAGGTCAGCATAAATTCAACAGAAATTCGAGTCCGTAATATCCTTTTATTTTCCAAAATAGAAGCTTCTTTTTTTATACGAATAGAGTCTCTATTTCAAGTATTATGTTATTGCCAGATTATGAGGCATTCTTGTGAGATTAGATATTAAGCATTGAAAACCGTGTCCTAAGAAAACAGATCTTGCCTCCCCATTTTTTTCATTGCAAATCCCCTTACAATCAGTTTCTAAGACAGAGAGAGAACCGTTTTCTTTTTTAATATTAAAACAAAAACTATAAAACATAAACTGCACTGTGTTGGAACTCATTTCAACAAATTAATGTTTGAAATATTCTCTCTCTTTCTGGTAGTAGTTCTCGTTTCTTAACATTTTAAAGGAAATGACTTTTGTTCAAAAGCTTTTCAGTATGCTCAGATGATTCATTTTTTTCTGTCCTTACAAGTTTTTGATCTTTGGAAAAATTCCCCATTACTGATTTCATGTTTTAGAAATGACATTGTGAAATATTTTATAGTTTCACAAAAGTTAATTGAATTTGATCAGTCTCTAATCAACGGTTGACTCTCCTAAGGTTTATGGGTAGAATAAAGGTATAAGCATATCTTAGTATTATTTTACCTGTTAATTGAAAGTTATTAATATTTTCAAATTTTTTCTATCTTCTTAAAAATGTATAACGTTTTTCCTCCTTAGTTCATATGCGCAGTTTTGTTTGCAAGATATTAAATTAAAAAATAAATTGCATTTTTTTATTTTAACATCCTGTTATTAGATATTAATTGAAGCAATTGTTGTTTGTTAAAAGTTATTTTGAAATACACTGTGAATAGAATAAACTGCATTAATTATTTTAATTTTAAAATTTCGTAGTCAAAATCACATATTATATTTGACCTTTCAGAGACTACTATAATATTTCAGAACTTTTATTGCAATTATAAATTGTATGTTACATTAATTCATATGGGAAATAATTGTTATTTAAAATCTCAAAAAATATGTGTTTTATATGGAATTATGATAAAAAATTGTATTTATGTAAGTACTACAAGTATCAAAAAAATTGATACTGAATAAGATAATTAAAAACATCTTAATCTTATGTGATGTTTAATAATAAAAAACTTATTTCCCTTAACCACTTCAGATTTAAAAAATGTAAAAAATTCGCGATATATATTCATTTGCTATTTATAATATTTTTAAGGATTCTTATAGTTATGAGTAATGCATTAATAATGTTGAATTATGTATAAATGAAGTGTAACCTTTTGTTTTCCTTGGTGAAAAGATCAAATAGATTTATTTTTGGAGTATATTGTATGAAATTGAAAAAATTGGTAGATATTTCATTTTTTTAAAACAAGAAATATCTAGTCATTACATCAGACTGGGACTTAAAACCATTAAATTCCAATACTTGTGAAACCGCCCCCTTAAGGTGACAGTTTCTTTGATTATCCGCGTGAGCTAGAGGTGTAGGGTTTACAAAAGGAATAGTCATTTTTAAATTCTTAATATGACTTTATTAAGAATGAAACTTAAGTGTCCAACAATTTAGATAATATTATTTATGCGAGAATCTATTATGAACAAACACACAGTAATATATAGTTAAACCGAATCGCGTAACTTCGACCACTATCAACACTTAAATCGCCTAATCTCATTTCTAATAATATATTACAAGTCCTAATATAAAATAATCAATCCTACCTTAATCCAATTTTAGTTTCAATCTTATGAAGAGGCGTCTGGGCGCGCGTGCAATGGTATGTACCTTGACCTAATGGCTTAATCCAGTGTTTCTCAAACTGTAAGGCGCGCCACCGTAGGAGATAACTCTGCGAGGGGCGCGTGATCTTATTGAAAAGTTCTAAACAAAAGATTATTTTAAAAGCACTATTAATTTACTGAAAGTAAACAAACAATACATTCTAACATAATAAAAAAAAAAACACATTTACACTGATATAATAAACTTAGAACTGCATCAGTACTGCACTCAATGTATTTCATAATTAATTAAACAATACTATTAGAACAAGTTTAGTAATTACCAGTGATCCCATGCACCTGTCATGTATAAAATTATATACAAAAATAACACTTATCTTCATAATTTTTTTTGTACAGCTTTTAATTAATTCCTTAACTGCAGATAAAACCTTACGCAATTTACTTCCCAATGCCACCATTTTAAACGTAGGCCCGCGTATGTGATGTATTGGGGAAAGGAAAAAATTAGCAAATCCTCTGAAATATATATATATACTATGTAATAATTCCCCCTAGCATCCTTTTAATTAACTCTTTTTAATAATCTTTAATTCTTAGGTTCAAAACTAATGTCCGAATCTTAATCGTAATCGAATAATATAATTACTTCATAAACCCCTTTCCCGCCCATTGTAACCAATCAGAGCTCTTATTGCAAAAATGTCACGCGGTCTTCATCGTTGAGTATCAAAAACCGATGTCTCTGGAAATCCCGTCTCTCTCTCTTCGCTCGTTTTTCTGTAGTCATGTAGCCGGCTGCTTTGTGTTGTTGTTTCTTTGTCTGTGTTGTGTCGTCCATGCTCAGCGTAATTATTATGCTTAGGTGTTTCAAGATATTCAATAAATTGGATTTACAAATTTAAAAGACTGCCTCATAATCCCATCATAGAAAATGCATCAACATACAGGAATCAATCAACACCGGCCACTCCCTATCCTTTGGTTCCCTGCAGTAATAACATCCACTCGCCATGTCTTACAATTATTTTACCACTCTCCAGAAATATTATAGAAATATTTCGTATATATAAGTAAATCCTTCATAAACACTGTCAATATCCTTTTATTGCATTCCAAAGCCTTTGGATAATAATTTTATGGATAGCACACAGTGCACATAAAAGATAGTACTTCGGCAAGACGGTTATATACGTCCCGGGTAATTAACGCTTTCAGTGAGCGAGACGTTTATATACGCCGGTGGCACTTAACATGTTAAAGTAGTATTGTAGCTTTAGCGTCGAAGCAGATTATTATTGAATTCAATACATTGTTATTGTAAGGAAGGATGGCTCGATCATTGAATATTGGGTCGCAAGAATTGAAAGTTTGAGAAGCACTGGCTTAATCTTCAAGGAAACTTCACAATCGGCTGTCAATTCACGCTTGTATCACTTTCACACATAACATTCCCCAAATTGCCATACGACTTACTGAAACTTCTGTTATTTAAAAGCTATCTTATTTTAATTTCCTCTTCACATTTCGCTTCTTGGGCTTGGGTTGGAAAATAGTTGCCATTAATCTTGGCCCCCAAAGCACCCAGGGGTCATGTTAAAGAAAAGACGCGTGAGCCCGTCACATACTTAAGTAGAAATACTTATGCACATATTTTATAATTTTAGTTTCTGTTGTAGTGTAATATAAGGGTGAGTGAGTGAATATTAACGACGCACTGTTCAGCTATACGAGGGCTTGTGATGGCGAACGTAATTTTGAACCATGGTCAAGTGACGAGGACGACACCGGAGCTGGCAGCACCTGTCCTAACTTCCACACCACACCAACGGGAGGATGTTTGAGCTCTCGACAGATTTAACGTGTATCTACCCCCTACACGGCTAATCTTTAGTAGTACTGGGATCGAATTTATGACGTGCGTGCCATGATCTGATACCTTGACCACTGGGTTACCGCAGCCGCAATGTAATGTAGAAAATACAAAAAATACACAATTAATATCTTTTTTTAACTATAATAAAAGTCTGAAGAAACAATACAAGTTTCTACATTGTTCTTTACTGAGTGTGACCTTAAAATTAAATCTCTCTTTGAATGACAAAGACTTGGTGGTATTAGCTTCAAATTATAAAGAGAAAACAGCTTCAACACGTATAGGAAGTAAAAGGGGAAAAAAATGTGTAGTCTTTAAAGATAGTCAACTTTTTAACCCATTTTTTTTTCAACTTTATGAGAAAATTATCTAATGATCATAGAGAATTAAGATTTAAAGTGAGATTTTTTTTTCTTTCCCAGTCGCCTAGAGGATTACAAAGTCGTTAATTTTGTATTTTTTAGTTTTTCTGCAGTCCTAACCTCCTCACTGAGGCATTTTTTAGGAACGACTTTAACTTCTTTTTTGTACATGATAAACCTTTACTTTCTAATAAATTTTACGGTGCCTGTATTGTGTTCGCCTTTTGACCAAAAACTAATTAAAACCGCATTATAGTTTTCTTGATATATTTTTTGACTGATACAGAAAAAGATTTTTTTTCCAATATGAACGTCCCGAAATCATTGTGTTTAACACCACCTATATTCTATATTTACCTTTCCCCTTTAAAAAAATATATATAAAAAATTATAACTAAAAATGGCTTACACACCATAAAATAATCACATGTACAAGGTGCTTAAGAAAGTATCTTTAAGGTATCCGACTTCGCTCGGAACCGTGATTTTGCACAAGTGTATAAATGGATTTATGATATTTAGTGTCACATAGATTAGAGAAAACATGTATAAAATTGTTTTAAGAATATTATTACAATAAAAAAATATTTAAGTACATTATTTTGACAAAAAAGGAACATAGAATGGCCAATTTGCATAAAATTCTCCTTTTATGAAAAATGTTTCTATTATAATAATATTTTACCTGTAAATATCTCAGACCTCTGTACCAAGGCTGAATTAGAATTTTTGAAATATGTAACTTAGAAGTGGATTTATCCATATTTTATTTACTAAACAAAGGGAGAGAAATTTTAAGAAAACAATGCCGATAATTATTTCAATTGGGGGTAACTCTGAAAATAATATGAATTTTTCAAAATCCTAGTTCAGACTCTCTGGAGAAGTCTTTACTTTATACAAGTACATATATGTAAATATTATTATTATAGAAGCTTTTTCGTAAAAGGAAAACATTTTGAAAAAGGTTGCTTTAAGTTAATTTTTTGCCAAAATATTGTATTTAAATAATCTTTTTTTTTTTTAAAAAAAGCCATTTTATACATCTATTAAAGCTATTTTATACATGTATTATAATCCAAGGGACACCAAAATATCATGAAAATTATTATGTTCTTTTTTAAAATCACGGTTCCGAACGTAGTTGCATACCTTAATCGTAAAATGTTTGTGAACAAAGAGAGTGGCAACCATACTAATGAGCGCATGGTATAAGAAAGTTATTATAAATGGATAATTTTTTCATGATATTTAGTGTCACTTAGATTAGAATACATGTATAAAATTGTTTTAAGAACATTTTGACAAAAAAAAGTATTTAAATACAATACTTCGGCAAAAAATTAACTTAGAATAACCTTTTTTCAAAATGTTCTCCTTTTGTGAAAAATACTTCTATTATAATAATACTTTGCCTGTATATAGCTCAGACCTCTGTACTAAGGCTCAACTATGATGTTTGAAAAATTTACATTATTTTCACACAGTTACAACCCATTGAAGTAATTATCGGCATTTTTTTTCTTAAAATTTCTCCCCTTTGTTTAGTAAAATATGGATCAATCCACTTCTAAGTTATATATTTAAAAAAAATTCTAGTTCAGCCTCTATACAAAGGTCTGAGCTATTAAGAAACAAAATATTATTATAATAGACGCATTTTTCACAAAAGGAGAATATTTTGAAAATGGGTCATTCTATGTTCATTTTTTGTCAAGATATTGTACTTAAACAATTTTTTATTTTAATACTATTCTTAAAACAATTTTATATACATTTTCTAATCTAAGTGACACTAAATATCATAAATATTATCCATTTACAAGCTTTTGCAAAATCCCGAACGTAGTCGGATACCTTAATATTTATCAGTTATTTTTAGAATAAAGTATTGTATAATGATTTGGTATTAATTTGATATTAATATTGATGCATTTGTTTATGAAGAATATTTTCTTCCTGTGACTCATAAAACTCTATGAACATTAGAAGTCTTGATGTTTCCTATTTATACTGAATTTTACGTAATCATGAGTACATTAAAACTAAGGTAATACGTTTCATTTTGAGTGTCAACGCAATTTTACATCACTTTTATTTCTCAAGCTGACAGTCTTGTAGGTCCTTTTCTGATGTGTTTTAATTTTAAAGCAAACGCAAATTGCTATGAAATTACTTTGATACGCCTTTTTATTTAAATATTCAAATGTAGAAGTTTCCCATTTTTACTAATTAGACGAATTTTGTTTTCTACTATTCTAACGTGTTTCGTATAGTTTTCTCAACTTTAAAAGTTAACTTCTTATTTCCTCACCAGGCGGAGCTTTAAGTGACTTTTACGAATAGTTCATAAACATTTTATTACACCTAAATTCGACTTTTACGACTGTAGTTATTAATATTCAAATCTTAAAGGGAGAAGGACGAATTTAAATAGACCCTAAAAATTAATTTATTTGTAAATCACTGTAATATTTGTAACAGTTCCTTGATTCTTAATTTTTGAAAATGTCCCAGACATTACTTTATTCCATAACTAACATATAATGATTTTGCATTAAAACATGTATCTTTAAACTTGTTTTTGCTGTATCTATTTGTTAATGACTCGCTTTCAATTAACTTCGATAACTTTTAAGTTTTGTAATATAAAGATAAGTAGAATTTAGAAATGAATATCAGAAATAATTTTAAGAAAGTTTAGTATTTAAAAGAAAAACTGCAGAATTTTCATTAAAAAGAATTACATGAGTTGAGGATATTTTGTACCACAATTTTGAAACGAAAACTGAAATGATACATTTATCGGCAATTTAAAGCTCTTATCCAAAATAACTTCTATATTTTAAAATAAGTGTTATTGACTTTAAAGCATATATATAACAAAAGTATTTCATTAAAGGAAAATTATTAGTGTACAAGTAATTTTGTTACGTAACCCATGAACAAATCAACTATTAATATTTTTAAAATTCCTTTTTCAAATATATTTGGGGAGAAAATCATAATAAATTCTTTGTATATAAGTAGATGTTAATAATTTTCTGATTGAGGATAATGTGGATTTATTTAGATATTATTTATGAATTTCAGACTTTGAAGTTGCTTTAAAGTTAATGATGATGGATCTTGTAATTTTAAACCGCGGTCAAAGGACGAGAATAACGATTTGGTTGACCACTCTCCAAAACGTACTCATCCTTCAAACTTGAGGATATTGAGCATCTATTGATTTAACGAGCATTACTCCTTCACCAATTATTGCATTCTGTGGAACTAGGACTCAACACACGATTTAACAATGTCAAGTATGAGTTCGTGACCATGAGGACTCGAATACTGAAGCCATTATCTTTTTACAGATGAATTGTATCGTTAATTGTGTTCCCAAAGAAAATTGAACGTTATATAATTGTATAGCACTTTAAATTTAACTTAACTATATAAAGACCATAAATAACAGTCAACAATTTTAAATAGTTTAGCACTTTGATTAGAAGATTGAAATCTGTCAATATTTTTCTCTTAGTTGAAGGTGATGATGATTTTTATTAATGTCCAATTTGAAGTTGTTCTAGGGTTATTGGCAACGCATCTGGTAATTTTGAGACTCAGTCAAGTGATGAAGAAAACAGCTAATGTATAGCAAAACATTATCTAAGCAGTCAAAAATTTTAAATGGCTTAGCACTTTGATAAATCGAAGATTGAAATCTGTCAATATTTTTCTCTTAGTTGAAGGTGATGATGATTTTCATTAATGTCCAATTTGAAGTTGTTCTAGGGTTTTTGGCAACACGTCTGGTAATTTTGAGACTCATTCAAGTGACGAAGAAAACAGCTAATGTAGCAAATCATTTTCCAAACCGACAAAATTTAATAGTTTAATACTTTGATAAATTGAGATTGAAATCCTTCAATATTTCTTTCTTAGTTGAAGGAGATGATGGTTGTTAGTAATGTCGCATTTTGAAGTTGTTCTGAGGGTTTTGGCAACGCGTCTGGTAATTTTGAGACTTAGTCATGTGATGAAGAAAACAACTAATGTAGAAAACCATTTCTCAAGCTTCCACAGCATCTTAATGTGAGTATTTTGAGAATTGACAATTTTAAAAGATGCAACAACCTTTCTTCATGACACCATAACTTAAAGCATTTAGTTCGCAAGACAAGCTCACGATTTTACGATTATGACCCTCGAATATCGTGGACACTGTCTCAGCAGAAACCATTGAAAATTTTGAAACAGCTTTAAATTATTCAAGCGTGTAATTTACACAGATGCTAAATCGATTAGTTTACACATTTTTTCAATTAAATTTGCATATTATAATTATTTAATATTTTCAATTCACTGGGCCTTGAACAATCGATTGAGTAAAATTTCGAAGTATATTATCAAATATTTAAAGCCATCGCAAATAACATAAAAGAGTGCATCTAAACATTAATATTCATTGAAGCTGAAATAATCAAAATTTGCTTTGAAGAATAAATCTTGAATATTGGTTTGGTCACTGTTGTGTGCATGAATGTGAACACAACATTTAATGAATTCTAATAATTATCGATTAAATACTCGTTTCTTCGGTTGAGTTAGTCCTTTAAAAGAAAGTGGAAGTAATTACTGCATTATAATAGATGACTTGACATAAAAACACTGTTTTAATGTTTGAGGATTATTTGCATGAAATTAGTATAGGAAAAAAAAAATTATCTGAATTTGAATTTTAAAACTGATCTGAAAGCATATGAATCTGCCTTTGTTTGTTCAGGAAAATGTATAATTCAAATGTTTGTTAGGTGGATTTAGACCGTATTTTTCGAATACGTAAAAATGGAATTTAACCCTTAACTTCCCACTGTTGCATTTCTGCAACATATAAATTATTTTAATTTAACAGATTCAATATTTTTTTAATTACCTTCAAATCACTTATCTGAGAAAAAAAGATTACTGCAACAAAATACATGGTAATTTTGTCACTAGATTGGAAGTACATTTTTTCCAAAAATTACAACAATTATAAAAATCTCTGATGCCTCAAGAACTGTGTTTTTTCTATAAAAATAATCCATTATATTTTATGCTTCATCTTGTTTATTGACGGAATAATTACCAGGAAAAAAATTTAAACTTTTTATGTTCATTTAAAAGTAATTTTGATTTTCTAATGGAAAAACTTTGAAAGAAATTTGATTTTAATTATATGTTGCAGGTTTGTAACATTGGTCTTTGGTTAACATTTTGACATGGCCGAAAAATGTATACTAATCCAAGATGAAATTGATAGATATATGAATAATTCGGACAAATTAAGTGAATTAAGTGAGGATGGTCTTGAATATTCTGATGATGATGTTGGTTTTTACCTGATTGTGTATCGTCTAATGAATATTCGGATAGAGATTGTGAAAATAGTATTGGTTCACAAAATATAATTCAGAATATTAAAAAATCCAATGATGATAATAAATTAGATAGAAATATTTCAGTCAGAGAACCTTTTTTTTTAATTTAACTTTTATTAATAATAAAACATTGTCAAATAATTTCTTATGGAAAAATCAAAACATTTCATTGAATGAAGAAGTAATAAAATTCCATGGAGATGACACGCTCCAAAAGAAATTATGGATTTGGAATGCGAAAAGTTTAAGTAGGATTTGTTACAACAAAATCAATAACTGCTTTAAAAGTTTTCATTGTATGTAAGGTTCAAACAATTTATAACAATGAATAATAAAATCCTCATATAATTTTTTTGTAATTTCAGCACTACTGCGCAATGTTGCACTTCTGCAACAAACAAAATATAACTGAAATTCAATTTAAAAAAGCTTAATTTTTTTAAATATATTTTTCACTTTTATTATTACTTGAGAACTAACTGATATACTTTATTCATAGAAATTTAAAAAATTGGGAAGTTAAGGTTTAATGCAATTTAAATTTTTTGTAATTAAACGTAAGCTTAGAGAAAAAGAGATAGATGAAGTTTAGAGAAAATGTCTTCGAAATTACATAACTTTTTGAAAAAAAAAAGATACATTTAAAAGTTATCAATTAAAAACTTTTTAATCATTTTGAAGAACCCGAAACTATTATTTGTGCTAAACATCTAGTAATTTTCTTTTTGGTTAATATATACGTTTGTTGTTCTAACTGAGAGAGGAAGAGATTTTAAGAGGTGCTACATAAAAAATGTTGTCGCAAAGTGCTAATAACCACTACTCAATCAATTAAATTCTTAATTAATTAAAAAGCTACATATTCTTAAAATAATTGTATATTTTATATTTACTTACTAAAAATATAACATTAAATATAAATGATCCTAAATGAACAAAGTAAATTTATTTTCTAAAATATATTTTAAAATTTTAATCTAACACCAAATTAACCTTTGTAGCGGAGTTGTTATGGTGACAAGCTCTTGCCCGGCGTGTCATGTCTAATGCCATTAACGACCTTCTGAGTATAAAAGCTATGTTGTATGAAAGGCAACCCATTGGTATGGTGTGGTATTTGAAAAAAGGGTTGTCCTCTCTTGTGTCATACTCATCACTTGGCAGAAAATGAAAATTACAAAGTCCTCCGCCAATAGCTTTGTTCCTGCTTTAATGAGAGACGATAACAAAACTTTCACTCATGCAACAAATATCTTATTTTGAAATAGGTCAAGTAAATGGGACGAGGCTCCGAGGTAAAAACCTCATTAGTCGATGTTTGTGGGAGTCTTAACTTTTAGTTTCATGATAAGCTAAAACTACACTGGTGTGCAAAACTTAAGCAACAGGTGGGTTTATTGCCATAACTTCACGAAAAATCATCTGAGAGACAAGAAATTCTGAAATGAGGGAGAGTATTATGTACGTAAAGGATGACGAAAGCATCGGCGCAAAAAAGGAATACAACACATACGGTATAAAATCAAACAAAAACAAGCTTTATTGAACGCATAGTATCGTGACTCAAGATTGTCTATCCAACAGGAAGAACAACAAGCAGATGTTCCTTAATATGGTATATGCTCTCCCCTTACTACAATGGTTGCTTTGCACCGTCTCCGCATACTCAGAACCAGCTGGTGCAACATTTCTTGAGGTAGGAGTGCCCATTCCTCAATCAACATCTGTTTGAGTTGTTGGTTGTACTCCGGATGATGTGAGCGTGTGGCAATACGTCTCCCCAAAGCATCCCACACATGTTCGATGGGATTTAAATCTGGGGATCACGCTGGCCAATCCATTCGAGTGATATCTTCACTTTCCAGCAGCTCCTCAACAGCAAGAGTGCGATGTGGCCGTGCATTGTCATCCATAAAAATGAAGTCTGGGCCAATGGCACCTCAGAAAAGATGCACATGGGAAGAAGTACCTCCTCACAATAGCGATTCCCGGTAACAGACCCTCTGTCGAAAATGTGAAGCTCAGTTCGTCCGTTAAGCATAATACCAACCCAGACAAGAACTCCAGGACCACCGTAACGATGTCTTTCCTTGATGTTACTGGGATAAAACCGGGTCCCGATCTCTCTCCAAATCAAAACGCGTTGAGAATCGCTTCTGGTACTGAACCGACTCTCATCCGTAAAGAGGACACGACTCCATTGATCAGTTGTCCAGTTTTTGTGCTCTTTGGCCCAATGTAAATGGTGGCTTCAGTGGCCATCTTTCAACGGGAGGCAGCGTTCAGGACGGCGGGCGAACAGGCCCCCTTTGTGAAGGCTTCTGGCCACAGTAAACCGCTACACTTGTCGACCTGTTGCTGTACAGAGTTTCTGAACAATGGCGCTTGTTGACTGCTGTCGAACTTTTTTCGCCTGCAGGATGATATATCGGTCATCCCCTGCAGTTGTCGTCCTCGGGCGGCCACACCAACCTTTCTAACAGCTCTACCTGTGGTTTAGAACGCTTTCCAAGCGCGCGAAACGACACTTTTGTTGATTTCGAACTCTGCAGCTACACGCCCCTCCTCCAGCTTTCCGATCATTCTTCCACGTGAGAAGTCATCCAGGTGATTTCTTCTAGCCATATTTCACGAACTGACTCACTGGCACTTGCAGAGAATATGGTGAATTGCGTCTCCGTCCTTCATTTCATTCTACTGTTGAACATCGCGCGCCGACATCACGCGTTTTGCGTACGCTCACATCGCTACTGACGTTTTGTTCCTGATATTTGCATACGCATGACGTTTCTACTGACTTACGTGTTCCCTCTACTGATCTCCAGACCTCCTTTTCTGCACTTTCATGGCTATGTGCTAAATTTTTACATTGTTGCTTAAGTTTTGCACACCAGTGTATTATTATTCTGCAAGATTGATAACAACTCGTATGTAACTGGTCACGAAGTTTTAATCCATGGTATTTCATTACTTTCGAAAAACAGATTTAAGACAGAGGTGTAGAAAATAGACAAGTAATCAAGAAAAAAATGCCACAATGTAGATTAAAAATACCCCATTACGGAAAGGCACGAAAATGGGAATCTCGAAACATATATTATTTACTTTTGTTTTCTGCTTGTAATGAGAAGTCAGATAAGTCATTAGTTTTTGCAGTAGCTAGATACATTTTATGAATATTAATGCAGTTACATTTTAAGTAATATCTTACCTCTCTAATAAATATATATTAATATAATTCTTCAATCATCTATAAGACATTGAAAAAATGTCAGACCAAAAGCATTATTCATTCTGGTGTGCTAAGAAGTTCTGAGTATTATGTGCATTATGCAGTCACACATCGACCTCTTGAAATGTGGCAACATACATGATCAGATGGTAAGAGAAAACAACAGGCCGTATAGAGCTGGTTGATCATTGTACTGATAATGATGCCGGTGTGTAAACTCAATCCAATATAACAGCAATTTACAAATTCAGTACAGGATTGAATTGAAATTCATAAGGAAATTGCTAAGCAATCATTTCCTGTAGTGTGTCCAGATTCTAATCCAACCGTCATGGAATAGCGTAAAGAAGTAATAATCATATGTTTAGACAATATCATGTAATTCGTTTATCTATGTCCAATGCTTAATTCGCCTTTGAGGTCGTAAATGCCTGAGGTTTTGTAACGAAGGCAATAGCGGTAAAGTTTGTCTTGCAGATATTTTAGTGTGTTGATAACGGCATTCAATATATTAAGTGTGGACAGCAATTTTTGTGCAACAGACCGTGTTTATCGTGATATAATTTTTATGAAGCAGAACGATCCATCATTGGCATGAATGTAATGTTTTTGTCAAAACCATGTGATGTTGCGACTAGGATACAATCGGTGCTATCGTTCATTCTTCATCTTTTCGTTCCGATCCACATCAAAGTTGTCGATTCCCAATATGATTATATGGATAATAGCTAATAACTCTTAAGAAAATCATTGGCTATTATCCACAATTAATAGCTAATAACTAATAATTCTTTCTGGATCGAACTCGGAATCATTGGCGAAAAATCCTCGTATTCCTCTTTGGGAATTTTGACACTTCTTGCGCCAAAGGTAAAAACAACAACAAAAAATTCCATTATTTAAAAAAAATTTTTTACTTGCATTACAGATATGTATGGTATATGGTCACACCCAGTAGCGCATACAGGAACTTTTCAAGGGGAGTGGCGAATCGTCGCCATCATTCTCGAACCATACCTCTATAAGCCGTTAAACACATTAATTTGATTTTGCCGATTATCAGAATCAAGAAACAGTAAAAAAATAATTATTGGAAAAAAATTAGCATTAACAAATAAAAAATAAATTATTAATAACAAATGCTTAGTAAATTTCATGTAATATATACATATACTCAATGGGGAAAACATTCATGGGTAAAGGGGGTTATTCGGGCCCATGGACCCCATCCCCTTGTTGGCACCGATGACCGATCTCAATCTTTTACATATCTCTTTGCGGAATACGCATGTTAAAAATTTTACGCAATGTTTTATCCATAGTGGGGAAATTTTGGTGACTAGTAGTGAATCAAAACGCATTTCATTAGTAATTTTATTCAAAAGCTAAACAAATCATTTCTTAAAACCAAATTCTACTATAAAAAAATGCGACAATTTTTTTTGTAAAACATTCCAAATAACTCCCTAGAACATATTTCTCTGGCAAATTTATTCGCTAAAAGTGATGAAAAAAATAGAAGCAAAACCAGACACAAAAATAAAATCTAATAGACATACCACACACATAATTTTATTGTAAATATCTTAGACCATAAATGACACTCATGTGGATAAGCAACAACAGACCATATGACATAAACTTTCAGAAGTACCATCATGGTTCTCAGAAAAACCATGATACAACACATTATTCTTTATAGAAACAGCTGGAATGCTATTAATTGATTTCCCGTCTGAAGCGATTGAATAATATACTTCAAAATAAGAGGATATATTTTGATTTACTTTGAGCTAAGGATTTTAAATGAATATATGAAGTTAAACTTGTTTACTTTGTAATTTTCAACAACATATTCGTTATGCTTTAAAAATACTTTTTACCTCTGATAAATGTGCCTCTAACATTTATTCTTCAATAAGTCCTGTTTTAATGAAGTTGTTTGTCCCGCCTACTTTATGCCCATCTTACTTAACCAGTGTGTTGTGTGTGAGTATCCCGGACGAATATATCCGTCCTTAGGAAGTACGCTTCTTTCTTGCTCATCTTTGCACTGCTGTCAGTAAAACCATTTCGAAGGGTTTTGGAATGTAATAAAATTACTTTGACAGTGTTATAAAAGTAGGATTTACTTATTTAAGAGAAAAAAATTGCTTTGTGCTTTTTTCTCACCCCCCAATGCACCACATATGTGCACCAGTGTGACGAACTTTAGGAGCGGTCATTCAATTGACATTTAAGGGGTTAATTATATATAATATATATAACCATTTATTTAGTTTATTAATTTTAATTCAGCACATTTGGAGTAAAAGTCTTGTCATAAAATTCACAGTGCATTATTTTTTTTATTTGTACAAAATGACGATATTGTATAAATTTCATTTCCATTTTCCACGTAATGAATACTGTTTAGAAGGCTGAAAAAAAAAAAACAATGGAAAAATTTACAAATATTTTCTTCCTTTGAGTGATTCTTCACTACTAAACGCGCTAATAAAATCCATTATGCAGATTAATCAAAATATTTTTTGCAATCAAAAAAAAAAAGGACAGATTCCTCCGCACTCATTTTCAGCAAAAAAAATGTAACAAAGAAAGCAACAATGTATATACTTTCCAGTTATTCGACGTAATTCAATCAAAGTAAGTGATGATACACGCTAGATTTGAATAGTAATTACCTTATCCATGCGCTTACATAAATTGAAGCGTGTAGCTGTATCAATATCAAAATGAGTTTCGGTATTGATCGGAATTACTTATCAGTATTTATTGCTAAATTTTATACCTAAGCGAGAAGTCTATTTCTTACATTTTTTTTTGGATAATAACGGGCTTGATTTATATTTTATTACTACACATAACTCAAAAATTTCTCTTTGCAGTTCATTCGAAAAGATTCATTTAGAAGAGAAATTTAATTTCGCTCGGAATTTATCTATTTTATTTTCTATCTAATTAAACCACTTATTCACTGAGATAACAAGAATAAATACTTACAATTGAAGCTTTTTTTATTACTTCGATAACTCTTTCAATGAATATATAAAAAAAGAAGAAAACAGTTTGGAAGTGAGTTAATTTATAAAAGGCATACAAATATATAATGGATATTATTTTTGTTACAATTTCAGACTTATTTAAAAACAGTGAAAATTTTATAAAATCACAAATTATAATTAAAATTAAGAACGGCCTTTCTTAATAAGTTGTTACATTGTCTTTCATTTATTCTTTTAGCCATAAATATAGATAATTATGTAATAAATATATAATTAAGTATAATAAAATATGGTGATTGTATACTCATATATTTTTATTAGTGAGGAATTTTAGCAATTTTATTTTTACCTTTCACAAAATCCTTTTTCATAAAATCTTTAAGAAGTACAAAAAAAAATGTGACTGCATTATTAGTTTTTAAATCTACCTTAGTTAAAAATAAGCAGGCTTTTTTAAAAAGTCCAAATATGCAACAACTAAATTTAGATAACGAGATTCATTTAAGGTATCCGAACACGTTTGTTGCACTTTTTAAAAAAATAACATATTTAAACATTATAAATGCTTTCTTAGGACTTAATACCAATAAATACTACTATTTAACTAAAATATTTAAAATTAATTTCCTGAATTCTAAAAAAATTTCAATCATAATGAAATTTTAGCAATATTTATGAAAAACTTCAAAGCATTCAGAGAAAAAAGTAATGAACATATAGTTAGAAAAATATTACTAAAACAAATCTGATACATTTATCTAGAAAATGTACTAACATTTGATGTTTTATTAAAATTTAAACATTTTAGAGCTGATTGAATAAACATTATAAGAAATGCTACATTCTTTATGAGACCATTATTTAAATAACGTGCCATAACTCAAAAAGTATTCATACAATACTAAGAAATTTTTCAGTACATTCTCTAGAAAATAACATAAATATTAGGTTCAAAATGTTTTATAGAAATACATTCGTAACATTTTGAGTTATCAGGCTCACCGGATAGATTCTGAACAATTTACATGCCCACTTCTGGTAGATCAAAGACCCACTTTTGGTTTTTCTAACTTTGTAAAATTAATTATAATTTTGCTTCTAGGTAGCATAGAAACAAAGCAAAGTATATTTCTAAACGCCAAAAGATAGCTCTATTCAGCAAAATAAAAAAACAAAAATATCGGTCTTGACCGAATTTGGTCATTTTCAACGTGTTCGGATACCTTAAAAGAACTGAAAACAAAATTCTATTGACACATTTACATAAACGATACAACCTTGTTTTTTCAAAAATGAATTACTTTAATTTTATTTTATAAATTAATTACGAGTAAAAAATTAGAAAAGTTTTAAAATTAATTTTTAAGTGGCATTTACGGTTAAATTAATATCAGAAAAATAGTTATGATAATATTCACAGAGAACTAGTTATATGTGATAACAAAATTTACATTAACAATTTTCTGTTTAATTTGACATTTTTTTTCCTTGTATATAAACTCAAGGACTGTAAATCATGGATAATCTACTTCAATGAAATAGAGATCGGTGGGATAAAAGATAGTTTATGAAATTATACCCAGACTTCACCATTTGTTATTGTTATATTAATAGTACTTCCATCATGAATTAACTATAATGTAGTAAACTTATATAGGTTATAACAATATTTTATTACAGCTAGTTTCTTAAACTATTTCTCTTATAGCAAAGGCAATCTGCATTCATATAAAAGTATTTTCCTTTATATATCTACCCATATTCAATTACTATAAGTAAACTTTCTTTTAAAATGGTATTTGAGAGTTCATATGAAAACGAAAATTAATTTGTTAAAATATACATATCATCGTCTAAGCTGAAGAAAATTAAATATATATAGTATACATTTAAATTTTCCTTTCAAAATTTATGAAAGCAAAAATGTATTTGAACCTAATATAAATTTTAATCGGTATTTAATGCATGAATTTTACCTCACTTGCATTTTTATGAGTAATAAGGATTAGATATAAATTTTTATTGGTAATTATGGTAATTTGAAATATTTTACGATTTCTTGGATGTCTGAGACGCTAAAGAAAGTTATTAGTCGTATAAAACTTTATCCAAGTTTTCTTTCTTTGAAGAATTCTTATGTGTGTTAATATCTTTCCGATTTCTGCTCTAAAACAAAGAAGTTCTGGGGAAATATTACTCTCAACAAGGAAAGAAGTATTTCCTATTAAGTTATTGGATAATAGTATGGTGATAATAATAATAACTATATATATTAGCAAACTTCCAAAAATACTGGTTTCAATGCATTGCATAAGGCAATTTTTATCAAATGAAGTAAATTTATTTTTTAAACCGAAAAACTTAAAAAAACCGGGGTTTTTTTTTGTATATGTTTTTAGATTTATAGCAATTTTTTTATCTATTATTATTAAACATATATGTACATCTTCTACAAACCTAGTTATACGCATGTAATATTACATAGTTCACCCATTATAACTATGTATTCTAGATGAATAAGACAAGCGTGCAGGCTCATATCCTACTGGGATATTGCGCCCACTCATGGTATATGTATTGTTGATCACATGAGTTGCTACCTAGTCTACAGCAGCAGGAGTTGATGCAGCATAGACAATTTAATAACTGATTAAGTGCAATTAGGATTGCTTGGTGAATATGATTGGATACTGCAGTAATACATGTTAAGGGCTCGTAAATTTAATTAGTTTTACTTATGATAGTTTTTTTACCTGTGATTAAAGTAAATATATTTGCACAAAAACTACAAAGCAAAACTTTTATCTGTTATTAAATAATGTATATTTATGTAAATGACAATAATCTATTTTTAAATTCCCAAATCTTCATGAGTATTGTTTAATAGTTGTTTGAGATTTTGATGAAATGAGCCTCACAAAATGGAGTTTTATTTATAAATGCTTTATGAAGAATTGTTACCTTAAAGAAATTTTAATTCTATAAATTATATTTTAAATTAAAAAAAAATAGCTAAGGTGTTTGAAGTAAAATAAATTTTATTTTTTAAATATTAACCCGGTACTTCTCGCGCCGGGTGTATAATACCCACCGTCTACCTTTTTTTCAATGCTCCTTCAAAACCTTTTTAAAAAAATGGATAGTTTCTCGTGTATCTGACTTTAAGGTCATATCCGTTGAAGGACCTTAGCCTGTAGGCGAATTCTAAATATATATTTTTGGATACCGCCTCTTCGGATATGTCATATCCTGCGTGTGGATTACTGTTAAAATTCTGAATGTATTAGCACTTTTTAAATCTTCCTTAAGCTATTGAGTATTATTGTAGTTATGATGCAGAAATGTGATATTTAAATAATTTAATAGATATAGTATAACAGTATATATATATATACACATATATATACACATATATATACACATATATATATGCATATATATATATGCATATATATATATATATGTATATATATAGGTCAATTCTCTACTAACAAGAGATCACATCCAAACAATAAACTCGACAAACACATAGACAGCAGGAAAATCACACAATGAAGGACAAAAGAGTAATCGAGATAATAAATATAAAATGGATGCTGCAGTGCCATGAACAATACTGACTTAGGACAGTTAGTATAAAAAAATTAATTTATATAAAAGTGGGGTTGAACATTTTTTTGGCCAGCCAACCTTCCCCTTTTATTTGTAAATAACACTGAGCAAAACCAATGGGGAAATAATGGATAGAAATATCTAAATCCATTACAATATAGAGGTAACTTACCTAAAAATTGACACTTACAAATGCAAACCCCGCGCTAAATCTGAGTGGAAACATTCAATTTTTTTGCCAGATTCTATACCTAATACAGATTTAAATCAAAAGAGTGGCTGAAATGTAGCACTTAAAAAGAGATTACAAATGGAAATAAAAATTAAAATAGTTGCATATTATAGCATAACTATAATAACACCAGAATAAATATGAATAAAATAATAGTAAGTAATTTCTAATCTAATATTAGACTATGGAGATAACTATATCAAAATATTTGTTTTTTAGTAATAAACTATTATCAATCTCATAATTTTAATCCTAACTATTTTAAATAGCTTTATTTATATAACTATTAATAAAATAAATTGGGTATTTCTGATTTAAGCAATATTTAGTAAAATGTGTATAGTTATTTTAATTTGTTTTTTTGCCCAAAAAAATTTAAAACCTTTGTATATAATTAATAACAATTTTTTTCTGAATATAAAAACATGTACATTACTCTCCCAATGGGGGAACTTTTATAATATTGAAATTAAATATAAA
Organism: Trichonephila inaurata madagascariensis; assembly: GCA_019973955.1. Taxonomy (NCBI): domain Eukaryota; kingdom Metazoa; phylum Arthropoda; class Arachnida; order Araneae; family Nephilidae; genus Trichonephila; species Trichonephila inaurata. The sequence goes on from BMAV01014150.1 coordinate 33,765, forward strand.
ATATATATATATATACCCCAAACTATATATATAATATATATATATATATATATTTTAAAAAAAATATAAAAATTTTTAAAAAATATATATATATATATTTTAATATATATATAAATATATATATATATATATATTAAATAAAATATTGATTATTAATATTCTTATTAATAATAAAATATTATTAAAAAGGGCAAATTATAAAAAAAATAAATATGCCAATTATGCCCTTTTTCCACCAAAAAATAACCAATTATATTAAAATTTTATATTATTAATTTTTCTTTTTTTAAAACCTTTTTTTAAATTAAAAAAAAAAAAATTTTTAATATATTTAAATAAAAAAAATATATTATATATAACAAATATATATTTTCCCGGAAAAAATTATCTTCGTGGTTTATTGAGGGACGAATGAAATGATGTAGGTATAACAGCAAAGTATGATTCCCCCACTAAAATCAATCAAGATTTAGAAGAGAAAAACATGTTGAAAAAATTTTTTTTAATCCCGTAGAAAACACAATAACTTTTGGGGAAGAACGTAATGTTAAAGGAAAAAAAAACTGGTACACATCTTATTCACTTTCGGATGAAATTTTTTTAAAACCCAAAAACACTTTTTGGGAACAATAAGAAAAAAAAAAAATTGCAATTTTTTTAAAGTTAAAGTATAGTAATTTACCCCAAAATTGTTTTAATTTTAAAAATACACGGTTAAAAAATTTGGACAGTGAAACATCGCATTCTTTTTTCAACAGTTAAAAAAGTGCCCTAAACAATTTTACCCAAAAGTCCTTATAAAAAGAACAGGAAAAACTAGATTTGCGTGTGAAAAATGTAATAAACATAGTGCACTTCCTACTTTTCTTAATTTTTAACTTTTGTATACAAATTTCACCTTAAAAACAGAATGTAAACACCCTTGGTTGTGAGACACCCCACGCGCGAACTTTCTGTCGTTTATTTTTCGAGCGAGGGATGCTGGGTTAATTTAGGAGGAAAAATATTTGCGCAGAATTTCTGAGAATCAATCAGAATTTGGTGATTAAGATTTCGGTACTCCGAGATATTCTTCAAAAAAGATAGTTATAAATCCGACTAAAACTACGAGTAAATTGATTATTATAATTGCACTACAAGCCAATGCACAAATTAACTCTGCAGAACCTCAATTAATGTGATTTGATTTTTATTAACGCTGCGATCTAATGCAATGTGAGAGGTATTTGTAACAGAAGTTGTAATTCTGATCCAAGGTCAAATGATGAGAAACACATCTCAGCGGGCACCCTACTAAATTCGTCAGTTGCTATGGTGTGGGAATATGATCAATGGAGTGCTTGCTCAGGTGCAGCTTTGCACACTGATTTTAAACTTCCACACAATGTCAAGGTTAGTTTTTGATATCCGGGCAACATCACCTCTGATGAAGTGCCTTTAACGGTATTAGGATTCAAATGAGTAAGAGAGTGCTTATTGTCTCTCTACCATGACATACGAAGGCTATTGGTGACAGACCTCGAAACTTTGAATCATAATCAAGTGACGAAGACGATACCTGAGTTGGTCCATCCTCTCCAAACTTCTACACCAACGGAAGGACTTTAAACTTCAACTAATATAGCATCCATTATTCCCTTTACTTCGTTTGTCTTCAGTGGGGCTCGAACTCGAACATCTGATAAACAGGCCATGAGTTCATGAATTTAACGATTGGATTATCACAGCAAAATGTCAGGACTCAAATTCACGTTTGGATATAAATATTGCTGACCTTAAATTTACAACTATGAATCTTAGCGAGCCGTACACTAAAATATTTCATAAGATAAAAAAAAGCTGCTTAAATCATTTGCTTAATTATTTTGGACAGCATATTTCCTTGACATTTGATTTCAAAGAAAAATGGTCAATTTAATATCTCAATGTAAATATACCTCCCACTGCATTGGTACTGTTCAATATTTACTATCACTTCTCGGATCTTTTCAATCTGATTTTTCATAGCAAAAATTTTTATACCTTCTTTCGGGATGTAAAGAAGGACAAAAAAAGTCTTTTTTGCACCAAATTTATACACATTTTGTAAAAAAAAAAATGCGAAAAGTGTGTGCTATTGAAAAGCATAGTATCTGTGTAGCATATTTATCTTACCTGACTTGAATTTCAATGCAAAGGACAACAAAGCATTTTATAAAATCCTTCTATGGTATCGGAGTTCTATGTGACAAGATTTCATGCGAAAATAAACTCCGTCTCTCACCAACACGAGGATATGTAAACTCCAGTTTGAGACACGTGTCACAAAATGCTTCAAAATAAAGAATAATGTTTTTGAAACTTTAAAAGAAATATAGCTTGCATAAGAATAGTGACCTGTAGCAGTCCTTATACAATGGATAAAACTAAACAAATAATTCCATAAGCATAACAAGATTTAAGAAATATATTTTAAAAAAAAGTTAAATTGACATTTCTCTTTTATTTCGCTATAAAAATTCTCTAATAAGAGCAGTACTAATGCACAAGTAGTAATTACAAAATAGTTCATAGTAATAATTACACAAATTACTTTCATATGAATCGAATTTTTATCTATAATTTTTTTAAAAAAAGAACTACAAACATAATTAAGAACGTTTTTGCTTGCAGTCAACTACAGTCTACATCCCCATTTTTATTGTATTCATTCAAGAATTTTTAAACAATTATTTTTCTGCTCGATTGTCATATCATAATTTCTTTGGTGTGTAAAATCAAGATATTTTCCCATCGTAGGAATTTTTTTTTCGTATTTTTGAGGCATTTTGCAAGAAATAAAATAAGAAACTTAGTGATTTGTAATGACAATACAAATTGTTTCACGACAAAATTTAACAAGCAGGAATTTTCAAACGATTTCCTTTCAATACTTTGATTAATTAATTTATTTCGACTGTGAATAATTTTTATTAATGGTGCGTTTTTAATTAAAATCAAATTATATAAATTTAATAAATTAAGTTAAAATTAATATTAATTAAATTTAATATGTATTCCATATACACTCATGTATATGTATAACCACCCGGACGAGGTGAATAGAACTAAACACATTGGAAATACGTGGAATAAAAAATCATTACAATACAAAAGAGCACACAATTAAGTATAACCATTATATGAGGTATTAGTCATATATCCTGCTTCTTTGCTGCGAGAGGTTCACTTCTGTAAGGTTTTGGTGAATTAAAAGAAAAATAAAAAAAATTATTTTGATTGGTGAGCCATTGAATATTTTTCTCTTTTTTCTGTCCATAGCGTCCATTTCGGTTCCCTGGCCATAGACCAAGCACATATCTATCAACCTGGCTTTCCTTAAGCCATTCACATTCATCGCACCCAGTTGATGTCTAAAATGAGGAACTTATTTAGCCTAACTAGAGAAGTGCACCCCTTTCTTCGCCTATGTTTTCCTATAAGTTAATGATTCCTAGCGATATTCTCTACCTCCTTTTAAAGTTTGAATCCGAAGATTTCATACATTTTTGCATATATAAAATATATATATATATATATATATATATATATATATATATATATATAATAATGTGTGTGTGTGTGTGTGTGTGTGTGTGTCTAAAAAATTATGGATTTTTGTCTATTTTTAAAAAAGTATTGGATAAATAAACACTATTTATGCGACGATGCCTGATACCTAAGGTTACTATTGCTTATGTATGAAGCCTTGACCGTGGAGATGGGAGTATTGCATCAACGAAATCTGAGTTCTAATTTTCCATGATAGTACACTTTTCTTAGTACTTCCGTACCATTTTTATTCCACATTCCCTTGAATCGTTTACCAAAGTCCATTCAGTAGTTGCCATTTTCCTAAGGTTTGTTTTAATAAGCCGAAAGCACAAACATTTATAGGAGAAGCATCAGGTGAATTTACAGGTATTTCATCAAATGAGACACTTTATTCCTGTTTCTGATTCTTTCTTTGTTAACTTAGCGACAGTTGGATTAAACGAGTGAATAGATATTTCATCTATATAAAGCCCAACTTTGCCCATTCCACATAACGCTGGAATTTTTTCTTAAAAAAAATGGTTCTAAAATACTCTGCTGTTAGCAGAGAGAATTAATTTAGGCTTTACTTAAGAGGTTTTTTCATTTTTAATTTACCGTTGTAACAAAATCTTGCCATTATAAAATCCTGCCGTCGTTTGAACAATAGAAAATTTATCATATTTTATTGCAGTCACTTAAATATACCCATTGCCTCATCGAGTATTACCACAAATTTTCAGTTTTCAGCAGCTAGGTATTTTTCATAAAATTTCCTACAATTTGTTTTCCTTTAGCAATATATTTTGGAAAAAGCAGATGGACTTTAGGTTTGAAATCTTGTTTATTTTAAATTTTCATGACTGATTTTACTTAGAGCCGTAAAAGTCATTCCTAGTTCCTGCAATGAATATTTGAATCGGCGGAATTTCTTATGGGAATAGAGACTTCGCTTTCTTGATAGTAGCTAGCGCTCGAACAGTCTTAGTATGATGTTTTATGAGTCATGTTTTCATTTTTAATTCCATCTAGATGTTTTTTTTTTCTCCTTTCAAGTATGATATAGTATAATTACTTTTATATGAAATGCAATAAACGAGATTTTTATACCGCTTTGTAGTTTGTTGAAATGAATATTTCTCCGTGGAAAACGCAGTTACGTAACCTTTGAATCTTATATCACTTTTAGTAGCCTTTTTCAAAATAAAACTTTTATTTTACATTTCAATCAAAAGAAAATATTAGCAGACTGACTATTCTGGAGTTGCCAAAGTTTTATCTAAAAACGAGAACAAGAAAATAAATAACAAAATAGTTTTATAAAGTGCGAACGGTCTTCTGTATATAGCTATATGTATCTTTTGTATATCTATATATATATATTTAATATATTCTTATAATTTAAATTATAAGTATTGTATCCCTATAATGTTCACATATATTTAATTAATATATGTTCCTCATAACATAAAAATTGAAAAATGATGAAGATAGAGCTTTAAAGTCATTTAAGCCTTAAAAGTTTCTTCTTTTGCATATTGATATTTTTTTGTTTGTGAAAGAGGTGTAAATTAAATACCCGATACTTTACAGGTATTTTACGCAATGTTTCTGCTTCGAAATTTTATTACATCAATGCTTAGCGTTTAGATAATGTGCAAATATAAAGGATTTCTCATAATGCATGTATTTCAAATTCGTTAATACCTCTCTTTTCAATCATATGGATGTGATGTGGAACTTTAGTAAATGGTGTGCCAGAGAGCTCAGTTTTCATCCTCATCATTTTAAGTTACGTCTGCCGCGAACAGACTCCCTTTTACTTGTGTGATGGGGTGTTAATAAATACTTACTCTTTCACCCCAACATAGCACGTTGAAAAAAATGAAATGCCATACTATCTGACGATTTGTAAGCGAATTATTTTACGCATTTGTTGCAGATAGTGTATTTGATATTACATTGCCGTAAATAAATATCTCATTTCAATAATTTGATAAAATCATACAGTATAAGTATATTTACAATACTTTGATATAAATAAAATAAATTATTTTTTTTAAAAAAAAGAGTTATATTTCTATATAACAATTACAAAAATTATTTTTTCACAAACAATAACATATTTTTGTACTTTTGATATATATTAACTCTTAGAGTGAGAACAGTACGAGTGCGCTGGATGCACTGAGCGTGCTACACACGCCCTTCTGGATTTTGGCCTGTTTTAAACGCTACAAGTTTGTGCATTGTGTTCTGAACAGGTTGTTTCCCTTACCAATAGATGGCTGCTTTATACTGAATGATTGACATTCTAATACAATGTTTCTCGACAATTTGTACTTTCAGTTTTAGAAAAATTAATGCTAGTGAAATGTCAAGTTACAACAATATTTTGCACCATATTATGCAATATATTTGTGTGTGTGTGCATTCTTAAAAAAATATTTTATTCTTTTAGAACAAATTATATTTTAATTAACTTATTATTTATTATGTATTGTTATTTATGACTTTTAGTTTTGTATGTTTGATTACTGTTAAATAACAACAATTGTGTTAGACAAATTTTTCTGGGAGAAAAAACGGAAGGAAAAAAAAACAGCTTCTCCATAACTAACTGCAGGACTACTGTTCTGTAAGGTTTATTTTAAGACTTTTTATATTATTTCCTACAACTTTCATGTATTCCTCTTAATATTATTTCATTAACATATTTTATGTCCCTTTATATCATAAAAAAACTGACGTTGACATTGTGTTTCGCGAAGCTTGTTGGACCACTGCCTTATTGCAAAACATTTCGAGCTGCAAATCTGCCAGGAACAATACTATTATACAGTATCCATTCTGTTTCATCCCTAGCGACATATATATATCAAGATTTACTGAAATATTATCAAATTCATCTGCACTTTCTTTAAATTCTTCACATTCCATTTCCTCAAACTTATGTCTGCATAGAAATCGAAATCAGAGCTTTCGTGAAGCTTGTTGGACCACAGCTTTGTCGCAGCACTTTTTAAATCGAAAATCTGCCAGGAACGTTACTATAATACGCTATCCATTATATGCTAACGACATATATATCAGAATCTGTACTTTGATTGGATCTACAGGATCTATCTTACAGGATCTATTGATTTGTACTTTCTTCAGATTATTCAGTTAATTTTACACAATCTTATGTCTCCATCGGAATCTAAATTAGAAAAAAACAGCTCACTACCATCCGATTCATTCACAGAAAGCTCTTACAACAAAGTAGCGATTTCATTAGGACATCCGCTATTTCTACAAGTCGTCAGTTCAGAGTGTGTGCTGTAACAAGGCTCAAAAATCGAATTTTTTGCAAAATTTATTTATGAGCAGATAAGCAAATTCTATTTAACGAAACACTTAGACGCACCGATTTTAGTATAACTAACCAATTTCTGCTGTGAAGACAGCACTTTCTGGGTTCCAGGAGTCCGTGGTCTGAGATATTACTTCCAAAGTTTGTTTTACTAATGAGTACATCAACAGGGAACTAATATCCTTTGCAGACACATCTATTTAGAGTGGGTATTTGCGCGGTGTCGAGCGGCGCGGCAGAGCAGTACGGTACGTTTGGCAGAGTAAACACAGTATTCAGGTACGAGCACTTACGGGTATGATACCATGGAAGATTATTAAGAGCCACGAAAATTTCCCAGATTCTTACGAAAATATGGGAAGGAGAACGAATTAAACTCCGGTGTCGATCAGCTTTTAATCACTAGTAGGAAAACTGAGTTCATTAAAGAACTCTTTATTTTTTGTGAAATTTTATTATTAGAATTTGATACCGTAATTTTAGAAATTTCAATTAATTATTTTTTAAAATATATCCTCCAAATTGTAGTAAGTTGGTAAGTTTTCCAAATTATTTCCTCAAAAAGAAAAAAAAAATAATAATACGCAATTGCAAAAATTTGGGGTTGATTGTTTTAACAGTCTCTAGATTTTTTTAATAAAATGTTTGCAAAATTTATAAATGCTCTATGAAACACCGATAAAACATGAATAAACTTCTCCACATGTTTTCCGCACTTCGCCTTATCTCAGGTTTATTTGTACATTTACTTTCATTACATATATAAGCTGGATAAATACTAGCGGCATTAATGTATTTTATTTCTAAAATTGATTGAAAGGGGCGGGGGGGATTCTGGATCAGAAAAACATTTTTTGCTTTGTAATTCAATAAAGTTATCAGATTCTTGCTTATAGAAAGTATTTATGAAACATTTACTTTGCCAATAATACGTCTGTTTCACCTAATTTTTGTCAGAATTGATATATGCATTTTCTTATATAAGCATAAATAGGCATCCTGAATGGAGGTTAATTAAGTAGTAGTCAATTTTTTGGTTTCACAGAGGGTATAATAACTAATGTGTATCATACATATACCACTTAAGACGTGGGAGAGAAATAGATTAAAATAAAATGTATTATTATCCCCACATTAAAATTAATTCCAGGAAAAATATTGGTCAAAATTATTCCAAACTAATATTTTGAAACATTTTTCTTCATCACGAACTAAATTAATAGAAATAAAAAAAGAATGTGAGACCTCATATTTTGCTTGATACACTAGAACTTTTTGAAACAAAGGAAACGTAAACTGAAATACTGAAATTATTCGATGAATGCAAATGTGCATAGAAATAAAATCTCCTTTGTCATTATTTTCAAAAAAATATATATCGAAGTTTGATAGAGATATATAATTGCCATTTTAAAAATACCTATCTATATCTTTTTTTCATATGATGTTATAAGAAATCTCTTTACAAAAATGTAGTTAACCACTAACGTTATCTTTAACAAAGATTTCAATCGAAGAAAAGACTCGTAAAGAAATGGTTTGGTTTAAAAATCAAACAAAGAGTCTATCCATCGTATTGACTGAAAACCACGGGATTGGTGAAAACTAAAAAAAGGCTATGTCACAGATGAGTAACTGTATATAGTTGTCATTTTCAGGCGAGGCTTATTAGTGTCAAATATTGATATTAAAAAGGGAAAGTAGCATAGCTGAAAACCCCGTTCTGAAGAGCATTGCATTTTTAAAGCTATAGCCACCTTCTAAATTTTAATTTAATTAGTGATCAAAAGAAATATTTTAATGAGAATTAAAGCAATGAACACAACAGAATTCCGGTATAAACATCTTATCAATATATGGATTTTACTATATTTACATAGCAGCATAACATTTAGTGTATCAATTGTACACGCAGCTTAGATTTGCCGTTGCAAATGAAAATGCTATAGACTATTTGACTTAAGTTCACTTTACACGTTAGCTATCAACTATAATCAAGGCAACAGGCATGTACGTCTGTATTTAGAGCCTCATGGGTTCAGTAATGCAACTCTACAGCTACCTTGCTTTTGAGTATGGTACATTATTAGATCTACTAATTGTTTTAGAGCACGCGGATGAAAAACTATTTATTTTATATGAAGATATACATTTTCATATATTAATTCTAAAGATTTGGGGGAATGTTTTTAGGAATACGCGCTGAAATACGTTTAATTTGTTAACTGTGAATATACTTGCATCTTTTCTGCAATATAAGGAATTCCAATCCGAAATCCAGGGTGAACGCATTTGTGGACGAATCGGGCTGTAATACATGAAGCTTTATCAGAAATCAAAAAGAAATTGCAGTAGAATTAAATTTCGTTTTTCATTTTCGGAGGGAGGAAATCTAAATTTATAAAAATTACAAATGGGTCTTCTTTCATGGACGGATTTTCCTGTAAAAAGTCAGAATATAAAACGCGTGATGCAGGGAGTTTAACTCACTTTGCTCTTAATGACATTTTAACTTGATTGTCCCAAAAATTGATAAAATGACTTCAGGATCATTGTTCATAATCACTTTTTTCCCTCCACGAATTATACTGTTTACAGGTGACAGGTAAGTAACTGTGCACACACACACACACATATATATATATATGTGTGTGTGTGTAATTAATCCTTCATTTGTTAATGTAGAAGTGTATTAATTTAGAGCTTATTAACTTTACATACACAATTAAGATGGAATATACAGCTTAAATTCTTTATCCCCAAATTCCGTAATATTTGCATCACGATATGCAGCTTTAATGATCTTACTTTAGAGTAGAACATGACACTGATATTCAAAAATAAATATCTAACGAGACCAAGAGGCGTCATGGTAATTTACAGGTCCATTCAATTGTTCACTGCTTCTTTTGTCTATTCTGTCTTATTATAATCTTTGGAAGAAAGCGATATAAAGAGTAAGGCCGACGTCTCATAGATGTGAGTCACTTTTTTCATAAAAGTCTGATACTGCCTTACTGGTGGCACGATAGAATGCTAGCTGTCATGAAGCTAATGCAAATATCGTTTTAAACATAGGAGAATGAAGCATTACTTAAATTTTGTCGACTTTTAATAGTGAAATTCGAATTATAAAGTCGGCTGACTGAGAAAACTATTGCTGAAAACACGATTAATTTAACTAAATTAACTTGGTACAATCGATTAATTATCTATTTAACTAGATCGAATTGAAAAAGAAGTTAAATTTCTTTTAATTTCAAAAAGAACTTTTAGAATAACATAAATCTGATTGTTTACTTTATGGAAAATAAAATATGCGTATAAAAAGGAAACTAATAATATCATTTTCTTATAAGCCTTCACCTTACGAATAATTAAACATTTAATTTCATTAAAAAATTCTACTCTACATGAATTAATGAATTATTAAATTTTAAATAAGGCAGAAACGAGATTCAGCGCAACTAATTACTTATTCTAATGAAAATACACATTAAACGTACCTAAATATCATTTAAATTATTACTTAATTAAGTTATAATAAATTGTATCGTATTAATTTTACTTAGTCGTATTTAACACACATTAGTTCTGTCTTATGTTCTTATGTTAAATATACAGTTTTTACATTAATATTCCAACAATTCTTTTTGAATGAAGGCTCCATAAACTACATTTATATAATTTTTAATCTGACAGTATAATATTCATACCAAAACTTTTTAACTCTATCTTAAGGGAATATTAATGTAATACAATTAAAATTATTGATGCTATCTATAGTACATGCAATTTATTTAGTAGAAAAATTATTCCACTTTTAGTATATAACAAAGGTTTAATAAAATATTTAAGATGGTTTTGCCGTTATCATAGTATGTAACTAAAGCTTAAAAATAGCTACTAAAATCATCAAATTGTCTAATCATCTTAATTATCCAAATATCTATATTGCAAATAATAAAGAGCTCATGACACGAATCATGATAATTTTCCGTGTGAAGTATTTGTATAACTATAATACGATATAATTAAAATTAATAGCAGCTGAATCTAAGTGATTTAAAATAGTTTGCAAGAAATTTTAGACAAAAATATATGGAACATTTAAAACTAGGAGTGTATGCATATGCATGAAACTAATATAATATTCATATATGGTATATTAGAGATTTCTAAGAAAAAATGTCTTAAGTATCTACAAAAATGTTTTACAAGTCCACCTTAAGATTAGTCAGTACCCCCTATACTGACAATGTTAAATTCAGCTTTTTTAGGAACCTGTTTCTCAAAAACCGTTAAATGTAAGAAATCCTCAAATTTTGTCTGTATATTAATTATAATTTTATATTTATACAGAAGTTAATTTTTTAAAATACATTGATTTAGGATTTTGAAAAACATGCAGCGTAAAAGAACCACAATAATATTTATGAAAGTTGTCGTTTTTTTTTTCAATAACTGTTTTTCAGCAAAATAATTTGAGAAATCTCCAAAAAAAGTAACTCCATTATATGAAGATACATATTATTCATATGCAGTAAAAATTGCATGTGCATCCATTCAGCAGATTCTGAGGAAAAGGTCCACAAAGTCCGAAAACAATCATTTTGAGGAATTTGCATTTTTAATATAAAAAGGCACTTCGTCACAAAAATAATGAATTACAACATGTATTTGTCCTATTTTATTATACATTAGTATCTTCTTAATGCTTTAGCATAAAAAAGGAAAAAAAAGTCTTAAAATACCCAGGAAATACATATATAGTATGTTTCATGTTTTTGTTTAACAAGATATTTTGTAGTATTTACATCAGTTTTTTTTCAAATTCTGTATCAATTTTTGAAGAAACTTTACCTTTCACGCATTACAAATATCAAAGCTGACCATAAAGCATCATAAATATAATGTGAAATTGTATTAATATGGTTTAGGTGTGCATTTCGAAATACAGTACTATATGACATTTCGAAAATATTAATTACGAATTTGTACATTCACATGCAAACAGTAATTTTAGAAGCATCAGATCTCAAAAGTTTCTCTAAACTTGTCAAAATTTTTCTAAAACAGCCAAAAAATACTATTTTTATACATGAAATTTATGTATTTATAAGTATATAACAAGCTTTACGTACAGCGAAAAAAATCACCGCATAATGAACTATCTATGGAAAAACCTATGAAAAACGTTATGAAAACTAAAGCTCAAAAACTTGTCTGTACCATAAATAAACATTTATATATAATATACTGAAGTGAGACTTTTCAAACATATTGCCCAAGTTTTCAAAACATACTTTTACGTTAAATCACTATGAATTTTTTAAAAATTGTTATATTTGAGAGAATATGTGGTCTATAGCAAAATATTTTGGGAATATGTCGAAAAGTTCACTTCAGTATATATAGTTATAAATAAATAACATGAGAAAAAATTGTGCAGGTTCATTCATCTGCAGATTCTGAAAAAAGGTACATACAGTTTTAGAAACATCACATGTTTGAGAAAATTGCATTTTTTCTATACTATTGAACTTCATCAGAAAAATTATAAATTGCAACATGTATTTTTCCCATTTTATTATACATTAGCATCTTTGCAATTTATTTTGTATAAAATTGGAAAGGGAAAATTCTTAAATTGCACAGAATAGCATTTTTCACGTTTTTTTAACAAGATATTTTGTAGAATTTACATCAATTTTCTCAAATTCTGTATCAATTTTTGAAGAACTTTTAGCTTTGATGCTTTACAAATATCAAAATTGACCATAAAGCTTCAAAACTATAATGTGAAAATGTATCAATATGATTTGGTATGAATTTGTGATGGCATTTAAAAATACCTGATTATACAACATTTCAAAAGTTTTCGTTAGATTTTTGCAAATTTTCATTAGGTTTTGTTGTTTCAGACAGTTTCTAAGATTTAAACTTCAAAACTTACTCTAAACTGGACAAATTATTTCTGAAAAAGCCAAAAATAAAACTGTTTTTATGCTTTTAAACATGAAATTTACGTATTTTTATGAATGTAATAAGCTTCTTGTTATGACAACAAACATCACATCTGATGTATAATCTCATACCTTTTTCTCAGAAACTATTAAACATAAAGACTCAAGATTTTGATAGTATATTACTTAGACATTTATATTTATGCTGAAGTGATTTTTTTTAAATGTATTAATTAGTTTTTTCAAATACAAACTTTTCGTTCACCGAGCGTTTATTATTATGAATTTATTAAAAATTGTCATTTTTTTCTATGATATCTGCTTTCTATTTAAATAGTTTAAGAATATTTTAAAAATGTCTGTTCAGTATTCACAATTGCATTTAAGAAACATTGAGTACATGCATACAGTAAATTTACACAATTTTAAAGATATAAATTGTAGAAAACAGAAACTTTTATAAAAAATTCTTACATTGTCAAAATAAATGTTTTGAAATAATTTATATTCCTAGTTTTGACTTTATTATGCATAATTTATGCTATCTTCATTATCTATAAATGATATGGACTTCTTTTATTATTTTGAAGCATGTACGCTTATGTTTTATTTATTAGCTATATTATTATTTATGGTTTATGTTATCAGCAACTACGGTCACATTTCAACATTCAAATGTATTTCTAGAATGACAAACAATTCTAAAATTTTCAATTTCGCAAATAGCTTTAAATTGAAATAGTTCAAAATATTTTTAACTCTTTGCTAAGCCTTAGAGAGTTTAAATAATCAGTAATAATCACTAATTAAAACTAAATTTAAAGTATAGAATAGACATAAATTTAGGTAAAAAATCACTAATTATTAAATATAACATTCAAATTACTTAAACCACAAGTCCAAATTTGGCCCACAAATTTTTAGCATATCTAACAGTTAAACTTGCAGTTATTATACAGTTCTCTAAAGTTAATTGCGTATGAATAAATAAAATAAGTAGAGGCTTTGCAACTTTTCCCCAGAGTTAAAAAGACAATGCTTACATTTCCATCTGTCAAAATGGACGTGGTACTCCAGTTGATTATTTTTTAAATATCATTTTAAAATACTTCTAATTCATATAATGGCTTCTATGTTATATAAATGGAAAGGTCCTGATTTGGAGATTTTAGAAAAGTCAAAAACTCAAAATCAATTTTCCGAAGGGTTTTACCCAACTGACTGTTCTTAAAATTTTTCATAATAACCTTACAAGTAATGTTAACAAAACATAACGATTCTGTTCTGTAGCGAGTGAGAAAAAATATCGTTTAAAGTTTAAAAATACAAAAAATGAAGAAATGACGATAAAGAAGGGAGCAAGAAAGGGATCATAAAAAGTAGTTTGATTTTTCTTAGTCACCAACACATTTTTAGTTACAAATATGACAGTTAGAGTGCCCTGACAAATCCTAAGCAATGTGCGGTATTATAGTACTTTCCTTTAACTCGTTATGTACCGCATTATGATTTACTGCATTTTTTTTTCACAAATACTGTTTTTTTAATCACAACATTGAAAATTAAGGTATATACATAAACAAAATACTTAATTTTGGGAAATTTAATCCGTTAGAGCTAATTAATTAATTAAAGATATTCAACTGTAAATTATTATACACTGTTCAAAAAAAATAAATAGTCAAATCGTTTTCTAAGGTCTTCATTAACATACAAAAACAAGACACTTAAATTTTGACATTAAGTATTTTTTTGGGACAAAAATGCTAATCTTCACAATCCACTGAAAACGCCGTCAGTTGAAAACGCAATTCCTGCTATAAAACTACTCGCCTTCCCCGCAAAAATACTCATCATAGAACCCGTGCAGCCATATATCTTGGAAGAGTGGATTTCAAGGAATATTTCCGCTAAGTATCGTCAGAATATTCGTAAAAATGTTTATTCTATGTAATTTTAAAGTGAGTGGTACTTATAAGTACCATCGGTACATAAAGTGTTAAGGCGGTCTTCAGTTAATGTTAAAGAAAAAGACCCGAATTTCGAATATTTTTCAGATACAAAAAATAACTGAAACATTTTAATTATATTATAACTTCAATAGATAATAATTCATTTTATCATACTTTTCAATTTAATCGGAGTGGATCCATTTTTTCTGGCATAAAATGTGTTTCGCATTTTTACTTTTGCATCGTAATGCTATTAGTATTATCTTACATGTTAAAAAGAAAAGTTAATTATCTAGGGAATATTTTGCAATTTTGAAAGCACTATATTATCAACAGATATACAAATTAATATGTAGCAATTTTTTATGAAAATTTGGGGTTTTTTCTACGGAATCCCCACGTTTAGTTCAGGTTTCACACTTTTTAAGGAACCTTATATTTTTTTTTTTCAAAACAATTGTTTTAAAAACATACCTTCAGATCATTGTCCGACACAACTAAGGTAGCCATGCTAATTTTATAACCTCAACCACCCCCAACTAAACCCCCTCACCCCCCGACACCATCACTTCATCCTCACATACGGTAGTTAATAAAAATCATTTTGCTGGATTGGCATATTATTGAAATGCCCCTTCAGGCAGGGAAGCTTTGCGGAAAATCACACCCCCCCAAAATTTTAAAAACCAAAGCATGACAAAAAAATTTTTTGCTGCTAGAAAAAATTTGACCACCTTGTGAGCCCTTGCATGTAAACAGCTGCAATGACTTCAAGGAGCTCTGGATTACACTATTTATTAAAATATGAAACTCAGCAAAAAAAAAATCCCGTACAATTTAAATGCAAGAAAGGTCCACAGATATAGCTGGCATAAACTTTTTAAATTTAAAAGTGAGTTTTTTTCCAAAACCCCCGATACATTCGATATGACAAAAGTCCACAGTTCATTAGAGAAAGTCTTGGGGCCGGGGTTTCCACATAGAGTTTTTGGGACTCGCTGGCCCCTATCTCCCACCGTGCTCCTCGGCTCTTGGGGTCCCGTCTCTTCGTTTCCATTAATTCACTGACAAAAGAGGCCTTTTCCCGGATCTCTAAAAGAAAAAACTGCTGGAAAAACTCTCTCTCTCTTTTTTTTTTAACCCCCCGGTTTCCCATGGTCACTCACCGCTTTTTCCCTTTTGATACCCGGTCTTCGGCCCCCTTAGAGCTAGGGGTATGTCTGGGCGCATAGTGAGAGCCTTCTTCTCCAGACTCGCTGTCGTCACAAATCCGTGAGAAACCGAAATCACCGTTTTTTCCTCTCTCCGGGGACCCCCGGTTTTTTTCATCTCTCCGGATTACCCGTGGAAAAAGGGGCCCTTTTTGACCACTCATTTACAAAATTTTTTCCCCGAATTGGGGGAAACGGGAAAGGGGTTTTTCCGCTTGTCGGGGGTTTTTCTTAAAAATTGGAGAAAAAAGGGGATACATCCCCCACTTCTTTATCATCTAATTTTCCATTTTATTGTGAAATTTTATATCAAGTTTAAATGATTTTTTCACTCACTCAGTAAAACAAAAAAAAACAAAAAAATAACATTCATTTCATAAAAAAATTTTTTGATGAGCCTTTTTGGGGTTTGGGGAGTTGTTTTCTCCTTTTTTTTTTCCGAAAAAAAATTTTAAAATTTAATTTTTTACTTTTCTAAAAAGAAATTTTTTATCCAAATATTTCGAACTCCCCAAAATTTTTTCATAAATTTCCCAGTCGTACTATTTCTGAAAAATAATTAGGGTTTTAAAACTTCATAATACATTCAAAACTTTTTTTTTTTCTATATTGTGTATAAAAATGACAAAATGTCAGTAATTCTTTAATTTATTCACATCTAGATTCAGCTGACTGTAGCTATAAATTTCTTTCTGGAAAAAGATCTCTTGTTCTATATAAAATTTTTATGAGAAAAATTCTTTTTCGTATAAAATATATTTTTGCCCTCGGGGCCGGTTTCCTAAAAGTTTCCCAAAAAATAAATGAAATTTCATGTAAAAATTAAAATTTTGGGAAATTTGGGGGGTTTTATTCTGATAATACAGTATAAATCCTCTAAATCCAAAAAGAAGGATATTTTTGGGGAAAAAATTTCCGCGACCCAGTTTTTTTTTTTTTTTATCATTTGCATTAAATGTATTTTATTTAGGATGCATAATTGTGTTTTGGAATGAAAATGAAATTTAAGTTATAAAAATATACATGTTTTGTTAAATTCCTAATATATTTTCAAGTTTTTTTATAATTTTTTTTAATTTTTTTTTTTATATATAAATAATAAAATTTATCATTAAGTTCTTTTAAAGCATTCAACTTCGCAGCAGATGGAAATTCAAAAAAATTCTTAGCTTATTTGTAACATTTTAATGCCCCATTCTAAGGATATTGAAATATATTTCCCATGTTTCGAATATTGCTTTCTCATATTTGTCAGCTTAAACTTATAAAATTCCTAATAAAACTATCTTTTTCTAAACTTCCTTCTGTTTTATCTGATTAACAGAATGTAAGCAAAATGATGTTATCTTAGAATCATTCAAAATAATAGTACCTAAAAAAACTGAATTGTACAATCTGTAGTCTATATTTTTTATAAACATTATATACTTTTAAGTAAGAAAATTTAAAAAAATAGAATATAAATCGGGTTTGGCAACTCTGCAGAGCAAAAGACATACCACTTTATAGGCATGTGGGGGGCGGGGTCAGGGAAAGAAATACCTTTTTTTTGGATAAACTTACATAAAAAAAAAATTTTTTTTTGAAAACAAAATATATTATTACATGAAAGAGCATGTCGAAAACATGAACACTATTAAAAAGCAAGTCTACATAGTTACCACCATCGTTCAGCCATTTTTCATACATGACAACCAATTTATCAATATCTTCTTTAACGAAATATGTCGCCTGTGAACAGGTATGGAAATTTGTGAAAATTCATTGCAAAGCAATCTTATTGTGAGCCATCTTTTAACCGGAACCATTCCCAACCAAAAACATTAACAACAAAGCCCTTCCGTTGCCCTTTTGTGATTGGTTTCGCCCCTCACTGGTTTTCCCAACACACTTTTCATCATTCTCCCTTTTTTTTTTTTTTGCCATAAATCTCATAAAATTTGTGATGAGATTCAACTGGCTTTTTTTTTGGGGGAACAAAAACAGATAATACGAACGACCTTACGGGTGACGGGATCGGCCAATTTAAAATTTTGGTGCTCCCCCCCTTGTCCAAAAACAAAAACCGGCTGTAATGTCGTCACTGTGGAATAACAAGAAACCAGTAATGCGTGTGCACAAAATGTTTAATTCAAACTATCAGGGGTTTCCCGGGAAAGAAACGGTTTTTTTTTGCTTACGGAAACCCAAAAAATTTTTTTCCCGCAAAACTATCAAAAAAAGTTTCCACAAATTATTTCTTGAATTGTTATTTAAATGATAACTGATACCAATGCCCCATAATTTATCAATGTAATAATTTTTAAAATAAATAAAATTTTATTTTCTTTCATAAAATTTTTTTGAAAAAAAAATTTTAATCATTAAATTTGATCTCTAAAGGAATTAAACAGTTTTACATTTACCTCGTAAAATATCCCTTTTTAATGTTTTAATATCAAAAGTAAAAATAATTAGCTCTACATTACAGAAGTGTGTTAAGATTGATCAGATAACAAAATCATCAGGTAAAAAAAAAATCTACAGAGATCCTTTGACAACAATTAGTGTGTATTTTTAGCTCAATCTATCTAATAAACTCTATTGGATAAAGTTTCAAAGTGCAACCGGCTACGTCAAATATTTGGATGGCGTTTCAAAAGCAATGAAAGAGCACCGCTAAATAAATTAACAAGCATCGAAATACAAACAGCGAAATTTCACTTGAATAATGAATATTCAATATTGGTTTTTTTTCTTTTTTTTGTTTTTAAAAGAACAAAACAAAAGCTTTTCGATGAATAAATTTTTTATACGCTGGTTTTTTATTCCGTTTAAAGGGAAAAAAGGGAAATAATTACTTATTGTAATAGCCAGGTTTACGTATGAAAGTATTGTTTTGATGTTGGGAGTAACCTCGATAAATCATATAGAAATAAATAGTGAGTTTTTAATTATTTTTTGGATTGAAATGTTACGTGTGTGATTAATTTGAATTTATACAACTATAATTATATGTTTGTAGAACAATTGCGTATTAACTTTTTAAAATATTTAATTTCGTAATTTGAAAAGTGTGAAATTTCTCATAAAGGTCAGGTGTATTGTGTGAGTAAGATACATTTTTAAAGACCGTTTTCATAAATTTAAGATAAAAGAGAGATATATAAGATTAAGATAAAATTTCTGCACATAACATAACGTTTTTGAAAATACTCTTAATCGTTTAACTCATCCAACACACATAAATTTTCCATTGAGAGTAATTCAAAATTCCAAAAATTAAATTTTTGGGGGTTTTTGGGTGAGAAATTTGGCTTTAAAGTTGGGTGTGAGTGTGTTTTTTTTTAAAAATGCTGACGAAATTTGAAAATTTATCTTTCCTAAAAAATCAGGTTTTCCCTCCCACGATATTAAAAAAAGCCCGGGACATTAAAGTTTGGGAAAAAAACCCTTTGTTTTTTTTATATTTTCAATCCCAAACCCCATAAATTTTCTCCATTGAGGGTAAATTAATTTTTAATCCCAAAAATAAATTTTTTTGTGAGGGTGGTTGGGTATTTTGGGTTTTGAGTTTTCCAAATGTTTTAAAAAGCTGACGAAGTGAAAATTTATCTTTTTCCCAAAACATCGGGTTTCCCTCCCCCCGATATTAAGAAAAACCCCGGGGCATTAAAGTTGGAAAAAAAACTTGATTTTCACTTTTTATTTTCAATCAACACATAAATTTTCTCCATTGAGAGTAATTCAAAGTTATAATCCAAATATAAATTTGTGTGTGAGGGGGTGGTTGTGTATGTGGGTGTGAGTGTCTGTCTTATAATGCTGACGAAGTAGAAAATTTATCTTTCCTAAAACATCAGTTCCATCACTACGATATTAAGAAAGCCCGGGACATTAAAGTTGGAAAAAATCTTGATTTTCACTTTTTTATATTTTCTAATCCAACACACATAAATTTTCTCCATTGGGTAATTAAAGTTATTCAAATAAAAATTTTTTGAGGGTGGTTAGGATTGGGTGTGGGTTGCTTATAATGCTGACGAAGTGAAAAATTTTTCCCAAAAAATTTCCCATATCTGATATTAAAAAACCCCGGGACTTAAGTTGGAAAAAATCTTGATTTTCACATTTTATATTTTCTAAAATTTTAAATATTTCTCTTTATGATATGAGACATTACGATAAATAGAATCATTTTATTTATTTTTTAAAATATAAAACTACTGCTTGATACGCATCAAATGAGCTCTGCTAGGAGCACCTATGTTTCCCCTTACTTAAGTTTCTGATAAGCGCGAATCCATATGACGTTCAAGTGGAAAAATTAGAGTCTTTAGTGCTTAACCCAAAGTGTACTTATACACGTCTTTTTAAAAGCAAAAGAAAAGAAAAAAGAGAAGTGAGGGAAAAAAGGATCATAAGTGGTCGAAACCATCACCGACTTTTTAATATAAAAAATTAAAGGGTTTATGGCGGGCTATTAGAAATAATATCTAATCTACAAAGCATAAAACTGTTTTTTTTGGCGTTTTTTTTTCATCCTCGTTTTAAAACAGGCCCTAAACTGAACTGTGTCCTTGGGTAAAATACCGGGTTCGTTTCAAAGGCACTATGATCATAAACACCCCCCGTGCATATACCATAATGAATTAAATGAACCTTTTTTTGAGATCTAGGTGACCCTATGTTATTAAAAAATGTTTACAGGGAAAGACAACACAAAATGGTCAGTTAAAAACATTATATGTCTGATTCCAAGAACGACATTTGTGATTTAAAAAACTAAAAAATTAGGGTAAATTGGGTATTACGTTCAATATGAGTCATGGGGGAAAAATTAATTATCTTACAACATTTGTATTAAACAAGTTATAATTTTGTACTTCGAAAAACAACACGTAGGTTCGTGTAGCTCAAAAATGCATCTTGCATCCCAAAAAGGCAAAATTGTTAAAAATGGAAAAAAAGAATTAGAAGATAGTCTTTCGTTTGAGCAGGGTGTAAAGAAAAAAATGCTTTATATGCTTCTGGAAAGTACTAAAAAGTAAATGCTCAAAATTTTTTAATTTTTCTTTTAAGCGCGTTTTTTTCAAAATGTGTATTTTTCCTTTTTACCTTTTCTTAAAACTACTAAATATCATCCAAATTTTTTAGTGACAGCTTTTTCACACACACATGTTTACATATTTTAATGGAGGGGAAATCAGATATATCTAGAAAACCTTTTTAGATATGACTTTCTTAAACTAAATTTTAGGAGAAAAAATTGGACAAATGTTAAAAATTTCATATATAATTTAATTTTTAACAAAAAAAAAAAAGGGAACCCCAAATTTTTGTTAAAGTCTTTTATTTGAAATTTAAAAACCCACCGAAAAAAAATTTTTAGGGGAAGCAGTTTCTGCGAAAATTTTCATAAATATACCAATTTAACTTTGCTCCTTTGGGCGGGTGGACCCTCGAACGCATCATTTTTTAGCTTTTTGCACTAGCAGCGGATCCCCTATTCTCTGATGAATTAAAGTTCATTTATTATATAAATATATATTATTAAATGAACATTTAAAAATATTCAGTAATAAATTAATTGTATGCAGTAGAACCTGTTTTTTTGCGGTCCATTATTATGCGATTTTATTTTTGTGCGATTTCTTATGTGCGATCTTTTTTTCTTATGCGGTATATGGATTTCAATGGCTTTGGCGCCACTGTAATGATTTTTTTTCTATTTACCAATGTCGTAACGGTGAATGTTAGGCCCCATTGAAAGTCAGGTTTTGCCTTTAATATTTTATAAATTCGATAAATACGTATTTAGCGTTAGTCAGGCCTTGAGCCCCTAGAGTCCTCCCCCTGAAGCTGTGGTGTACGTTACACCACTGAAATTTGGATACTTCAAGATGATCTGTTCATTTGTTAAAAACAGTCTCCCGACTAGTGGCGTAACGGAGGATATTAGGGCCCCCCTTAAAACTCAGGTTTTGGGCCTCAAGCCCAAATACGTAGTTTCAGTCAAGCTTTGGGCCCCTAGAGTAGTTGCCAAAAAGTAAATCAATTGAAATTGTACTTTCAAGTGTGACGAAAGCGATTTTGAACTCATTCATCTTTGGATTACAATGAGTAGCAATGAATTATATATGTGCATTTCGAAAACATATCCGTGTATACTATGAGAAATTATATATTTTTAAAATGTTTCCATGTGTAATATTTAATTATTTAATTTGTTATGGAAGTACTTTTACATAAATTTTGTAAATAATTAGAATGTTTTATAAATGCGACTTTTTTTTATGCGGTCTCTATACACCACATAAAAAAAGTTTTCTGTGGTATTTCCACGAATTAGTTTATTATATGTAAAAATTTATGAATGTTTTTAATATTTTTTTTGTCTATTTATTTTTATGCGGTCCCTATCTACAGCACAGAAACAGGTTCAATTTTATTTGATTTTGAAAAATGCCGTTTTTCTTTTAATAAATTTAGAATATGAAAAAAGAAAACTCAAAACAAAACGCAACAATGTATCTGACTTGCATAAAAACAAATGAATTAATTCACTTTTTTTCTAATTAAAGTGTTAATCTGTAAAATCACGTAAAAGTAAGTCAATTGAAATCACTTAGACTACAATGAGAGCCTCTGCATAAGAAGTAGACGTCACGAGTTTTAATTTCGGTTTAGCTTCAATATATTATTAAAGAAAGTTAAGTAACTCGAAAAATAATGTGCGTAGTACAACCAAATTTTATAAACTTATTTAAGAAAATCACTCAACTAGAATAAGGCAATAAAAAAATTCGTTATTTTGGTCATTTTAGGGTAATGTGTCCCCTTAATAAAGTATTATATAAAACAGAAAGCCTTACAAAATGGAACATTCGAAATTTGCTAACTACACTGAGATATTTTAAAAGTTTGAATATTACATGATATATCTCTACAAACTAAGTACTATTTTGCAAAAACTCTTGCATAGAAAATCTTTTTTCAAAACAAAATTTATTATTGTACAAAAGGGCATGTGGAAAACTATTTTTTTTACATAGTTACAACCTTTGTTCAGACATATCTTATTCCGGAAAAAAAAACTAACTTGTCTATACCCTCTTTAAAGAAAAATGAAAAGATTGAACAGTTTTTGAATTTTTTAGAAACTCATTACAAAGTACATTGTAAACAGTAGGTTTTCTGGAATGTTCAACCAAATCATCATTAACAACTAAAGGCCGCCCACTACGTGCTTCGTCATGAAAATTATTTCAACCATCATTGAATTGACCTACCCACTTTCTCACAATTTAATCCATTATTACATTTTCACCAAGATTATGATGAATTTCAACTGTCTTAACATTAATTTCGTTCAAAAAACTAATTTAAAAATAAATTTCACAGTGTTGGAGCTTAACATCTTCTTAATATGACAATTTTGAGATTTTCACATTTTCAAATTGTATAGATTTTAAGGATAGTCGGAAACCTTTATACCGACAATGTTAAATTGGCTGTTTCGAGGTACATTTTCTCAAAATCTGTTATATGTACATGCTTGAATTTTCATACAATAAAATACACATTCTCATTACTCAAATGAGCTTTTAGCTAATTTTGAATTTTTTCATAATTTATAAAAATTTTTTATCAAACATAGTTTATGTTGACCGTTTTCACATAAAAATTTGTAAAAAATAAATGATTGAGTTTTTTTACAAAAACATTTCAGTATATATTAGCCATCATTATAAATATATCATAAAAATTTACATACCTTTGAACAATAGTTTCTAAGAAAAGGAACATCGAATATTAAAATTGACATTTTGAGAAAAATTGATTTTAATGTATAATTACTTTTATTAAAACATTCACACTCCATAATCTAAATTATCAGCATTTTTTAGTATCTCATCATCTTCTCTCTCTTCCTTTTAAGTCTTTTTTTTCTTTCCTAACTTCCTTATTTTCGGTAAAGCAAAATTATTTTGCTCGTAACAGCCTGTCGAAGGCGCTCCAGCTGCTGTATCGTGTAATCACCAGGCTCAATTCATAGGTTTCCCTCAATATTTGTAGTTTTGATACATTTCCCATGTTAAATGAGGAAACTGCATCATATATGCCAATGATGAACTTCTTTTTTTTTTGTACAAATGTTTTCTTCGGTACACGAGACCATATTACATTATTTACACTTTCGTTTGGGATTTTGCATACCTCCATGTAAACACTTTTGTAATTCTGGATTAGCTAAATCCCACAAAACAGGTCGCATGGCCTCCACAACATCGCTTAGGTAACTATTTTTTGTGATGATAAGTCTCCCAAGAAATTCTGCCTTTTTAAATTTGCACCATGTATCTGTATCAGAGGGACAAAATCATGCTGAGGTTTTCATCGGTCGATAGCTTGTGTAAAAAATATTGCTTATATGGCTTGTTGCATGTCCTTCACGCACGCTAGACAAATTTCTGCTGATGGCTAGACCATAATATGCTTGCAGACGGTCGATTTCTGCCTCTGTCAATCTATTTTTTTTTCCGCATAGTTTTCCGTCAGAAAGTTTTGGCCTCTCATCTTAGTCTTCAAGCGTCGGGCGTGTCCCCATTCTTTTCATAACATGACCTATGCATTCTAACTTCTCGACAAATTAATGGTCACCATATACATTGTTCTCTTCGACAATAGAAGTAAAAGCCTTAGAGTCCCATCTCTAAATATTTTGTATAGCGAACATTATGAGAGACTGGGAACGCTGAAAAATGGATAGAGCTCAGCTACTTCCATCTTACCATATAACCTTCAAAATTTCTCTTACAATTTTGAAGGTGCTTCAGTTTGTTCGGACAAGTACTATGTTTTGAAAAAACTTCAACGTCAATAACTTTGCCGGTATCAACACTCGTGACTGTCACCCACGCCATTCTTCGAAGAAAACCCTCGCTTCACCAGCTACCATCAACGGCAACGCTTAATGTCTTTTCCCATTATTTTTCATCAACTGCTTCACGAACAGCTTCTGCCATACTGTCTTCACAGGTTTCTCTTGTTGCCTGCAGTAAAAATTTTGTTGTACTTCGAAAATTTTGTGGGTGGTGGGGGAAGATTCATGATACCTAAAACATCCTAGCAGACTCCAAGCGCCTTTACCTATACATCGCATAGCATACACAAGCCGGATATTGAGTTCATAGTTCTCCGGGAGACTATCGCTCTTTGAATTTAAAAGTGCTTGATTATATTTTGCAAAGAAGGACATTTTAGTGAAACTTCACAGCTTCACCACAGTTACTTTCATTGAGGTGCAATCTAGATTCTGTTTTTTTCACACTTTAAACATTTCACAGCTTCAAAAACACACAAGCTAAAAAGGTTAGTAATCCACAATAACATTTCTGAAACCAGAAAAAGCTTCATCCGAATATGAAATATCCATATTTAGAATTTTTCTCTCACTGGCCAGATGGTTCAGTTTCATTAGTGCAAAGCTTTTGCACCATCAGCAAAATTCTTTTCATCAACACAGTTCTTTGGAACCTTCTACACAACCATCATTAATTTTTTGCATCTTCCTTTATTAAAACTCCTTCGTTTTCTTAAATACTTTAGTTGATGCTCTAGGCATGGTAAACTCGATATTTTAAAATAAATTTTATGATTTAAGCTCAATGTTGTTAAGAATACTGGCAGATTCAAAAATAACAACGCAGTTTTGCAGAAGTGTAAACAAACATTGATTTGACCGTTAAAAAATACAGTGAGGGCTTCTAATGGGCTAGGAAATAAAAAATAAAGGTTCAATTTACAATAAAAATAAATGTTTTGATTTATACCAGACGCTCAATTTTTAAGCAAAAACAAAAACTTTGTTTACTTATTTAGCTTTGTCAAATGGGCGTGGCCCGGATTTCAACGATTATTTAAAATAGGTTTTGGGGCTTCTAATTACCCTAGAGGTTAAAGTAAGGTATTTTTAGAAAGGTTAAAATCTGTACAATTTGAAAATGTAAAAATCTCAAATTGTCAAAAAAATCAGATTTTACCTTTCTGACTGCCCCGCGCGTGCGCGATAAATTTAAACAAAGTATTTTGTTTTTGCTTCAAATTTGAATGAATGATGAAAATCAAAACATTTAATACAGAATTGCTAAAAAAGTGTTTGCATGGAGACACGCAAAATCCCAGTAAAAGTTTTAACAACGTAATATGGTCTCGCGTACCAAAGAAAATATTTGTACACATCGAAGTATTCTATTTAAGTACATGTGATGGAATTTCATCATTTGATATGGGAAATGTATTAAAACCAGAATTTTTGAGAATACTATTTATTGAGCCTTGTGATTACAAGGTATAGGCAATGGAGCGCTTAGACATACTGAGGCTGTTAAAGGCTAAATACTCATGTTTATAAAAAAGTTATAGGCAATATAAAACACTTAAAAAGAAGAAAGTCAATAAAATGTAGATTATTTGGAGCATGGGGTAATAAAAAAGTAATTATATATTAAAGTTCTTTTACCTCAAAATGTAAATTTTTTATTGTTCAATGCACCTTTTCTGATAAAATAATGTGCACAGGTATGTAAGTTTTTTTATGACATATTTATAATCATGGCTAATATACACTGAAATGAGCGTTTTGTAAAACAATCAAAAATGTATTTTTTAAAAAAAATTTGATGTGAAAAAATGAGCCGAATTTCACTATGTTTCATAAAATATTTTATAAATTATGAAAGAAATCGCACTTACCTAATAGCTCATTTCAGTATAATCAGATTTTGAGAAAAGATACATCGAAAACAGCCAATTTAACAGTGTCGGTATAGAGGTTTCCAACTCCCCTTAAGACCCAACACCAGTCTTTTAGCCCTAACGTGTCCATTGCGAAGCCTAGCAAGAATCCTTTCATCTCGCCTACTGCGTGCCCCAATCAAAAGCATCAGGGCAGTTTCCTTCATGATACTCATGTACAGGGTCTTACCTCCAAAAGGAACTGATATCTTGTTTGACTCGGGTAGCAATTTCTGAAAAAGCAAGGCAATAACCGTGTGTAAGATGTCGCCGGACAGACCATCTGCCATCTCATTCCCTCAGACATTCAAGTGTGACGATAGTACTCACTGAAAAGTCTGATTATCGCCACTCAATCAATTTATAAGCTGGTCAAAACTAGTTGCCTGTCAAACAGATACTGAATAGAACTTCGGCTTTTACTTAATATCCAAATACCTGTATTGACACTCTCAATAATGCAAAATTTAAAGCCATTTAAAAGGTATAAATTTTCCCCGAAAAACTGTGAAGTAGTCAGGATTTATCATACAGATCCTAATAACATTCCCCTTTCTGATGAAAATTCTTCAAATGGAGAAAGCCCATCTCCCAAGCTGCCATCAGTATAGATCTGTAACACATCAAAAGGGGTTTAATGAATGTTTTCAGACGCATGCTGTTTAACCCGGGAATGGTCGCGCTGGACACATAGCTCCCCAGGGCTCACGAAAATATTAATTCTAGGAAAACTGTTTATTTGTTACCAATGAGACCTTGTCAGTATCCTCTATGTATGACAGTATTCATGGTAACTAAACTGTACTTGTCGAAAATCTCCTTTTTTTTTGGAAGTGACAAACGTTTTTTAATATTTATAGGTACTTGGGTTGACTGAATTCCAAGGGCGATAACTTTTGTTCAAAAATATTTTCTTTGAACATCCTGCGTTTTTCCCCTGTAAATGACAGACTGATTTTGATTGCTGCGTTTCACAACTCATGGTTTATAAATGTAAATGAAAAATATTTTAAAAAATAAATGTGCACTTATGATCTATATTGGATGACGTTTAAATGGATCAAACAATGGAAGGACCTTCTAAAATAATGGAAATCGATGATGAAAGTGAAAGTAAATTTGAGAACAGCGATGAACATGAAGTGTTTGAGTTGAAAGGAAAATTTCAACGTGATACCTAAAAAAGTCCATCAAGAAATACAAGAAGCCTAAAGTGTACCACAAGATACACTGTGCCCAATCCAAAAGACATAAGCATGGCAAAGTTCACCATGGTATTTTTCTATCATCAAAGAACAATAAAACTAAAATAACTTAAAATAGCGAGCCCAAAAATTTTTTTGGAAAAAAGGATTTTTGCCCTTTAAAAAAGTCCCCTTTTTAGAAAATAGGTAAATATATTTTCTCTTAATTAATTTTTTCGCTGCATTAAATTTATCTTGTCCAATAAAAATATTTATTATAAAAGGATTGTGGTGACCCGGTCAACCCGAGCGTTCCATCAACATTATTATCGAGTGCGCGACTTCTCCCAGATTAAGATACTTTAATAGCTGTTATTTACCATATATTTAAATCTATAATTGCTCTTCTCATGCACTTAAGGAAATTTTTTTTTCAAGTTTAAAAAGTGTTGATTATCAAAAGAAAACTTAATAAAAGGAATGGTAAGGAATATTTAAAAAAAAAATAACAACAAACACAAGAGGCAATTTTATATGAGTTCATCTACAAACACTACGAATTCTGTTTACCAATTTATCTGCTAACAATCATTCAATATAAACTGATTACTTCCTGTCTAGACGTGTATAGTGTCCTAGCAAAACATTCGAGAAGAATTAATGGCAACGTCAATATAACCGTTGTGTTATCCGCATTGCATAAATTAACGATTCAATGGATTCTTTAACATATGACAAACGAAAAATATTGGATTAAATAAAATAAAATTAAATAAAGATATGAGTAAATAAATTGGACAAAATATATTTTTAATTCGTTTAATGACCCTCATATAATCACTCATTTATTATATTACAGTAAAAATCGGTTAACACAAAACTGAGGGGGACAGAAATATTTTTTCGTGTTAAAGGATGTTCCAAAAAAAAATCGCATATTCAACAAAATTAATTTTATAACAGTGTATTTTGTTTACATACATACGTATATATGCATGTTTTCAGTAAAAAGAATGATACAAAAACATTCACACAAGAACTTAATGAAATTTAATCAAAATTTTCAAATGCTTCTGTTTTTGATCCCAAGTATTTAAAAGTTCCATCTACATTTTAAGCAAAATAGCGGTTTAATTTGGCTCTGAGCTCTTCGCAATTGTGCTCGTAATATTTTTTTTCTGAAATAAGAATTAAAAGAAAAAAAGGAAGGCGAACCAAACTCAATAACTTTTGTTCACACTGCGATGTACTGGCCACCGAATTCCAGAAGCAACTGATGTTACATGAGATGTTTTTGTGTGGTGTTTACAGGGGAAAAAGGTGAAACTAGCTTAGAGAAATTAAATTAGCTTGTCACAGGTCGAGGGTATTTCAAAACTAAGTTCACCTCATTTCTCAGAAACAACTCATACCATCTCACACACCTCTTAAATCTCCCTTAGTGGCGGGTGTTTTCCGCATATTTTTAATCCCAAGAGGGAAACTATTTCCCATTAATAGAAAAAAAATACATGAAAACACACAGCAGTTTGTCGGGACCATAGCATTATTTTGTAGTAGCCGATATTTCGTCTTAAGAGTTTTCACGTTAAAAGTCTTTCAAAGAACACTCATATAGCTATACTATATAAGAAAAGTTGAAATAACGTTTAACAATTAGTATGAAGTATGCTAATTGCTATAAGTTTTGTTCAGAGTTTAATTTCCACAGAGGAAAGATTTTTAACTCAATCATTTTTTCAAAAGAAAATATTTGTATATTGTTTTATTATATTATTTATATAATGGTTTTGTAATTTTACATTTCATTAGAAATGTTTTCCAATAATTGACATCAACAAACAATGTCTTAAACATTGCTAATTTGGATCATATTGATAAATGTAAAAAAATATGAATAATCGAGAATATTTAAAATTAAGTTCAAGAAGAAATTTGAGGTCAATTCAATTTATACACTCACTTCCAAAAGTTACGCACGAAGATGTAAAATGCAAAAAAAAACAACAAATACTGCTTTGATTGACACAAAGTTTGGCAGTAAAGTAGCATATATATTTATACATAAAACAAAATCAATAATTATATACAGAAATGAAAACAATATTAATTTTTTGTAATTTATCAGATGATGTCATACTGGAGACTTAAACAGAATTATGTATAAAGTGAAAATAAACAGCATAAAATGAAAAAAAAGGACATTAATAGGGTATGTGATCCCCTCTCATCTGTATGCAAAGTTTACACCTTCAGACGATGCTTTCAATTATGTGGTCAAATACCGTAGAATTAAGCAATCTCCATTCTTCTTGTAGAACAGTTTCCAGCTCAATAAGAGTGGCTGGAGGTGGGAAACGTGAAGATACAGACCGGCCAAGAGCATCCTAAAGATTTTCAATGGGATTAAGGTAAGGCGAATATGCTGGCCACGCCACACGCGCAATCCCTTCACTCTCCAGGTAGTCATCGACAATGTCAGCTCTTTGGGGACGTGCGTTATCGTCCATTAAAACAAAAGTAGGGTCAACTGCTGCAGTATACAATCTCACAATGGGTTCTAGGACTTCATCTCGATACTGGACAGCTGTCACAGAATCCCGTTTAAGGATGTGCAGGTCTGTGCGGTACTCTAATCAAATTCCTGCCCGCACCATAATGCTTCTGCCTCGTAATGCGTGTTGTTCGGTGATGTTTTGGGGCTGACTGCGTGTTCCTTAGTTACGCCATATCCTTATATGCTTGTCATCTGGCTCCAGAGCAAATATTGATTCATCAGTAAACCTGACATTGCCCCAGTCAGACACAGTCCATTTGCCCTGTTCCCAGCACCAGTTTAATCGTGCCCCTCTTGATTGGACGGATAGAGGAACACAAACTCGAGGTACCCGGGCATACAGTCCATTCATATGTAATCTTCGGTGTACAGTAGCTGCAGATATAGCCTTACCAATGGACGCTGTAACCCTAGATGTCACACCTATAGAGGTCGCTCTGCGATTGCGCTTGGCTACACTAGTAATACATCAATCTTCCGCGGGGGTTTTAACCCTTGGGCGACCACCTACGAGCCGTCTGAAAACTGTCTGTGTGGTTTGGA
Source organism: Trichonephila inaurata madagascariensis (assembly GCA_019973955.1). Lineage (NCBI taxonomy): Eukaryota > Metazoa > Arthropoda > Arachnida > Araneae > Nephilidae > Trichonephila > Trichonephila inaurata. Next base: position 64,864 of record BMAV01014150.1, read on the forward strand.
ATTTTTTCCATAAACATAAAATTACAGAATGATGAACGCCGAAGAAAAGAGCAACATCTGTGATCGACTGTTCTGCTTCAATTTTCTCGCTCAGAATCTTCCATTCGTTTCTTGGAAGTCATAGTAACACGTATATCTTGAAAACAAATTGTACGAAGGTTTTAAACACCTTCTATCAGCCCTTACAATCAACTTCTGTAACCCTTCATAAAGTTGGCCTCTTATATAAGACTGCCCTTTTTGCATATTTCTTGACATGAAAGCCCGATTGGCTGTTACCTAACATATTTGCATACTCCCATCTACCTCAGCAGTGAATTGCATCCTCTTCAATTCTGATTGGCTTCAGGAAATTAGTATTTTCCTCTACGTGCTTAACTTTTGGAAGTGAGTGTATTTAAACTCAGAAATTTAGTTCATAAATTGAAGAGCTATATAATAACCTATACTTAGGCAGTATCGATTAATTTCTACTAATTAATTGCTATTAAACGACAATTTTTCAGAATTCTAAAAATTAATTTACTTCCATTTTTTTTCTGCATTTATAAATTCTTTAAAATTTAGAAAAAATATTTTTGTAGGAAGCTAAAGGCATTCTTAGCATTATTTTCATTGGTTATTCTATGTAAAAAAAAAGGTTATTTTTCATGATAAAAATCTCGTTTGGAAATCTTATATATTTAAAAGAATAAAAAAAAATCTTTTATTTGTAACTAATGTTGAAGAAATTTGTTTACTCTCCACTTTCGTCATAATATTTCAATAATTTTTATACAGTTTTTTTAGCTTATTATCAAATGTATCAGTTAAAATAAATTTTATAAATGAAATGGTTTTTATTTTATAGTTATTTAATTTTAAGAAAACAAACTTGCAACATTCTTTTCGGATATTCAAAGCAGTATTCCTTCTAGAATTTGGCTCAAGTAAAAGCGGAATTTCTTTTGTATTTCATAGAAAATTTGGATTATATACCTGCAAATTTGACTAAAACATTGTTGCAATGCGATGCATGTTGCTTAAGCAGACAGTTCTTACCTGTCAGCTCGGTACATTCTGGAAATTATGTGAGTAACGAAAGTTGTGGAACTTCCAGAAAGAGGAATATGTAAACTGAGATCCTGGGGAAGGAGGGGGCAGAACGTTTTCTTCCACTGTAAACCTTCCTTGCTGAATAATGAAAGCTGAGATACAATGCTTTAAATTCAAAAATGTAATTGAGATTATACAGAAAACTTTTTGAGAATTATTTCCGTTTTTTAATTTTTGTTATCAAA
>BMAV01014152.1:0-16731 GCA_019973955.1 Trichonephila inaurata madagascariensis
CTAAATGGTAAGGAAACCCATTTACTGTTTGGGAACTAATGCCGTTTTAACGGTCACGTAGTTTGTTTGGGAAAGTATCTAAGACTAGATAATCCGACACATATGTTCAAAGACAAGTTCACCATTGACCTTCTTTATCGAGTCGACAGAGAGTCGATCGGTGGAGTTCTTTAGTCAATTTTTGGTGCTTCAAGGTTCATCGTACAAGGGGTGACAAGGACAAATGGCCATATAGTAATCACGCATTTTCGAAACAGAAGTCATGTTACATTGATCTGACTCGAAGCCTTGACATGTCAATGACGAATTTATGACTATAACTACTAGGCTACCACGGACAACAATTTTTTGTAAAAATAGTTGAGATTTTGAGACTCTATACGTACATATTAGCCAATAATTTGAATCCTTGGGACGAGCATAACATCCTCAGAATGCCGTTTTGCGGAAATGATGATACATCGATTCATTCAACTACTCCAGGGTGTTAAAACTGGGGTTTATAGTGAATAAAATATCCTTTATGTTTAAGAATGATCATTTACAAATTTAGTAACCTCATTTAGTTTTAATTTTTTTTGTATTTTATCGAATCCATTTCTTTTAGAGAGACTGCGTTTTTTCGAATTTTGTTCATGCAACATGCTCAAGAAGTGAGTGAATCATTACAGCAAATTTAAAATCCGAAAGATGGTTTTCCCCAAAGCAGGTTGGATGTTAAATAATTAAAATTATATGCTTTTAATTTGTGTGTAAAACATATTGTTTAATTTAATTTTATTTATAAATAAAAGGTTTAATTTAATGACAAAAATATTAGGTATCCCCTGATTTTAAAGACTGGCTATGGGATATTGTTTTAAAAGAAACTGCAAGCTTCATCTTATTTCCTGCATCTACCCTTAATTTCTTTATATTCCTTTTAAGATAGAACAGTGTTGATCAAATGTACATTGAATATTCAATGTATTATAAATTATTAATCTTTTCACAAAACTTGATTGAGATGGCTTATTAACTTTAAACTTTTGCAAGCCAGTTATTGTCAAAGTTTCTCATAAAGTTGAATCACGGTCAAGTAACGAGAACGACAATTGAGCTGGTATGTGTCTGTGCAAAATAATACGCTAATGTAAGAGCTTTTAGCCGCGATAGATTTAAAGTGCATGGGCTTTTCCAAATGACGAGTATTTAATGGATGTGGGCTCGAACCTCCAATTCATTAATTTTATATTCACTATTTTTTCCCGCAAAAATAGTTAAGGTCAAAATTTAAGTGTATGTTAAGTGTATTAAGCTTGTTTTTGTATGCTAAGAAAGACCTTAGAAATGATTTGACTAATTATTTTTATTTAATAGTATATATAATTAATTTTATAGTATAATTTTATAGTTAATTAATTAATTAGCTCTAACGGATTAAATTTCCCAAAGTGGAGTATTTTGAATATGTATGTACCTTAGTTTTCAAGTTTGCGATTTAAAAAAAATATTGCATGAAAAAAAATACAGTAAATCATAATGCGGTAGATGAAAGGTTAATTCCAAAAGGAAAAGCATAAATGTTTACAAAAACACCCATAACATTTACAATAAGTCTCTGATGTTCAAAGTAAAAAATTAAAAAAAGATACGAGTTTTACAGTAAACGCATATGATATGTAACATCTGACATGTTATCGTGGTAAATACGAAATATACTAACTTTTTTTCTGAAAAAAATATGAAAAAATAATCGGATATGATTGGAAATAATTTTCTATCGAGTAATTATATTTTTAATGAAAATTGTATTTAATTAACAAAAGGAGTAATACGCAATATTTTATCAAAAATAACTATTCTTGTTGAATTTGGGGAGGAGCGGAGACAATAGACTTATGATAACTAAAATATGAAAATTTTTAATACTTGTTTTTTAAAGCATTTAAAAACACATAAAAAACAGGGGCTTAAATTTAGTAGCACAGTTAGCAGGCGGAAACATTCTAATTTGTGTTCATTTCGAGCTTGTTTCATCATTCAAAAAAAGCTATGGCGGCTCAGCTTTTGGCAAACGGGAAGTTAAATTTAAAAAATCACTACTAAAAAATCGGGGGAAGGGAAAATGATCTTTTTTTTAAAGGCAGAACCACTTTCGTTATATGGTAAAAGTAAAAAAATGAAAAGAAATCTTTAATTTTGACGTGAAAACTTCTATTGGCGTGATTTGCTAAAAGAGTGAACTTGAATGAAGTCCTCGGGAATGTTAACTCTTTCGGTTTTTTCGCTTGTATTGGGAAAAAACATGTTTTCCTTAAAGATTGATCTACCCCCAAAAACGAAATCACGTGAAAAAAAGAAAAACATTATCCCAGGGCTTATATTCCCTTCCCCTCCCTGAAGCCGAAGCAATGCTCCCCTCATAAACGGGTACCGGGACAACACAATATTCGTATTTTCCCCCTTTTTTATTCTTGTGTCATTATTAAATTTTCCCTTTCCCTTTTTAGTTTTGGGGGCACGATATATTAAATTGATGCAGTTATGCCAACACCCCAAATAATGTATGAATTTAAGATATTTTTTTTTTATACGAAAATTAGTTTTTAAAATTTAAAAATTAGGAGTTTTGTTTATTCTGTCAAATCTCTGTGATTTAAACAAACATATTATTAATTACTTAACCTAAAGCTGCACAAATTTTATACTTTTAAAAATCATTGTTGTGTCCCAACTGGTCATCTTAAAACTAGGCAACCATACGTTTTTGTTTTTTTTTTCCCAAAAAAATGAACAGTTGATTCAAAAATTTTAAAAGGGGAAAACAATCCCCGGAAATTTCAAAATAAATCAGGGTGATATTTCAATAGAAGAGTATTAAGTTTTTTTAGTACATAGCAGGTTATTGCGTTTATAATATAAAATTCGAATGCTGATTAAATTATATAGGTCTGTTGTAGATAAAAAAAACAATTTGGATTCAGAAAATGTCGAAAGGGCAAAATATTTGAGACCTGGGTAGAGGCAGGCCTCTTTTTCCCCTTAGGAACGGGTAGGCGTATGCCTAGGACCCAAAAAAAAATTGGGGAGAGAAAAATTAAAAAATTACACAGAACGCGTGTTTATTTAAAACCCAATTTTTTTCTTTCATTTTTATACCTAAATTATCAAATCTTCTTTCGCTATCAGCCCAAATTATTGTTTTGAATCAATTGGCTTTTTTTTTTCCCCCAAAAAATATTTTGTTTCATGCATGCGATTCTTGGGTTTTTCTCAAAACTCGAAATAAAAATCTTTATCGCAACGCGTTTTTTCCCAAAAATGGAAACCCCCCTAGAAGGGCATGATAAACCCCAAATTAGGGGGGCGCGATCATATCGCGAAAAAAAAGAAAATGAAGTATTTAAAATAATTAACAATTTAATACAATAAATTGCAATTTGAAATAATTACAAAAAAAAATACATTCTTATTTAATAAAAAATTTAAAAACACACTTTAAAATTGATATCCCGAACAAATAAATGAATTATACCGCCAAATTTTTTTGATGGTTAATTTATCAATATTCAAATAAATACAATTTTAGTAATTACTAGTGATTCCCTTTGGCTTGTCATATACAAAATTATATAAAAAACTTAATTTGTATCTTGATAATTAGTATGGTTTATAATTAAAGACGTATTGTATCATAGTTTTACCATCAAAGTACATTATAATTACATTCAACACATTGTTACTATAAGAAGGGGGACGTGATGAATATTCTGACTGAAAATTGAGTCACAAATATTGAAAGTTTGAGAAGCACTGCTTTATCGCAATCTGCATCACTCTTTTTGGTATCATGAACCCCTTTAGATTCTAAAAAGGATATTTGTTCAAAAGAACGCCGAGGGTTCAATTCTCCTCCCCCTCCTCCTCATACACCAACAGATTTTAATCTTTATCATAAAGATTACGGCTCAGCCCTTTTTATTTCTTATTTAAAAAAAAAAAAAACTTAATTCCTTCCTCATCCTCACCCATAAAATTAGGGCACGCTTTGTTCAGTTAACTAGTTTTATTATGAAATTATCGTGTCAAAAAAAGATTCATAAACCCAAGTTTTTTTATTTTTTGTGCGGGTTTGTTTTTACTCCCTTTTAATAAGTTGAGCCCCAGCTTCTCTTTATCATTAAAATTAAATATTGTACTAAAAAATATTGTTCCCCTTTTTTTTACATATGTATTGAAAAAAAGTCTCTGTTTTTATAATATATTTAAACATTAGATTGGGTAAGACAATTACTCGTATATAAATTGTTTCTTGTCAACAAAGTTTTTTGAAAATCAGTGAAAATATTCGGAGTATTCGTGAACAGGCAGAGTAAATTTTATTGGTAAAAAAAACCACCATGGGAAAAATGTTTCCCTGGGAAAAGATTTCCCCCAAAGCCCCCCCAAAAGAAAAAAATATTATTTATCTTATGATGCCCAGGCTAATAATGACCTTCTTTTTTTTTTCGTCAAATCCCCAAAGAGAAAACGTTTTTTATTTGTTTTAACTTTTTGTTGAAGGCTCTATTTTTTTGATTTATTTTTCCTATTAGGATGTAAATTTAAAATTTATTCTAAATTCTTTTAAACTAAATTTTTATGAAGTTTGGGATGATTTAAATATTAGAAAAGCATTCAGAACAGTAATATCGATGAGACTAAAGAATAATTTTTTTGTCCATTTTCTAGTTCGTCTAGCAAAAGAATAGGTGGATGCCATGTGGTCTCCTAAATCAACATATCCCATATGCCTGTTGTAATCTGCCACAATTTTTGGCTTCGAAGTTGTTAATTTGTCGTTTTCGCATACAGAAACGTCACCGTCAATTTTTGTTTTAAATCTTTTTCGTTCTTCAATGATAAATTCCTTTTGGGGGCTGTACACATCTAAAGATAAATTTTCTGTGGGATCATACACTTCTTTAAATATTCTGTTACAACAATCAAAAATTTTTCGTATTTTCCACAATCTGTCGTAAGTTGGAGAATTTCTACTTTCTTTTAAACTATTATCGGAAAAGGGTAAAATTTTTAAAATCATTTGGAAACGATTGCGGGGCATTACTTCTCTTAAAAATGGAGTTTCTATCAAATTATTAGCTGTCCAATAATCCTGTGTATTATCTTTTTCGATGTGTCCCATCAATAAAATTAAACCGAGAAATTTTAAAATTTCATTTTTATCGGTTGGTTTCCATGAAGATGCGTGCTTTCGTTTATCAGATGTTTCTCCATGAAGATTAAGTACAGTAAATGCATACCTATTAGTTTCTTCAAACAGAACTGTTAAAATCTCATCTGTGAGCATCAGTTTAAAAAAATCATTTTCACTTTTGAAATTGCTAGCATCAACTTTCAATCCAACTTTACTAGCCAATGGTAATACATTTATCACTTCAGAGCCTTCTACCTCTTTCCATGTGAATAAGCTTTCAATTTTCTGATCAAAATTAGCTGATACGTCTAAATCAAACTCATTATTTTCGAAAATACTATTTTCAAATTCATCTTCATTCTCGAATACATCGTCAAAATTTTCTTCCTCTAAATCTTTCATCACATTCTCAACTGATTTGGGGAGAAATTTCGGGGCATTCTAAAAATAGAAGAAACAGCAAAAAAAAAAGAAAAATCTGTTGTCGAAAACGAACAAATAAAGTATTGTTTTTAACGAAGTCGAAATTTTTCCTCGTCGCCAATGAAAAGGGAATCTAAAATTTTCTCGAAAATAACCCCAAATTTGGGAGAAAGGAAGTCAAAAAAGAGTCGGGAAAAAACAAAAAAGGGCGTGTTAGAAAAGGGGGGAGAAGTGTTTAGAAACCTTGGTACACACGTCGTACCAAGCCGAATTAAACGACAAAAAAGTTTCTGGTACGACGTATGTATCAGCCGATTTATAATGGTTAAAACGTTTAACTCATGGAAAAAATTTGTCGAGTAGGATGATCAGATGGGCACTCAAATTAGCGGAATTTAATATAGAATGGGAACATAGACCTGGAACTCAAAATACGGTGGCGGTTTTTATCCAAAAACCCCGGTTGAAATATAATGTGAGAAAAGTTAATTGGCAATAATCAAAATTTTCATATTTACGTCGCGAGAACAGTTAATAACAGAGAAAAAGAATGACCCAAATTAGGTCATATCCATAGATATTTAAAAAACCCGGGAGGATAACCGAAGGGGACGATATGTGAAAATTGGTCCCGGATTTCCGTCTAATTGAAGGTTTTTGTTTTATGCGAAACACGCAACGTCGTTGGGTGAAATACGTGTATACATCCCAAAGTCTTTAAAATTGAAACTAAGAGAATTTCATGACAAGCCCAAAAGGGGTCATTTTGGCCAATTAAACAATTATCAAAAAAATACAACGTTTGTTTTTTCCCCGTATATGAGAAAATTTATTGATCAATATGTCTCTACGTCATATGTGCCGTTAATAATTAAAAAAAACGCGTTACCAGGGGTCTTTTAAACCCGATTGTATCAAATTATCCAAATGAGATATTACGTTAGATTTGTTAGGTCCGTATCCTACTTCGGGGTGAGATGTAATCGATATGTTTTAGTAATTACAGATCATTTCAGCAAATGGCCTGAAATTATACCTTTTAAAAAAGGCCCGGCTCGTATAATAGCGGATATTTTTTTTTGATAATTTTATATCACTTTTTGGGGAGCCCCAATAATGTTAATATGATAAAGCCCCCAATTTTTTCCAAAATTTTTTTGAACTTTTAAAGTGAAAGATTATGCAAAAGGCATGGGAAAACTGTTGTATTTAGACCTCAGGCAAATAGAACAGAACTTTATATCGCGATCTGGTGCAAATGATTAAATTTTGTAAAATCAAACACGATACTTGGGACTAATTTTATGTGAGTTTGCTTATGCTATTCGTACAGCAGTGAATGAAACGAGGGGAAAACCCCGCGGAATTTTTTTTTGTGTGGGTTTGATTACCTTATTTAAAAAAAATTATTTGGGTTTTGGACGGAACTGATTTTGAAGAAAAAGAGATATTAAAATTTGTTTGATGAAGCAGATGAAACAAAAAAAAATAAGCATGCAAGAGGGGGAAAATTTTATAATAGACCGGCGTGATGTACAAATTAATGTGAATGACGGGGTCTTGTTAGAAACACATTTTTAAGTTCAGCAGCAAATAAAATTTGCGCAATTTTAAAAACAAAAAATTTGAAGGTCCGTTGAGTGTTAGAAGAAAGAAATAATAATAGTGTTATAATATGGAGGTCGGGAAAAAGGTTAACCGTCAATGTTGACAAGTGAGAATATATCGTTATGGAAATTACAGATTGAGATAGGGAAAAGGTAGCCGGGAAAATTAGTTTACGTCAGAAACGAGGAGTTTGGAAAACGTACAACGAAGATCAAATGAGCCAAATATGGTAAAAAAAATCTGATGTAAAGCGGGTTAGGAAAAAAAGGGTAAATCTTAAGTCAAATCAACGTAGAAAACACAAGGGCCGATAAGCGCGGGCCACTTATCAGATCACTACCTAGCCTTTTTTCCCAAAAAAAACAAAAAATTAAAAGAAAACGCCAGGAAAGATTAGGATATAAGCGATCGCACGGATCTTGGTCAAGTGCATCACAAAGAAAGTTGCCGAAACGTTTAGACCACAAAATAAGTAAAAACCATTGTCATCAGATAATAATATTTATATAAGTAGGAAATGGAACTGAAAGGAGGAGGAATGGTTCAAGATAGAGAAAGGTATAACCTCAGACCACACAAGAAACAGGACCAGGGGGTCCCACCCAAACCCAAAAAAAGTGAAGTCAAATCAAGACAGGGAAAAGCCGAAGAAAAATACAGACCCTAACATAAGAAACAGATGGGATCAAAGAGCACCCCAAAAAATGTGAAGAAGCGAAAAGTAAAGTACGCTGTCGCAAACTTAAGGAACGACAAGCCATAAAAAACAGGTTGTATTGTTTCATTTTTTATTCTTTTTATCAAGTGGTCGGAAGAATTATTGCAAAGAAGGAAGTCTCGGGGGGTATTTAAAAAAATTTTAATCCCAAAAAAAAGTTGACACAACAATGGTGTATATATATATTTTTTTTTGAACTTTTGACTTGTAAAAATTTTTTTTTTAAATTTATGGAAAACAATTGTAATCATGCATTTGTTTACTTTAGTATGACTTCGTTGAGATGTGAAATTCCTTTGGTAATTTGTTTTTAAAGATTTATTGAAAAATGTTTTGTAATTGTATAGTGTGTATATATATATATATTGTTATATTGTTTCATAAAGTACATCTGTTTCGGAAGCGCGGCGTAGACAGGATTCTAACAAAACAAAAATTAACGGCGCAGCTCGACGATGGGGAATTTTTTAAGAACCAATTAAGTGTGTGGATAAAAATTTTTGTAATTTAAAAGGTATATAATGTATAAAAAAATTTGGGGAAAAATACTGGTATTATGTGAATATAAATTTTCCAAGTAACTTAAAGGTTTTTTTTCAAGGTGACTGACCCTGAATTCCGAGAGGAAGCAGTTTTTAAAAATTTTAAACCAACATAAGGATATAACAAATGTTAAACAAAAAAGATTGTAAAAGGACAAATTTGTTTTTTAAATCCTAATTAAGGGGTAACCCCCATTTGTTGTAAAAGGAGAATCTACCATAATTGAAAATGGCTGTTGATGTTGTTCTAATTAATTGAGTAAAATTTATTGTGGGTTTTCAAAGTTTAAAAAGGGTAATGTTAAAAAAATTTAAAATTTAAAATAAATAATGAAAAAATTTAAAAATTTAAAATGAATAAAGAAAATTAAGTTTAATATTGAAAATTAAAGTTATAAGAAGATTCAAGGTTAAAATTTAAATAAAACTTTGGGGAAAAAAGGAGATTCAGAAAAAAAATTTTTTGCACTTTTCTATAAATTAAGACCCTCGAATAAAATCACTTTTTTTTTTCCCTCGGGGGGATTGTGACGGGCCCCAAAGATTCTTTTCTGTAACATAACTTTTGGTTTTTTTCAGGGCCCAAGTTTAAAATGGAAAAATTTTTCCCCCAACCCAAATCCAAAAAGGGGAAAATTTTACCGGAAATACAAATAAGATAGTTTTTAAAAAAAGAACAGAATTTTCCCAGTAACAGAATGGAAATTTGGGAAAAGATGTTTAGAAGAGATAGATGGGGAATTGACCATATAAAAAGAGTTTAAACCAAGATTTCTAGCCATTACAAAAAGGTGTACATTGCACGCGCCCAAAAAAGTTCTGAACCGTGATTGAACCATAGCTTGAATCAAGGTAAGACTGTTTTTTGAAAAGGGGACTTGTTAATATTATCAGAATTAAAAAGTAGGCGAATAATATAATTATTTAGATAAGTGATCCAAGTTACGGGTCAGGTTTAACAACAGATTTTTGTTTGGTTTATTCTCACTTAATATGTTTTTCTAATTTATTAGAAATTTGGGGTTTTATTCTCAATAAAAAATTTATATTAAGAATTTTTAAAAAGTCGATTCATTTCCGAGAATCCCACACCTCTTTAAAGCATGCTGAAATCAAAGATATTAAGAACGACCATATCACAACATGAAGTAAGAAAATCCTCGTTAACTATTAAATACATTGTATTTTAATATCTTTTCTCCGGCTTTAAAATTCAGTTGCACTCAAATGCTTAGAAGGACTTTTCTATCCGAAATATGCTTATAAATTCTAAATAACAACGCTTAGCTTGTTGACTTACTTATAAAAAAGATGTAGTGAGATAGCAAGCATATTTGCAAACCATTGCAAAAGTGTAATATTTTCAAGCATTTACTTAAAATTAGTATTTTTATATTTGCACTATGTCAGTTAATTTGATATCTAATAATGCTTAAGCCAGAAAATGTTTTATAACACTCGAATAATAATTATAAGTTTTATCATTAATATAGTTTGCTGTTTGAATTTAAGTAAGTTTAGTACAGTAGAATTTTCCTACAAAAAAGAATAGATTTTAAGTTACATGCTCTACACAATTTAAAGTCCACTTAACACAGTAAAAAAATAACTCAAGAATATTACTATAGTTTAAGAACTACTAGTGAAAAATGCTTTGGGAATAAATTTAGAACACAAAAAAGAAAGTCGCGAATACTTATGAAATAGAAAGAATTTATTTTATTTAAATTTATGATTGTTTTTTATTTCGCGTAAGGAACCGAGGTGATATTTAGTTATCTTTTTTTCCCCTTCAACTGTGGCTGTGTAAAAAAGAGGTTACCATTGCAAACCTAGTACTTTCCCTGAGATTCGTTTAACCTTTTAGTGTGACACCATATAAGTGGATGCCAGTTGCCCTAATATAATTTTTACGCCCAGTTTCCTTAACAAATTGAGACCCCTGAGCCCTGACGATGCGAAAATGTGCATAGAGTTTAATTTTGCATGAACATCCAAGCCAAAAATTCCCTCTAGTATTTAACACGCCACATAATCATATGACATGAAAACTGTTGGTTTTTGGCATTATGAAAACATGGGACGGGATCGAACTCACTAACTTGGGAGTACGCGGCCTGTGCCTAACCGACTACACCACAAGCTGGTGCAAATATTTCATATAAACATGATTATTTAATATCTTAGCTGTAACTATGCGAGTGAGTGGGAGATTCAAAGGCACAAAACTATTCGGATGCAAATTGCCTTACAACATATATAAAAAGGGAAAGGCTTTCATTTGTATACGTGAAGGGTTACATAAACGCTATTTTTGCTTAAGAGAATTTCTTTAAATCGCACAGTAGTGTAATTTCTTCTCTACTTGAGTATACATCAAATTATGCAACATTAAGAAGTATTTATTGCATACATTGCAAATAGGCTTTTTTTCTGATTAAATCATCATCAAATGGACCTTTTGGATAGAAATTATGTTTTTGTATAAATGACACTTTTGCTTGCTTAATTCGTTATCATTAAGTTCATTCACATCATTCTTTCCAGGAGAAAATCTGCAAACTGAAAACTGTTATGTAATTAATTCTTTGTTACGAAACTTTTTTACTGTACCAGATATTACATACATAACTTTTACTCATATTACACACATTTTTTTTAAAAAAAATTCATGCATTAAAGTATCCAAACTGAGACTAAACGCTCAAATAACATTTCTTCAATTTACGTGCAATCGTTTACCCAGATACAAATATTATTGGTTGCACCAGATATCCATCTCTATACACAAAACATATACTTCTGAATTACTTAAGGATTTCATTGAATATGGTTAGGTTTTCATAGAACTCAATAATGTTAGATCAATAGCAAGTTTTAATTACTATGAAGAGTTGTGTCCTCAATTAATTAAACGTACTCTGTCATTTTCGGATAATATTGAGATCGTGAAAAAAAAAAAAAAAAACGTAGAAAAAAAGATTATGGGGACCTAAAGAATCGCAACAAGTTTCTTTAAAAGAGAGAACTATTTTTAGGGGGTTCCGAATTCGACCGACAAATTCAAAAAGGGTAAGTAGGGAGCATTTATGACAAATCAAAATAGAATGTAAGGTCGAAAACTACGTTTAGTGGGAGTAATTAGCAAAAACAGTTATGAAGGGTGTAATGTCGAGTGGAACGCAAGGAGGGGAGGGGGAATAAGAGGAAAGAAATACATTTATTACACTTAAAACATGTTTACATTGCCAAAATAATGCATCACAGCTCGACGCCAGAAATGCAACAACAAAGGATTGTCTTGATTGACATTTTGTCTTTTCTTTCGTATCTTTTTTCTTATGTTAGATATTCACCATATCACTTATGTTTTAAATTCCCCTACAATAAAAAAAAAAGAATAAAAAAATTTCCCCCATTTTCCCTTTTAATTCTGTATCACAAGAATCCCTACTACTCCAGAATGTGAGAAAAAAGCTTCATTTTGTTTTTTGTCTAATTGCACATTGTAGTGGAATTTTATCAAGTAGCTTTTTTAAGAAATTTTTGATTGCAAATTTCATTTATTACATTTAGACTTCCATATAACGCACTATAAGTTTTAAAAATCAAGAAAATTTTTTAAAAGCATCTGTTTATGGAACATGTCTTTAAGAAATGCACGGGTTTAAAAATAACGGTTCCCATAACCCCCAAACCCCTCAGTTTTCCGGGCACATTTAGATGTGTGGATGCAGTAGGCAAAGAGTTAGTAGGCAAATAAAATAAAAAATTTTTTTTTAGTCATTTTAGAGTAATTTTGATTCTGAATTACAGTAAAAAAGATTTTGTTATATAAACAAAAAAAAAATGTCTGCGAGAATAATGTTTTTTTTTTTGGTTTTGTTTTTTTTAAAAAATTTAAAATTTTTAAAAAATTAATCCCCGATGATTAGATTGATAGTTTCTAATTTAAAAAATTAAAAAAAAATTTTTAAAATAAAAAGTGTGTGTGAATAAAAGTTTTATTAATCACAAAATATTCTTGTTTTGAAATTTTTATTTATTCAAAAATAGAAAATAAATAAATTTTTTTATACTTAAAAAAATGTTTTGTTTTTTTAAAAATAATGCCATTTATCAAAATTCTTTTAACTGCTCAGCGCCTTATGATCTCTAATTGTTACTTCACACGAAAGGGTTACGTCCTTTTTTGTTCCCCACTGTAAACATTTTACCCGCCAAAAATTTAAAAACCCCAATAAAATTTTTTAAAACCACCGTTAAACTCACTTTTGTATGAGTTATTTTTAAATTTTTAAGCTTTTTTTTTGAAAGAAATATTACTTTTTGAAGCAGAAGACTGCCGTGGTACAGAATCACGGGCACTGTTGATTCGAATTAAAATTTTTGCCTTATTAAAAATTTTTCTCTGCCTTTTTTTTAAAAACCTTTTTCTTTTAGATCTAGGCATTTCAAATATAACAAAATAATCTATAAATCAAAATAATAGCGTTGTAAAGAGCTAAGCAGGTCTAATTACTATAAATACAACTTGAGCAAAACAAACAGCGTTTGAACGTACGATTTTCTTCAAAAATACAAATGTAAACAACGTATAACTAGTTGTATCTCTAAAGCCATTCTTAGGGAGAAAAATAACTGACGCTTGGCAGCCAGCTTTACGAAAGAAATTTTAAAAATGACGTCAAACATCTAGCTGGCCAAACAGGAAGTGCATTATTTACCTTTTTTCTGTCCATTTAGATCGGTGACGTGCGTTTAGATGATTCTTTAAAAACAAAATTTTAGCACTTCTATATAATTGTGCTAGAGATTAAAATGAGGTATTTTTGGAAAGGTAATGAGTTTAAGAATTTAAAAATGCAATAATCTGAAATTGACAAAAAAAATTTTTAGCCTTCCACAACTGCCCTTAAATTCTTAGAAACTAACTATTATTAAAAAATGATGAACATTTTTGTTTTACTCTTAGCACATCAGAATCGTTTTCTTTCTATTGCTTTACATTAATAATTTTTTAATTCTAAAGCAATGTTTTTTTATAAGTCATACATCGAAATTTGAAGCTATATCTTATCAGTGACAAGGAGGGGAAGATAGAACACAATAATTTTACACTAAAAAAAACCATTTTCGGGCTATAGAGAGGGGAAAGAAACCTGTCTTAAATAAAAATAAGTGGAATGGAACAAATTTCTAAGAAGGGAAATTTTTTGACATAATTTTAGAAATCACTCACATTGTGCGTGTACAAACACACACAAAGAAATCCTGGTGTCATGAAGAAAAGAGAAAACCCGAGGAAAGCCAAACTAAGAGGTGGAGGAGGGGAAGTCATTTTGAAAAAGAGTATTAGAAGTGCTGATTTTGCGAAAAAAAAAGGGAACATTTATAAAAGGAGAGAAAACCCGTGCAACGCCGGGCCGTAGCTAGTAATCATATAAAGTTCGTATTTAAATTGAATCAGCTGTAACAATATATATATATATATATATATATATATATATATATATATATATATATATATATATATATATATATATATATATAAGATTTCATATAGCTCAGCAGTAAAAACAGAAATCTAAGAAGGAAGAAATTTGATTTTAATATTTAATATTTTTTTTCACATAACAAAAAAAAATTAATTTTTTTACTAGACCACAAATTCCATAATTTATCATTTGGTTTTTTTTATGCATTCATTCAATAAAAAAAATTTTGTTTTTAATTAAATTTAATTACAATTTTTCCCAAGGTGAGTTGAAGATGCAATGAAATCCTTTAAATTTTTATGGTTTTATTTTTTTTTAAAATTTTGGGATTACTTTGAGGCGAAATTTTCCCATTTAAATATTCTGATAAAAATTTTAAACACTGCAAACAATGAAAAACCGGAAGGGAAAACTGTTATTTACTTTTTTATTAATGCGCAATTAATGTTTGTATTAGAAATCGTTTAAGGTATCCGACTACGCCCGAACCATGTTTTTAAACCCCGCGATCACTGCGGGGGGGTTTTCCCCGGTACACCCCGAACAAGAAAGTTTCCAAAATTTTAAAAAATAATGCGCAGAGAAAGATTTTTTTTTGTACCCTTCCCATTTTAGGTCATTGAACCTTCAAAAGGCCTGATGTAATCAATTTCGCTAGGGCTTGGGAAAGTAACGCCCTTCGTTTTTTATTTTTGGGGGCTGAGAAACCCCCAGAGTGGGTTGAGATTATTTTGTACTGAAGCATCTACGGAAAAGTACGTTTACCCCCCTTAATTTTTTTCAAAATATTAATATGTATGAATATTTTATTTTAAAATTTTTAAAAAATGTGGTATAAAAAAAAATATAATTCCCATAAAATAATTGTAAAATACAATATTTTTAAAAAAATTTCAAAAACCTTTTTTAGAGATTATGACAAATTCCCTGGGAAAGGGGGGGAAAAAAGGACTTTGTCGCCCCCCAAAATAATGTATTAAGAGATTAAAAAAATGAACTAAGGGGAATTTTATGACTGGTTTTTGAAAACCCAAAATTGGAGAAAAGAACCCTTAAAAAAGTAAATTTTTATAATACAGGTGGTGTTGATAAAACCCGATGAAATGTGCAGTATATAATGTATGGGAAAATGTAACCTTTTTGGGCCCTTGCGAAAATTTTATCATTTTAATTTAAAACTGCAGGAATTAATGCCCTTTATTTGTTATTATTCCCGGGTTTTTACTGAAAAAAAAAATGAGACATTCAATATTATTAGAGGGATTAGAATGGGTCTTTTTGACCCCAGTGGGGTATGAGATCGGATTTCCCCAAACCCCCAACAAATCACCCCCCAAAAGGAGCTTTTACCCAAACAGAATAAAAAGAGAGCATTAATCCCCGGGGTGTTAAATGCTTGTCCACGGGGAAAAAGATGTAAAAATTATTTGTTTTTTTCTTCAATGTAAGAAAAAAATGTGCTAAAAATATGAATACAGTTTTTTCTGAATGTTTTGAAAAATGATTTAAATATTATTTTTCTACTTTTAACTATCCTTATCATTAATTATAAATTATATTTATTACTGGTAAAATTTTTACTTTTAGTTTATGAAAAATAAAATTTGTACTTCAAAAAGAAAGTTTTGTAGGTTTAGTTTAAATTAAGGGTTTAGTCTTTTTTTGAAAATAAAAACAAATTTGTTTGATAATAAAAAAAAATCTCTTAATTTTTCATAAATATTTTCATAATTGATTTAAAAAAATTTTTTTTATTTAAATACACGTTTTAAAGAATTTTGGGGGTGTTTTCACCCCCCGCGAGTAAGACGGTGAAAAACAGGGCAGGACCGCGGGTTAAAAAAAAGGGTAAATGGATATTTTTTTGATATTTAGTGTCACTTGATTAGAATACCTATAAAATTGTTTTAAGGACGTTTGGGACAAAAAAAAAAATTTTTTAATTTCAATATTTTTAAAAATTTAACTTTAAAAAATCTTTTTCAAAATGTTCTTTTGTGAAAATGCTTCTATTATAATAATATTTAGCTTTCCAGACGAAATCAAGGCTTCTAAGAGGTACAAAAATCAAGAAATGGGGTTTTTCGATTTTGAGTTCGCGACGCAATAGAGTTGAGACTGCCCTTTAGGCGAAAAATTTTTTTCCCTCACTTGCAAGATTTTCGATCTAATTCATAGACATTTGTCTTTTGGGTTGAAGGTTACACCTCCCCGATTTTGTTGTGAATCGATTGCCACAGGACATTTAAATTCTTTGCTTCCACTTTTATGCTGCTATTTTTTTTTGCTTTTTTTTGGGAGATCCAAATCATAAGACCTTTGGAAATAAGGAAAACCGCCCACTTCGGTAGCTGAACGATTTAAGTTAATAACAAAAAAGGGGAAAAATTCTGCTGGGAAACGTCATTCGAGGTTGAAAATTTGAATCAGCATGAAAACCCTAAGATTGGTTGGCCCGGCGAGGATCACCTCAACGATGAAAGTGATGCCGTTTTGTATCCCAAAGCATCACTGTCCTTTTTCATTTTGGGGGTGGGATTATGATGTATCCATTTCATACTGTTTGAATCGGATGGTACTGCAAATTTGGCGAATCCTGAAAGTTGGGATCATGTATTTCATCATCAAAATCAATATATTCGTCATTGACTTTCTAAATTTTTTTTATTTCTTCTTATAAGTCCTCCCTCGAGTCATTTTAGTTTAATAAATGCGTGCCTAAATTAAAAAAAAAAAGCAATAATTCGTAACGAAAAATATAAT
>BMAV01014153.1:0-46084 GCA_019973955.1 Trichonephila inaurata madagascariensis
TTGAAACTTTTCAGTCGTTTTTCTTAAATCTTTTATTATAAACAACTGATTTAAACCAATTTCCTCTCGGGAAAACTTTTTACAGGTTTAAGAACAAACGAATTTCTTATTATTTTTGCACTAATTATATAAATGTATAAAAAATAAAGTGAAAACTTAAATGTTTAGTTGAAAAGAGACATAGAAATAAACAGTTTTTAAAATAAAAATAGTCACAAAAGGTATTTTAAGACTCTTAAGCTTATATTAACCCTTACAGGACCAAAAGGTTGCTAAGAGCAAATATTAGAAAGCACACACACACAAATACGTTTGATGCGAAAACGCTTTAGACAAAATATTGGTTAACGCGAAATAAAAAATATATAACGGTACCGACAAACTACTATGTATTTTCATGCATTTTTTCCTCTGAACACGAAACAAAAATCGCTTAACGCGAAAAGATGTTCTTTCTGGGTATGAACAAAATCGAAAAACACTAGCCAAGCATGGTAGATTTAAAAAAGGTTTGAAATGTTTGAAAGTTTAGTTTAATAGACTGTTCACTGTATCTGGAAAAATTTCTTAGATGATGATAATGTGTGAACAGCCCTAGTTATGACAAAGACATTTTGCAGTTTGTTCAAAAACATCATTGATGCAGATTCCGACGACGAAAATGAAATGAATAATGCATTTCCTGATTCCATGTCATCCGAAATGAGGAAAGTCATGAAAAGTTGGCGCAGGTTTTTAAAGACATATTCTAACGGTGAAAAGAATAACAAAATGGATGACATTGAACAATTTGTTGACAATTTGATTCTAAAAAAAACAATTCAAAGAAAAATATCAGATTATTTTCCAAAATCTCAATAAATATTTTGTTTTTCAAAAAACTTGAAAATTTTGAATTAAATTTCATGTTTAGTAATGTTTTTTTTTATGATTTTTATTTAAAAACATGAAATACAAATCAATAAAAATAAAAATGTACTCTAAAAAATTTTAATTTTTTTAATTAAAGTTTTTTTTAAAATCCTTCAACACGAAATTCTTTTAACTCGAAAAAATATTTCAGTCCTCTCAATTTCGTGTTAAACGATCTTGATTGTTTTGTTTTAACTTGTTTAACTTCAAATAAATAAAAACAATAAGATAATATATTAGGTAGGGGAAAAAGAAATCCATTATTTTTTTCGGTAGATGAATGTAGTGTCGATATCTCTTGAAGTTTTTTCAACAAAACTTAAAAATTTTTTCTCGTTGTCAAGATGACATTTCACACTAAAAAATTTTTTGCTGTTTTGTTTGGTCCATTCAGTTGGGGTTTCAGGTGTTAAAATGGTAAAAAAGAGAAAAAATTTTAAAAATTTTCGTTTTTTTGATAAAGGCGAAAATGCAAGCCAGATGGCTGAATTGTGAATAGTGTTTATGGTGCCGATACTGTAACAGCTAATTACCCTTTTGGTTCCTCGTTCCCTTCAGGCATTTTTTATGTTAAAGATGACCTCGCACAGGCAGGCCCCGTCGTCAAAATGTCGATAAAAACCAGAAATAATCGAAGTTGTCTGGTATGTTATAGTCTAGCCGGCAAGGCAAAAAATCGAATATAAAAAAAGTTTTAAAAAGATTTGTCAAAATTGGGTTCAAAAAAAAACTCGATGTTTGGGGCAACAAAAAAAACAAGATGGATCAATTTCCATCTGCGAAGCTTTTCCAAACGGAAGGAAATCGACCCATTTCTTAAGCGGATGTGACTGGGGATGAGAAATGGGTCACATACGACAAAATTGTGCTAATACAATCGTGGTGAAGCAGCTCAAACGGTGGCCAAACCAGGAGTAACAGCCAGGAAGGTTCTACTGTGCATTTGGTGGGACTGGAAAGGAATAATTTATTATGAGTTGCTTCCGTATGGTCAAACACTAAATTCAGATCTCTACTGTCAACAACTGGACGTTTGAAACGATTACCGAAACGGCAGAATTGCCGACAAAGAGGTGTTGTGTTCCATCAGGGGCAACGCCGGCCACAAAAAGTCTGTAGGACTCCCAAAAATTTGGGGGCTTGGTTGGAAAGTTTAATGATCCCACCATATAGTCCGACCGACATCAAGCGATTTACCTTTTTCGATTGCGAAAATTCTGGGTGATAAGAAATTTGGGGTTAAAGAAAATTGCGAAAATCGATTACTAGAGTTTTTTACCAATAAGGCCAAACTTCTATGAGAGGCAAAGAAAACACTTTTTAAAAAGGCAACAAAATTTTCAAAATGGTATATTTGTTTAAATCGGGCAATCGAAACATGTAAAAAAAAGTCTTGAATTTCATGAAAAAATAATGGATTTTTTTTTTTCCCAACCTAATATGTATTTTTTTGCATCAATGTTAATTTGTATTTGTATTTATTCAAATATACGAACTAGGATACAAAAGTTTCCGGACTGAGTCTATAACTCAAAAAAAAATATTACTAATGAAACGGCTGGAACACATCTTCCTTCGAAATAAGATCCTTCAGCAACAACATACTTTTGCCATCGCTTGTAAAGGTCATCGCAGCATTTCTGGAATCCACATTTAGCCATGTCAATTCAGCCTGCGATGTGCTTTTATCTTCATTTGCAGATCGGTCTTCGTTTAACATTAGGGGAATGATGGGTTGACACGTCCAATGCATGTTAAGATCCTTAGTCAATATCCATTGACATGTGGCTGAGAATACCCCATCTGATTCTGCTATTGTTTGAAGCCTGTTCTTACGTTCCTCTGCAGAAACCTTTTCGATGATTTCAGCGGTGTGGGAAGTTTGCGGGCGTCCAGAGCGTTTACCACTTTCCCTGCCTTCCCTGAAGCGTGGATGCCACTCAATAGCTTGCGTTCAGAATAATGTATCACAGCCTTACACCTCCTTAAAAATTTCGTAAGTCTGAGTAGCACTTTTTCCGAAGCGAACATAAAATTTGATATTCATTGTCTGCTCAATAAACGCACTTTCTTTCAATCTCCGACGACTAAAAGCATCCGCCTACAAAAAGTGACGCCGTGACGAACCACCGGAATCATGATTTGGGACAAACTGTTTTTAGAAAACGGAAAAACGCAATAACACAGAAATATGTGTGTGTTGTCGGGGTCGCTGTACTGCAAAAATTCCACGTTATAGGCTCAGTCCGGGAACTTTTGAATCTGTGGCGGTGTGATATTGATATAATATCAGTAATAGAGAGCCTATATATATATATATATATAAAATATATATATATATATATATATATATATATATATATATATATATATATATATATATATATATATATATATATATATATATATATATATATGCGATGACGATCGTTTTGGTTTGGTGGCTAAGGTACTCGTCTTCGGAACGGAAGGTACCCAGTTCAAATTTTCCTTAATTGGTGTCCTTGGCCGTGGAAAAGTACCACAGCAGTTGTGGCGCCATCTATTCACCGCAAATGCAACCAAGCAGTCAGACACATGACGCAATTTAGCCGTCACACACACGATGACGTAACCCACAAAGCCATCGCACTCAAAAGTGACGCAACTGCTCACACACTCGTCACGAATATGGTATCGTTCGTTCGCCTATTCGCCGAATCATTGACAAGGGGGTGGTGTGATATCGATACAATATGAGTAATAGCCTACATGCGATGACGATCGTTTTGACATGGTGGCTAAGGTACTCGTTTTCGGAACGGAAGATACCCAGCTCCAATCTTCCTTTAAATCCTACCGTGTAAATAATTATTGCGCAAAATTATACTTACTGAATAACATAAAACATGTGAAAACACACAGTAATATATTATTACGACACAATAAGCTAAAATAAGTAATAAGAGTACAGCCCACGAATGTTTTATCATTGACTTGACAATATAACTTGACAGTTCTTTTCTTTCATACGTTCCCGCTTACGTTACTGCGTTCGGCATACGTTCTGTTTTGATATTTTGAGTTTTAAAAATGCGGAAAGGGGAAACAAATCAAACACTCCTTCACGAATTTTTTAAATGAGGAAAATGCTTCCCTTAATCGTAAAAGGGCATAAGTGGTTTTTTTTTTTTTAATTGGATAAAATATAAACACAAGATTTATATACGGAAAAAATACAAAATACAATTAATTTAAGGGAAGATTATGTATCTTAAGATAATGTTACGAATTTAGTGGAATGAATGCTAAAAATAGTGCAAATTTACATCTGGATGGGTATTACGTTAATATATTACTTTGTTGTATTTATTTTATGCTAAAACTGTAATAATCTCAAGCAACCCCATTCCTTACATTATTATGACAATTCAATGGAAACATGGTGAAATATTGGGGATAGAGCCAAGTTGACATCATTTTTCAATTCCTACTTTTACCTTACTCTCTCTATATATTTATTTTTCTTGTTCAAATTTTCAATCGTTAATAAAATACTTTCTATTCATCCAATCAAGTTCAAATAAATTTTTTTAAACTTGTAGTGGATGACACTTGATGTTAAAAGTATTTTTCCAAATATTAATTAATTTAATTTAATTAATTACCGGTTTTGTGTGTGTGACGCCAACTTAGATTCGTCTCTATTGTTGTAACAATGTAACCGTTAAAACAAAGACAAAAGTTGGCGTCGAAAACCTATTTTTCAACCAAACCGGGTGTGCAGTGTTACAACAATGCAGACAAATCATACTCTTTTCAATTCCTATTATTAGTTCACTCTCTCCTATATATATTTATTTATATATATAATTCAGATTTCAGTCGTTAATAAAATACTTTCTGTCCATGCCTTTAAAGTAGGAATTGACTTAATTTTTTATATATTACTTGTTGGCTATATCGTGTTGGTGACTTGGTGACCATATGGATGCTTCTGGAAATAACTGGCGAAATCTATTAAAGTCACAATCTATGACATGAGGGGATCTTTCGAGTAAGATCTGTATGGGCTACAAATAATAGCTGAAGTTAAAATAATATTGTTTTGACTACGAAGAGTTGAATATAGCGATTAGTTGCTACTATCCAACGAGAGCTTGCAAACAATCTTAAACATTACGTATTTGTATTTTTAGATACTAGTAGTCGTGTCTGAGAGCTGTAGTAGGTGTGAAGACCTTCTGGGATGCATTAAGAGAATTCTGGTGTTGTATCCTATATTTCAAGGATTGTTTTTCTTCAATAAATTTCATCGCTACTGAAGAACTGTCTTGCACTTTGAAACTGATTGCATAAAATCCTGGAACCCCTATCCACGTAACAACACGCAGCTAATTTTCCGAGGTTTTAACAAAAAACAATTGAATATTTAAAATTATAATTAACCTTTTTCTAAAAATTTTAGATGGGGAGAGAAAAAAAAATTATACTATAATATTTTCATGCAATAATAGAGTTCCGTAACTGAAACAGAGACTTACGAGATAGTGCTAAATGCATAAACACTTAAATTTGTGTGGGGTAAAAAAGAATTGTAAAAGATTTCTTCAGGCCTACACTAGGAATTATGTTGTTGAAAAAGCGTATAAATGCATAATTTTGTTGATATTTAGTGTCATTTGAATTAGAATATATATATAAAATTATTTTAAGAATATTATTACAAGAAGATATTATTTAAATGCAATTTTTAGGGGTTAAAAATGAAAAAATGGCATGTTTTCAAAATACAGTCGAACCTATAAATAACGAGCCTCTCTATATTGCGAATTTTTCTACATAGCGAACTTTTCCTGGAACCAAGAACATTTCACGATTTTCTTCGTAAAACAACCTCTCTACAGCGAAATGCATTTTCTATGTAATGAACTTTCTCTTTTGGGGTTACATTTTTTTTTCTCCCTATTTTTAAAGTTATTCTCACTTTTAACACATTTTATGGTGGTCATAAATTTTGAACTGGTTTTTATTAGGTACCTAATTTACCGAGAACAATGAAATTCTGGGCGTTTCATATAAGAAGTGGAACCTTTGACCCCCCCACATTCTCCAGTTCACTGTAAACATCTTCGATGTCCCCTTCCACCCTCGTGGAGTTGTCTTGTATTCTCGTGTTCTTGAACTAGTCTCCGTTTATTTGCAGTGTTGATCAGTCGTACTAGTAACTTTGTTTCTTGTAGCTCAACAATGTTAAAAACAAAGTGCGACATCAAAGAAATACATTTAATTCTTCAGGAAGTGGATAAAGGCGCCAAAAAACTTTCCTTGCAATTTTTTTTTTTTTATGGTTAAGATAAATGAAATAAATATATATTAATTTACAAAAGGTATAAAAAAAACTTTTTTAAATATATAGTTTTTAAAACTTAAATTTGTTCTATGTGGTTTTATGAAGTATATTGAAAGGTGAACCTCCATACAAAGAATTTTCCATTTCAGGATTTAGCCACTTCGTTATATAGAGGTCCGACTGTATTCTTCTTTTATGGAAAATGTTTCAATAATGATCACGTTTTGTCTATTAGATAGGACTAAATTCACATTATTTTCAGAGTTACGATTAAATGAAACAATAAGGGGTGGTTTTTGTTAAAATTTCTCTACTTCGATGTAGCAAAAATGAATAAATCAATTTCTAAATCATCTATTTCCAAGATTTTAATTCAATTCCGTTATAAAAGTGCTAGCTAAATATAGGCAAAATATTAGTATTGTAGAAGCATTTTTCATAATAGGAGAATGTTTTTAAAATATGTCATTCTTCATTTTTTGCCAAAATTTTGTATTTCAATTTTTTTTCTTGTAGTAATATTTTTAAAATAATTTTATATGTATATTCTAATTCAACCGATAATAAATATTAAAAAAATTGTTTATTTATACGCTGTTTTTTTTTCAAAATCACTGTTTTGCGCGAAATCAGTTAAGGTATCCGACTACGTTCGGAACCGTGATTTTTGCAAAAGCGTGTAAATGGATAATATTTATGATATTTAGTCACGTAGATTAGAGAAAATGTATAAAAAATTGTTTTAAAAAAAAACAATAAAAATTTTTTAAATACAATTTTTTGACAATAAATGAACATAGAATGCCCCTTTTTTCAAAATATTCTTCTTTTGTAAAAAATCTTCTAAAAAAATTTTTTTGCCTGTATATAGCTCAGATCTCTGTACAGGGCTCAACTAAATTTTTTGAAATATATAACTTAGGTGGGTTTGTCCATTTTTAAACCCACAAAGGGGGGAAAAATTTTTAAGAAAAATCCCGTAATTTTTTTATTTTTAATAGTTGTCGAAAAAAATGGAAATTTTTTTAAATCATGTTAGCCTCTGTAAAAAAGGTAGGCTATATACAGATAAAATATTATTATAATAGAAGCAATTTTTACAAAAGGAGGACATTTTGAAAAAAAGGTTACTCTAAGTTAATTTTTTGACGAAATATTGTATTTAAATAATTTTTCTTATGAAAATGTCCTTAAAACAATGACACTAAATATCATGAAAACTATCCATTTATGCACTTTTTTAAAATCGCGGTTCCGAACGTAGTCGGGGATACCTTAAATTAACCCCTTAAGCAGTTTGCCCGTACGAGGTACGTGCTACCAAAAGCTCGCTGCAACTGGTTTTCCCGTGCGCTGTACGGACACTGATATTTTCTTTCTTTGATTTGTGCTTATTTTTAATTCTTACTCCGTGTTATTTAGTGGTAGTCTGAAAAGGTGATGAAGTTTGTCTATAGTACTAAAATGATTTTCGTCCGGCATTTATATATTGTGTGGTGCTTAGTTATAAACAATGAAAAAAAAATGTCTTTTTTAAAGCATTTTGGGTAAGAAAAATGACCACTTAAAGTGTTAAACCGAAATATTACTTCAATTTTTCAAAACATCATCGAAATGTTTAGCAATTTAAAACATTTTAGTGATTAAGAAAAGCATGTTTTGTTTACATTTTCGCTTTATAAATAATAACGAAAAGCACAGAACATTTCCAAATTCCTGGTCATGAACTGGTCAGTTAGAAACGACTCTTTTCCATTCATAGATTAGGCCATTCAAGGAACAAACACACAGAAAAAAAGTGTACACTAACAACTTCTCTTCCAAGAAATCTATGATCCAATAGAGGCCAGCAGAACTTTCGCCCACTTATACAACTACGCGCCCTAACAAGTCTCTTCTATTGACTGAGACTCTGAAGGGAACCCCACTGCGCATGTGCAGTGGATGTTGGATGTGCTCACATCATCCCGAGCGATGCTTGAGATATACACGCGTGCATTCTCCTCTCTCAACCCCGAGAAAGGGGTGAAAAAGTTTTTGTAAAGTTTTCGAACGCTTTTTGGAAATTAGAGAGATTTTCGTCGAGGAATTTTCTTTGTGACTTTTTTTTGTGATGGAAATGATAAAATTTATTTCCGCTTGGTGAATTTATTAAGAAGAATTCTCTTTTTATTTTAGGAACAATAGAGATTGTGATCATGTTTGAGGTAAGTCTTTTTTTTTTTAACCTTTTTATTGGATTTTGGAATAATTTTAAAGATTATTATAAAATGTTTTTAAAAAAATGTGTTTTTAAAGGAATTTTTAAAAAAATTTATTTGAACTGTTTTTTTTATATATATAAAAGAGTTTGTTTGTTGGTGTTCCTAAATGTCCAAAAAAGTGTTTGTTTGAAATGTGTAATGATTGATTTTTTTTATTTTAAGAGAGAAATAATGAATTCCTAAGTTGAAAAATATGTTAGAGAAAAAAACAAAATGGAATTAGGTTTAATTTTTTAGCTATATTTTATACCTATCTTGTTGGAACAATATCAAAAAATTATCCATTAAAAATTACTAATTATGAAATGTATTTTTGTTGAAAGCGTTTTCCGTTTTACTTATAATTAATAATTCTTTAATAATTATTTTTTAAAATACATTTATTTATAATTAACTATATCAATTTTTTTCATTATTCTTTTTATTTATCTTTGTTAAAATAATTCTGAACTGTATGAAAAGTCGTTTTTATTTGTTACTGTTATATTTATTTCTAATTACTCTGTTAAAATAAAAACCAGTAAAAATAACTTTTCATAAAAGAATTCAAAATCCATTAGGGATATATATTGGCTTAAAATGGCCATGCGATTCAAATAATTATAATTTAATCATTAAATAGTTAAAAAATTTTACCTATAGCCAAAGAGGAAAAAAAGTTTATTAATCAAATAAAATTAATGGCTTAGAAAAATATTTCCACGCAGAATTTTAATTAATTTATTTACTTCAATATAAGTTATCACTAGTTCCGAAATGGAAAAATATTTGTGATTCACAAAAGGATTAAAATAAATAATCTTAGTTTAAAGCTTTATGATGCTGAATAAATGATATAAATAAATAAAAGTTTAATTAGTTTTTATAAAGCATTAGAAAAATTTTAGAAAGGAAATTTACTATTTAATAAATTATATTTCGGGATCCTTTTGAGGGGTGTAATTATCGATTTATCTGTTTTCAAGGTCAGGGTATACATCGTCCATTCAAACGTTCTATATCAAAAGGTTTTTATAATATATTTTAAGTTATGCTCTTTCCCTATATCATTTATCCATTCTTCATAAATAAGTTTTTAATACATGAACTTGAATTTATTTTGACCAACATCCCCCCCAACCGTTTCCAATCTAACGTTATCATAATAGTTTGTTAGTAATAGATGAAATTATTTTGAAATAATAATAAATGGGACCTTAACTTTTATCCAACAAACCAAATTTCCACCAACTAAACAAATTCTGAAATTCCGTTGGATTTAATATGCCGTTTTCCCAGGTTCTTCACGAAATACACATCTGTAAGATTGTGTGTAATTAAGTTTTACCACAAAATCACATTTTACTATTAGGTCATGTACACTCCAGGTCAGTTACAAGGTCAAACGCTTTAAGAAATATCCTGCTGTTTTTGATGAACGAATTTACCAGTAATAAATATTTCTCTTAACATGATCAAAAAAAAAAAATTTGTAATAAGCAAAACGTATTTAGAAAAAATTCTGTTATTCTTGTTTTCGTATTATTTTTTTTTAAATGTGAGTCTATATGTTCTATTTTTACTTATAAATTAGTTTTGAAAATGTATGTAATAAATTTCTTGTTACATAGTTATATTAAGCTGTTCTACATAGGGAAGGTGATTAAGTTTCTAAGCACAAAAGATTTACATAAAATTAAATCTAATCGAGACTTTGTTCGAAAATTCAATTAACACACTTCAAATGATAGTTTTGTACGATGCAGTTGTGTTTTCCGAGAATAATTTGTCAAAAATCGAATTAGTGACAAAGACGTTTTTCAAAGTGGCCATTGTGGGCGCATCTGTCAACTATGCTTTCGGCACCTCTACATTATAGAATCTCGAAATTCTTTTTCATCTACACGTATGGTGTTGATATTTTTCGAACATTTTATTTTTTAAAAGTAATTCAAACTTATTCAAACTTTCATTATTGCCTTTTGGAATTAAAAAAAAATGAGTTTAAATAATTACTATTTTTCCGCATATTTTTTATCCTTAATGATAGTAAATTTATTAATAAAAAATTCTTAGTTTTTTTTTAAATAAGAAATATGCTTTTATAATCAGTCATTTTGTGATATATAGATTTTTTAATTTATTGTTCAATGTAATGCTCGCTTAATGTTATTTCCTTTTAAGAGAAAATGCACAGTTACTACTATTTAAAAAATTGAATTGAAATTAAGTATTTTTTTTCACCCAATCGCAATATTTTTTTTTTCCTGTAAAAAGTGTTTTTATTTTATAATGTAAAGTAAATCCTTTTTCAAAATAATACTTTATTTTTGTACTCTCTACTATGGTTAATTTATATAAAACTCATTTTCCCTTTTTTACAAAATGTTACCAAATCACCAATATATATTTTAAATCTCAATTGATGACGTCTACAAATGATAATAATGGTAGAATTTGATAAAACGGTAAAACCTCCGGATATGTTCATAACTATTTTACGAAATTAACAAAAATTGGCATTGTAAAAAAATATAATATATTATGGTTCATTTTTTGTTTTAAAAAGTTTCTATATTTGCCTCAATTTGAAGCTGATGAGTATTTATAAAAACTTTTATATAGCAGTTGTAAAACTTTTTAAAATTTCTCACTATTTTGAAAAATTTTCAAAAGGAAAATTTTTTTGATATATATAAAGTAGGTATTAAAAGAAAATTATTTTAAAAAGGGTTCGTACTTTTTGATTTATTCATTCTATTGATTGAATAATATTAAAAGTACTAGAAATAAATGTAATCTGAAGAGTGCGTCTTGAAGGTAGCTTATAAAGTTTTTGATAAATTGATTTATATAAATAACACACCCAGGGCTGCACCCTGTCTGCCTACTAGCGGACCAGTCCCCATTGTACTAATTTTGCAACTCTTCTTACTCTTTGCTCAAATTGTAAGACTAATTTGCATGTACTATGTAGTTATATTCTTTTCAATGCATTATAAAAGGAAAAGAATATATCTAAATGTTTATTACGTTAATATTACTTTCTGTTGTATTTATTTTATGATAAAAATTGTATTATTGGCAAGCAATGCCGTGTAGCTTACATTTTAATGACGTTTGAATGGAAACTTAGGGCCGTGGTAGCCTAGTGGTCAAAGTAACGGACTCATGGCCGATGTGTCATGGGTTCGAGCCTAGTACCCCTGTAGATCCGCCGTGTAGGGGTGATGCACATTAACTCTGTCGAAGCTCAAACGTCCTCCCGATGGTGTGGTGTGGTGTGGTGTGGTAGTTAGGAGAAGGTGCCAGCTCGGATGTCGTCTTCATCACTTGACCATGATTCTAAATTACGAGATCTGTCACCAAAAGCCCTCGAGTAGCTGAATAATATGACGTTAATATTCATTCACTCAATAAAAACTTGGCGAAATATTAGTGATAGAGCCAAGTTGGCATAATTTTGGTGACCAGATTTGTTGACTTGGTGACCAAAACAAATTTATTACATCATTACGACAAACGTTTTTTTATATATCGAGAGAAAAATGTACCTTTTCACAAATGTAAATGAAATAGAATTTTTAAAACGCGATTAATTTGTTTTTATTATATAAGTATGCAATTTATTTTTGGTTCATTTGTGAAACTTGGTAATTTTTTACATTTAATCGTAAAATCTTGCACTGCAAAAGTTTATCAGAATTATTACAGAAGATAAAGAATTATTATTGAAGATAAAGATTTTTTTTTTCAATGGAAAGTGTTGATCAATATTATAAATTTTAAGAATTAAAACGAATTTTCACAGTATAAATGTATTCAAATTCTCAAACTTTAAAACTGTTCAGCTTTTTTTTCTTTATATTGATAAATAATGAACACATTTTAACATTGAAACAAGTGTTAAGAAATTATCATTTAAATTTAAGACATTTTTAAATTCATTACATTTATAACTATACTTAATTTCGCATTTTGTTTCGAATAATCGCATTTGTTTTAAATTCATTAACTGAACTGAGAATATATTTTAGCAAAAATGTATCATCTCACTTAATTGATTTATTACTTAATTTAATGCTGATATTTCATAGTTAATTTAACCGTCTATATATAAAATGGAAATTTAAGACGATATTATAATCCTTTGAGACATCACGTAGAAAAATGCAATGCTCGCGTGATTATTACAAGATAGTCTTCCTCATCAGCAAAGAAGCCTCAAATAATTGTTATAGATTCATTTTATTAAACTGTTATATAAGTATTTCTTTTTAACTAACTTCGTATAATTACATACCACTGTAATTAAGAAACAAATTTCACACATTTGCATTTATAATAAAAGCAATCTATCATTTTCAGTCATAACAAATAGCTTCTTATGCTTTTATTTCGTACAAAATTATAAAGCAACAAAATACTTTAAATAAGAATTTGCTGAAAGCTAGTTTCAGCTTGTTATAATACAAAGATAATTATACGCTTGCAATTTTTATGTTATTTGAAAAGCTTTCTTAATCGCCTCTATTAATAAAAATGCTAATTACTTTTCAATATCCTATGTGACAATTCATCTGGTTTAATTTTATTATTTTTTTTTCGTGTTTACTGATCCGGTATCTGTAATTTTATTTTAGTTCATCGCAAAATGTGTTGGTTGTCAATTGAAACTTTAAATTCGATTCTTCTAGCTGGTATACCCGTTCTTGGCACGGGTGAATTGAAAAACTAAAAAATACAGATTGAAGAATAAATAAGTTATTAATGAGTTAATTTTACGTGAATTGCAAATTAAACATAAAAAGAGCTTGTTGCATATCTCAGCTGACAAAATTCATATTTGTTAAATTTTAAGTCTGTAGGTCTAATAGCCGATAAAAAGGATTTATTTTTATTTATAACACCCCCGTAACTCCCTTGAGTGTCGATTTTTGCCCCTTCCCTAAGCTGATCCTGCTCCAAATGTAACATTGTTAAAAATTTTTGTGCAAAATGTTTAAAATATTAAGTAATTTATATCTGAATGTAATGTTAATATTACTTTCTGTTGTATTTATTTTATGTTAAAAATTTTAATATTCCAAGCAACTCTGTTCCTTATATTTATAATGGTGATTCAATGGAAACATAGCGAAATGTTGGAGATAAAAAGGGACAAATTTTGTGACCCTGTTGCAACTTTTGGCATTAATTGAACGGTGCAGAGGTTGACATAGTGTAACACCACCTGGTGGGAAGTAACAAGAAAGAGGATAGCACAAACACCTTCTTCACAAAAAAATACATATATTTGACAATTTTTATAGTAATCGGTTGAACGGCGTTGTGTGGAGTGAAGCGAGGTCATATATACAAACATCCACTTATATATATATATATATATATATATATATATATATATATATATAATTAGATAGAGAGATAGATAGATAAAAAGTAATGAATATTGACTTGACGTCGTATGTATTCCTCCGGAATAAGCCTTTCTTGTACTCTGAGTAATTCTTTTTTAATTTTCATATTTTAATAATTTATCATTATTTATTAATGAAGTCAATACCGCATTCTTAAAAAATGTTCCTTTTCATAAGGATACGAAAATAATATTCAGAATCAGTTTTCTTTATTTTTTCTAAATATGTATTCTTCATCTGTTTTTCATATTTCCATTATTCATACTTATTCTTGTGATTAATATATATTCTCTCCATGTATATTCTCTTGAAATAAAAATTCTAAGATCATTTCTTTATTTGTTCTTTCTTTTCCATTCATTCTTCTGGAGTAATACAGTCAAAATTAGTTTGTTAGAGCTGTTGTCCTTTCAAAAGAAAATAAAAACCGTACAGAATACATCCGTGGAATATTTAATCTTTTCCGTTTTTTCTTGATTTCATGATTCATTATTAATTTTTAGGAGGACAAGAAATATTTAATATCTCAGTGGCACATTTAAAATAATTTGTATTATATTCACTAAACTTTTTATTTTATTTCCGTTAAAGTTTCTTCAATCTGTATCTCATTTGCTTTTCTCCTTTTATTATATTCCAGATTTTGAAAAAACTCTCGGCATCTATTTAAACTTAAAAAGATATTTTCGAATAATAATGAGGTATAACTTCAAAGATTAAAGTTTTTGCTACTAAAATATCATAAAGCTATTCAAGGAAAAAGTTGAGCTCTTATGTAGAAACTCAAATCTATTGTATTGCTTTTAATATATAGGGTTACGTTTAAAAAATGGATAAATTTTTAAAAATATTTCTACTTAATGTGCACAGCCATAATTATTCAAAGTTCTTCTTTCTTTTCATACCTATTATTTGAAAAGCGATATTTCTGTGTCCTTACAGAAAAAATGTTATCTAAGTGAATTTTTGGGGGGATACTTATCTAAATCCTTTATATGGAGATATTTTATTAGTATTTTTAATTTTATAATCTGAAATTAATTTAAGGTATCCGACTACGTTCGGAACTGTTTTTGCAAACGCACATAAATGGATAGTTTTTTATATTTAGTGTCACTTACAGATTAAAATACATGTATAAAATTGTTTTAAGAATATTATTACAGTAAAAAATTATTCAAAAGCAACATTTTGGCAAAAAAATGAATATAAAATTACCTATTTTCAAAACATTCTCCTTTTTTGGAAAATGCTTCTATAATAATATTTTGCCTGTATATAGCTCAGATCTCTGTACAGAGTCAGAACTAGGACTTTTGAAATATATAACTTAGAAGTGGACTTATCCATACTTTAATACAACAGAGTGGAAAAATTTTAACAAAAAAAACACCTATAATTGTTTCAATTGGTTGCAACTCTGAAAATTTAATTTTTTTAAAAAGTCCTAGCTCAACACTTTGGAAAAATCTTTGCTTTATATAAGCAAAATATTATTATTATAGAAGCATTTTTCATCAAAGAACATTTTGAAAATAGGTAATTCTCTCATTTTTTGTCAAAATATTGCATTTAAATAATTTTTTATTCTAATAATATTCTAAAAATAATTTTATACATATAGCCTAATCCAAATGCCGCTAAATGTTATGAAAATTATCCATTTATACGCTTTTTTTAAATCACGGTTCCGAACGTATTCGGATACCTTAAAATATTGTTTGATTCGTTTCACGATCTTCTACCTTTAAATAAACGCATTTTATAAAAACTTGTTTTGTTTTTTAAAAAATAAAAATAAATAAAAATTCGATTTCTAAACAAAATTACAGAGTCCTCGTTTTAAATAAAGTTTGTTCCGTTCGATACCTTAAAACTTATTAATGCGAAATATAATTTAAAAATATACCCCCCATTATAAACATCTTTATTTCTTCCTATAACAATCCAATCATGGAATTAATATTGAAAATAGGCTTAAAATTTATTCTTTCTATATTCTAACTATTGATTCTCAATATATATATTCTATATAAATTTAGCTATACATTTCGCTGTTATTACGAAATTTTTTCCAATTTTCGTCGCCTTCATCTATTTAAATATAAATACTAATTATAAGAAACTTTATTAATCATTTTATGAAAATTAATTCGTGTTTACTGAAGCCCATGGAAATTGAATTAAAAAAAAGTTTACAATGTGCATTTTTCCAAGATGATCCTTAATACAGAAAATCTAATAAACAGTTCGTAATTATAAAGAAGGAAGAAATAATTTAATTTTGTAAAATATTATTGCACATTTTCACGAAGAGGCAACAGTATATTGCTAAAAATGATTATATATTGAAATTGTGATTTACGTAACATTTTCTCTCATCTCATTATGTTTACATATTGGGAGTACATATTGTAACATGCATCTTTCAGTATAAATATAGTTGATTTGATTAAATATAAAACAGAGCTAAAAATATCTAAATTACTCGTACTTAATATAACAAACTGAACACTTTAAAGAAATTCCATTAAAAGGTTAAAGAAATTAAATGTTTCGTTAAAAATAAAGTTACTAAACGTAAATTGAACGAAAAGTTTTGGAATGTGTGTTTATTTGTATTCTCAAACAAGAGAGTTTATGAATCTGATAAAGACCACATTAGTTTTCCATAGAAAAAAATTACTTTTTTTTAATTCATAGCCGTTTCTATCTTAAATCATTGGTAAAAATTCCATTCATTACGGAAATCCATTAGCTTTTTAATTAAATAATTAAGTATTAACAATTCAATTAACATGCTTTTGAAAAAAAAACATTTGACCAGGTCTTTTTGCCCATTATAATTATTGGTAGAAGTTTTCTTACTGTTTCTGAAATCAAAGCTATTTAAAAAAAAGTAAAAGTCGCTGATTATTTTTGATTTTAAATTTCATCAAAAAATCGTTAGCTTTTAAAAATATCGATTTTCTTTTGCAAAGTGTTGAATAGTTTTCACTTATGATTTATTTTAAAAATAAATTCAAGTTTCAAAAAACGTTATTAATTGAAAAGCAAAAATTATACTTTAATATCTATACATACTAGCAATAATATTTTTACGACGATTTGTTTATTAAAAAAAATCATATAAAAATAAATCCTTTGTTTTTCTATTTAAGAATGTCACGAATTAAGCAATGTTTTTTATCAGTATCTAATGTCTTAAAATATGAATTTTGCTGCATTATGCGTAAGTAAATGTATTAGAGCTTTCAAAATACTATTTCCTGAAGCTAAGTGTTTATGAATATTGTTGCACATAATATAATTTACTTTTAAAATTCATCCTATATAAAAATTTACAATAGTCTTTTAAGGAATTAATTGATAGAATAAATTATTGTAATTTTTTTTTAAAAATATCGTTTGGTAAAATAACGCATATTATAATGTTTTATATAAAATCGGTTGCTGTTATCCTGAATTACGTTGATTTTTTATAACTCTTCAAAATTCAAAAATATATAGGATTTAGGGAATTTTAAAACTCGTCTCTTGGCACTTTTACATGTTTTTGCCCGCTCGCTAAGCCATTTATTAAATTTTCCTCTATTTTTCAATTCCTACTATTAGCTCAAAATCTCTATATATATTTATTTATTTATATATTTATTTATTTATCTTGGTGGAATTTTCAATCGTTAATAAAATACATATTAAAGCGCTCAATGGAGCTGAAATTTTATATACAGGATTATTTTGGATGACAATACAATAATTTAATTATAATTAATAAAAATTAATTGATTAAAACTAATTATTTAAAGAATTACAAATACAACCACGTTGGCGACTTGTGTCGAAGCTTGAAAATGTTTTTTTCTCACGTGTTAAAGTATTCAGTTGAACTGAAATTTATATACACGATTGTTTTGGATGACACAATACGATACTTTAATGATAATTAATAAAATTAATAACCACTTAATGTTGTGATTCTGTCATATGTATATACATATTTATATTAATTGTAACTATTTAATAAAAAGTTGCTAAAATAAATTTTTTCTTTGTTGATCTAAGTAGGAATTGACTAAAAAAATTTTTTTATATTACTTGTTTAATACTTAATGGTGCTCAAAGAATATTTTGTTATATTTTATCTGTAACTAAACATTTATTATAATTTGTTTACTTAAAGGAAATTGAAATAATATATTTATAGCTTCCTAGAAACTAAATAACATTTTACTAATTGGCAATAGAGAACAAAAAGGAACAAAGATTCAACTGCAATTCGCTTCTATCACAATAATTCTTAGAATACAAATGACACAATTTTTTTAATGTCGGAAATAGTTGAAAATTAATTACTTGAATTCTTTACCTTAAAATATTTAATTAAAAATTTATGAAACTTGGGATTCCTCAGTCATCTTTGAAATAACACAAACTAACAGACTTTGTATCGCATCCTTTTTATAAGTAATTTCAAACAAAACGTACTAAACGCACAGACGCATTTAAGTTCGATAGTGCCCTAGACCCAAATTAATTTGACACCCTTATATAAAATAATAATAATACGAATAGTAATAATGGGTTCGGATTAAATTTAGGTATTGTAATTTAGGTATGAATTAAGACTTACATTACGTAAAACTAAAATTTTTATGCGAGATTAAAAACAAATAAAAAGTATTTGAGTAGCCGGACAAAAATGTAATTGAATATAGTAAATTAATATTTTGTTGTACAATGATAAGCTAAACAAACGCTACGTTTAGATTTTTTAAGAAGCATTTATGAAAAATCTAACGTCAATAGATAAATGATATAGTTAACGAAAATCTTTTTAGTACCTATTTGTTAGATAATTTCAAATTTACATCTCACACGATTAATTATTCTAAGAAACAAATAATGTATAAAAAAATTAAGTCAATTCTCCGACTTTGAGTGGATTTATAGAAAGTATTTTATCAATGATTGAAAATTTGAATAAGATAATATGTATGTATATATATATATATAGGAAAAGAATGAACTAAATAGTAGAAATTGAAAAAAGAGCATGATTTGTTTACATAGTTGTAACAATGAACACCTGTTTTGGCTGAAAAACAGGTTTTCGATACCAACTTTTGTCTTTGTTTTAACAGTTACATTGTTACAACAATGGAGACTATTCTAAGTTGGCGCCAAAAACCAGTAATTAATTTAATATTGACATCTTGAGGTTGTCAAAGATAGAAAAGAAGCATTAAAATTCGGTCTTACAGTTGATAAAGAACAAAATTGATTTCAAATTTTTGCCACCTTGAAAGTGTTGGCACCCCTAAATATTTGGTGCCATGGGGCCTAAGCCAAAATTCGTCACTGTAAGTACACTATTTTATGATTCTGACATGAAATATAGACTAAATATACACTGTTATATTCAACTTATATTCATAGCACGATCATTGAAATATGTAAAACATACAAAACATAAAATAAGGCTTTTTTATAAAATTCTGAATTTCATCCATCATACTACCAATAAGTCCAAGTTATAAGGCTTTTGTAGTTTCGTACTATTATACTTCAATTTCTAGTAAATCAGGACTGAATTATTAGATTATTACAGAGGGCACACAAAAATCAAAATTACATTTTTTTTTCTCTTAATTCTTGTTAAAACTAATTTTTTGATTTTCATTTAAAATGTGCTCTTTATTAACCCCTTCTCTGTGGAATTTGGTTACGAAGTTCTGACCCCAAAAAATCATTTCTTTTCTTGAATAAAATCAATATATATTCTATCCTAAAAAGAAATATGTATGTTTTTTTTCCCGTAAGCATTGCAACCCTCTTTAGTGGATCTCCTGGCTAAAGAGGGTTGTAATGCTTCTCCACCTATCTCTTCAACCCTCACCTACTCTGAACATCAATCTAGGGTTAAATCTGAAATTTTAAAGGAGTGGTGGACCCCGCCCAACCATCACTGGTATGAAAGCAAACATCCAGGAAACTCATTCCTACTTAAATGTGGCAGTCTCTCAGACTGAAAAGTGGCCACATAAAGAGTCTTTCCTTTTGTGGAGGCAGGAAGACTTTTGCTCTTTTCACCAAGTGCAAGACTCAGCAAACGTCTCCAGATCACATCTTGAACTTCTTGGGACTTTCGAGGGAGGACCTTTTTTCCTCTCCCTTCCTGGTATTGGTTTTCTCAAGGGTCAATGGTCTTTTGGGTCTTGTCTGATTCCGTCAGACAGACTGAGGATTAGCCACAACAACAACAACTTGTTGTGAAAATGTGTGATATCCTATTCACTGATCTCCAGTTTTCCCTGCAATGCACCTTAATTTTAAATTTTAAAAAAGTACACTGTGCTAATAATATATAAAATTCCCTAGTTTCGTTTTTGTTAACTCTTTGTACTAATATTTAAACAAACTTTAAGTCTTTGGTTTAAAAATAACATTGTAATCTTAATAGTAATCGGCTAGTCCGAAATCCCTGTCCCGCCTATTCAATTCAATTAGAACCACTATTACATAATAGTCACTAACGGTATAAAAGCGAAAATCTTGTGTAATCGCTCTCTTTGTCTGTTTGCCTTCATCATGAATGGTCGCCGTGCTTTTTGTCTCAGCTCTCTTTGTCTGTGTGCTGTATCCGTCAAGATGTCGCTTCTGTTAAATGTGTCTGTTTTCGTGAAATATCTGATATCTGTGAAATACAAATGTGAATTGTCCACCTACGTGATGTGTGTGTGAATAATAAGATGAACGTCCACTGAAGATGTTTTCTTGAAGCCACTCCACAAATACCAATCTCTCGGCCAATTCGTATTATATAAATAATTTTTTTTATTATTCCTCTCCTTGAGACATTCATTATTGTTCCCTTTCCTTAACTTCATTTTAATATATTATCAGGTTTTTCTTTCACGTGTTGTATTAGGCTGAACTTTTCAAATTGGGTTTTTTTTTTCTATTATGTCGAAAATTTCTTCTGTACGGGGAAGGTTGGATCCATAAAGCATTGCTAACCCTAATTCGCTGGCCTAATTCAGCGACAGCCTTAGAAATCATAATAGATCTCCAGTTTAGTCCAAAGACTTTTTTTGTATCTACATTTGTTGTCTGGTGAATTCCAATTTCTTCCTGCTTTAGCACTGTAGGTTCTAGTACTTATTCACTTTTATTTTATATATATATATATATATATATTCTACTTTGAGGTGTTCAAGATAAACATCTACAAAAAATTGTAAAAGCATTTTTTTTAAATATGTTTGGAATAACTTATTTTAAAAAATATTTTTGCCAAATAGTATTTTACCGTTAAAATACCATTACAATCTTCCTTGGACATCAGAGCGCAAAAATCACATTTATCACAAAACCGAAATCATGTATTACATATTATTTTCTTACTTTGTCAAACAAAATTTTGATAAGGAATGTCAAAAATATCTTGATTTGTTTTTTATTTGAAATTTTAAAACGCATCACGAGATTCATTATGTGTTAGAATTAGATTCCAGGCGGGAAATCTCACTGCAATAATTGTGAAGAAAGTAATTCTAACTGCGCCATCTCGTAGAAATATTCAGAATTGCAAAATTATCGCGGAAATTAAAAAGACATGTACGTAGCAACGAATTCAGTTTCAGGGACGCAATTTTTCTTTGCGTCGTACGCCATGCGACACTGACAAAACGGGCATAAAAACTAATGACGTACGACACCGACAGAGAATGGGTTAACATTTTTTACGCATCACCTCATCTTGCCATTATAAAATCTTACAAGTTTCAAAACTTGAAAAAACGTGTTCTCTTCAAAAGGTACAAACCTAATAAAACAACTTCCTTTTCGGAGTAAATATAAATTTTTATTTCTTTTCAACAATATCACAAACAAGCTTTATTTTGTTACATGTTCCCATCCAGTTAATTGAATCTCCGAGAAAGCTGTTCATCTTGTTCCGCCATTTAGACTTTTCCTTCGTCATTACATCGTGAAAAATTACCTCTTCCTGATGACGTCTACGAGAATGCTTTCTTCGCAAAATTTCTAACATTTCAGTACTTTTTCATTTTCTCCTTTGAAAAGGAACAAAAACAATCAGCTTCGAGCAGTCGGGTTTTCATTAACGATCTCTCTATCTATACTTTTTTCCTCTTTTTATTTTCAGAACGTTATAGTTTTTTATATGTTCCTGTTCTTCTAACCGTATAAATTGTTACAGATATTAATTCTTTCAAAACTTCTAATATTCATTCCAATGTAAGATATATTTTTAACGGAGACGTATTAGGAGATATCCACTACTTCACGTTATCTGTTGTGGACATTTACGTGTTTGTTCTTTTGGGGTTTATAAATTAAATGCTATTTTGATCAGTCCAGAACATTTAAGTATGTAGTTCTTGAAATGATAACTTTTTAGGAGCGTTTTTCTGAAGACTGAATTTAGATGAGGCGTCAGGTTCGGATGCATTGCGCCAGTCGGTTTTATTTGGTTACAATCGGTATTATCGTGTTTGGGTGGGGTGACGCGAGCTTAAATTTGAATTGAAATCTTTTTAGGCGAATGATTTTTAAAGTAAAAACTTTATGCACAAATGGGAAGTATTTTCTTTATTTAAGTATTACTGTCATACAGCCAATTCCACTCAACTACAGCGAGTGAACTAGAAAAGAAGCCCAACGGAAAATAATTTTTAAAAAAGGGTTATTTGGTACACACGTATTTTTGCAACCGTATTGGCGACTTTATATGAAACGGAGCACATGGTTGCCATTTCAGTGCTCCCGACCCATTCGAAATCGGGGTTGCCAACTTGGCGAGTTATCTTGAACATTGGCATTGTTGCGATAGTACGTAAGTACCGAGTATTCTTATGTAAGAGATCGAAGATAAGAAGAAATGAAACATGGCATACATTTATGGATTCAGTAAAAAGAACATGTTTAAGCACAAAAATGAGCCAAAAGAATTAAAATATGAAATTTTAATGAAGTTAGTTGGTGTGAAAGTTGCGAATATTTTGGTTTATATTAGAGATAATATATAAGATTAAGAGAAAACAAAAGCATTAATCCTGAAACGGTACGAACCCTCTCCTTTTGTTTTCTTGGTGAATTTTAAGAAAAATAAATGCCTCTCAGGACAGATTTTCCCAGCCTTGCATAGTATACGGCATTTTATAAGAGTATAAACGGCACTTATGTTTTATCGTAACGGAATTGGCAACATATGAAAAAATAGCACACGGTTACCAATTCAGCTCGCACGATTAGTGGGAAATCAGAATTGCCAACTTTGCGCGTTATCTTGAGCGTTGGCATTATTGCTTTAGTACGCAAGTACCATATAAACATATATTTTATATAAATATAATCTACACAAGTGATTTACGTATAAATATTTTTTTAAAAACTAGACTATATAATTGACATTTAAATCACATATACCCATACATAAATATATAAAAATGTATAATTATTGAAACATTGCCCTTTACAGAAAAAAAATGAAAGGATGAAATAAATAAATCCATCGATGAATGGGCAAGAAAAAGAGATCTACTTAACGCCTGCATGCGAAAATGTAGTAAAAAAAATATAGTACATCCGAACAACTGAATTCTCCTGCCCAGAATAAATTAGAAGTCTTCTCTCCTATCATGCGGTAATAACACACACATTCATTTCTTAAGATTGTTTTCTTTCTATTAGAGGAATTCACACCTATTAGCACCTGACTAATTCAAAGCGAAAGAGATCGTAAGCAATGGAAGTTGGATAATAAAAAAGAATGGAATTGTATTATACTGTATATTTTTCCATGTATAAGCTGTGAATTTCGGATCCTTATTAAAAATGAAGGATAGTGGTCACTTACATACGGATCTGCTAATCTCGGGAAAAACGTACTTTTAAAATTTTGCTTTAGGCGTGCGCAAGTGATTTTAATTTTTAAATTTTTTGTGTGTTTCAAAAGAAACTTTCATCCTAAAAATATTTTATATAAGGAGTCACAAATTCTTCAAAGTCATCATCAGAATCCGATTTTCCGAATAGTATATAAAATTCAAATTCACTCATTGAGATGTCTGAATGTATGTGATCACGCGGCAAGTTTTTCTTCCAGGGCAAGAAACATAAATTGACAATCACATGCTGCCCTTTTTGATTTTGTCATTTACTCTCATTCAATATGCTTTTCCTCCATTCTTGAATTTGTTTCTCATTTACAGATAAATGTCGAGTAGTCGTAATGTTATTTAAATTCTCAACCTACGTGGTCACTTGCAGTTAGTGGTGCACACAGACTTTTATAGGTTAGGCCCTTTGTGTACGTCAGTGCCTGTAATTAGCTGTTTACAAATTTGTTTTTCTACTCATTTTCCAATAAAATGTCGCTGAAGGTAAGTCTAGCACAGATGTTGTACAAAATAATAAATGAAAGAAAAAAATGTGTTAGCTTCAACAGTGATGTAACGAAGAATATTAAGACCCCTCAGCAAAGTCAGGTTTGGGGCCCTAAACCGGATTTTACAAAAGATTGTAGTCAGACTTTGGGTCCTAGAGTCCTTCGAAATGCAGGTGTGTACGTTACGCCAATCAGCTTCAGATAGGGTTACCGCAAATAAAACTATCGCCATTGGCGTCCGACGTTTTGCTTTACATTAGTTTGATTGGAAAATATTTCACCAATTATACCCACTTGACAACATTTTCGCCCTCGTGTGTTATCACGTTTTAAAATTACAGAATTGTTTTCCATTTCAATTTATGTTCAAGCTTGGAATTTTGGGTAAATTTTTTGAAGTAAAAACGCACTCTCTGCTTATACGGGTTCGACTTATATTCGGAAATATATGTTAATTGTAAGGCATATACTTCTGTGAAGTATTTTTCAGGTAAAAGTTATTTGGCTACATTGACGCCTTAAGTATTCAAAATTATACGTATTAATTGTTAAAAAGTATTCTTTTAAAATACATCAAAATTCGGTATTACATACTAGTCATTGTCATCCAGTCTACATGATCTCCAAATCATTCTATATAAATA
Organism: Trichonephila inaurata madagascariensis; assembly: GCA_019973955.1. Classification (NCBI taxonomy): domain Eukaryota; kingdom Metazoa; phylum Arthropoda; class Arachnida; order Araneae; family Nephilidae; genus Trichonephila; species Trichonephila inaurata. Next base: position 24,966 of record BMAV01014153.1, read on the forward strand.
TATATTTCTTATGAAATTTTGATTTCATCAATCTCTGGTGACCGTGGTAGCCTAGTGGTCAAGGTGATGGACTCGTGTCTAGCGTGCCATGAGTTCGAGCTCAGTACCACTGAAGAACGCCGTGTAGGGGAGCGATGCACGATGAATCTGACCAAAGCTCAAACGTCCTCCCATTGGTGTGATGTGGTATTTTGGAGACGGGGTGCCCACTTAGGTGTCGCCCTCGTCCCTTGACCATAGTTCAAAATTATGAGGTCCGTCTCCAAAATCCTTCGTGGAGCTAAACAGTGCGACGTAAATATTCACTCACTCCATTAATCTCTGCTTTGAGTTATTATTCTTACTTCTGTTATATAATTCCTTATTGTGAAGACTTCAATCAATCGGCCATTTTGAATTCGGGATTGTAATGTTAATTCAATGGAAATTTTATTTTCGACTAGTGCATGAATTTGAATGTAATAACGTGCATTCGAAGAAGCAAAAACAATGAAAGGTTTCTCTATAATCCATCATTTTTCAACGATTTTTAAAATATATTTAACTATTTATTTGTAGATTTTCAGATATTTAAAAATGGCTTAGCAATATTTGAAAGCATCAGAGGAAAAATATAGTTCTAGAGAATCACAATTTTTTATTCTTTCGAACGCACTTAACTGCATTTAAATCGATGCTTCAGCTTAGGCCTGAGGAGAAAAGTAGAATTTCCCCATAAGATTAACAATATTAAAATCACGAAATTCAAAATGGCGGTTAGATGGGAGCCTTAAGGCAAGGTTTTTAAAAGTATAATTTGAATTTTGTAATACTTTTCTTTCTTCGTGTGATGCATAATTATATGCTGAAACCTATCTGGTACCATTTAAAAATTTCACGCCATTTACTTGCCATCATTTTCTACCTTCTTTCCAATCTTCTTTTGGATTCGACCGTTGTAATTAGGCGTGTAATTCGACTTAGAACTATTTTTAATTTAATATACGTGGGAAGGTGGCAAACACTCATAACAGATAAAAAAATGTAACATGATTTAGGTACAGGTTAATTTCACGCGATGATCATTTTTAACTAGTAAGTTTTCACCGTAAACTTATTTTATAATAATGGAGAGGGGGCTTACTTATAAATAAGGCAAGTCTTCGCGAAATGTTTTCAAACAAGTAAACTATATATATATATATATATATATATATATATATATATATATATATATATATATAAAATATATATATATATATATATATTATATATATAGTATATACTATAAAGTCAATTCTACTAGGTCCTAAAGAAAATTTTATTTTAGTTACTTTTATTAAATAATTACAATTAATATAAATATCATATAGTACATATAAAGAAATCATTAATATTAAGTGATTGAAAACGATTTCCCGTCAATTTTCCATTTTACTTTCTGTATATGGTGTTGGACTATTATTTTTGTTTGTTACTACTTATTCATTTTTTAATTAAATTAATAAATTAATATTTGAAAAAACTGTGTTAGCATCAAGTGTCATCCACTAGAGAAGTTTTAGAAAAGGTATTTGAACTTGAATGGATGAATAAAAAGCCTTTTATTAACGATTGAAAATTTGAACAGATATATATATATATATAGGAAGAGAGTGAACTAATAGTAGGAATTGAAAAAAATAGCATCCTCAATGTTTTAATATTACAAATATTTCCAGAGTAATATAAGTTTACACAAAGTTAATTATGTTTATTAATAATGAAATTATAGTAACGATATGTAGCAATATATTTTCTGTGTGTATAAAATCGATCTTTAATCAATTTCTGTTAACTATACATTTCTTTACAAATATTTTATTTTAACAAATTCGAAAAATAACGGATATTATAATTCGATTATGTATTTAGCTTTTCAGAAAAAATCCAATTATGTATACTATTCTTGATACTTATTTTGATAAAAAATTTTAAGGGAGAAGATTTTTTTCAAATGTATAGCTTAACTTCACAGTGCATTAAGAATTTGTCAGATTAACAAGATTTTGTTTTTAAAGTAATCAGTTCATTTGAATTATATATATAAATCTGTTTAACTAATTTTTTGAAAAACTCTGCCATTTTAGACATTTTTTTTTATTTAAATCAAGAATTTCTAATAAAATTGTTAATGTTTTTAAAAATACTAGCTGCTAGGAACTGTATACTCACGCTCAAGTTTTAACACCCTACTATATTTTAGAAAATATAAGGTAGTTTAAAAAAAAGCATAACGGAACTTTATTGCGCAAAGAGGTTTCAGAAATCTTTCAGAAAAAAAATATATTTACTAGTTTCAAATTTATCCCCATATTTACTGTCTATACATGTGAATTTTTTTAATATTTATCTGCTTTATTACAATCTTTTAAATCCAGAAATGGTTATTTTTAATATATTAAAATATATCTTAAAAATGTATAATCTTCATAAAGTACAGGGTGATTCATAAAAAAGAAGTATACCGTTAAAGACCAACCGGCGACCTATAAATCAGAGCATTTAAGACATATGTTACCTGCGATTGGGGACCAATGAATTATTTTATTAGAGATAATCACAAGCACTCATAGAACCTGTTTTAATCTATTTCCACCCAAATGTGTGTTAAGGTATCCGACTAAGTTCAGAACCGTGATTTTGCAAAAACGTGTAAATGGATAATATTTATGATATTTAGTCTCACTTTATAAATACTATATTTTGACAAACAATGAACATAAGGCAAACTTCAAATGTTCTCCTTTGTAAAAAATGCTTCTATTGTATTAATATTTTGCCTGTATTCAGCTCAGACCTCTCTGTTACAGAACTCCTTTAACTAAATTTTTGAAATGCATAGCACGAAGTCGGTTTATCCATGTTTTACGAAAACAGAAGGGAGAAATCTAGAAAAATACGCCGATAATTATTATTTCAAATGGTTAACTCTGAAAATAGTTTAAATTTTTCAAAAAATCGCAATTGAGCCCTCTGTACAGAGGTCGGCTATAAAATGTGCAAGCTAATAAAATCATTACACCAAGAGAACATTTTAAAAATTATTAAAGATTAATTATTTTGCCGAAATAGTGTATTTTAAAGCTATTTTGTCAAAATGTCCTTAAAACATGTTTTTCATGGCCATAATCTAAGTGACACTAAATATCATGAAAATTATACATTTATGCGCTTTTTAAAATCATGGTCCCCGAGCGAATGCGATATCTTAGGGGCATCAGAGAAATCAAGTCTATGGACATCGACAGTGAAGCGGCATATTTTTAAACCCCCTAAAATCAACAGGAAGATGAGGGATGAAAGCTTTGTCCTTTACGTACCGCCACAGAAAGAAATCACGAGATGTTAAGTTAGGTCTTGGTGGTCATCGGATAAGCAGTTGATTTTCCTGGGCTTCGTTGACCGGCGGTGCAAGTTCTATCGGCCACTTCTTGTGATACAGTCGGTCATCCAAGACTTTTACACAAACAATGTGTTGTTACAAACAATGTTTTAATTTATTCATGTCATTAACAGATAGATTTTCTGGCTGAAGGTTCTTTGTCGGATCGTGATCGAAAATGATGTTGTTCAGAAGTTGATACCAAAATTGAAGAACGCAAATAGCCTTCTTCACTGCAGACGCCTGGCTGGGTTGGCGGGTATGCATGATGCGTACACTATTACCACGTCGCCGTCAGGGTGAAACGCTCCTTTAAGGGAGTACATCGAGTCATCTCTCTCTCTCTCTCTCTCTCTCTCTCTCTCTATATATATATATATATATATATATATATATATATATATATATATATATATATATATATAAAGGTACATCTAGGTATAAAGCTGAATTCACACCAAGGCTGTCAGCGTCTGGACAATCAGAGACTTTACTTTCGGGCAAGATGAGGTCTCTGATTGGCTAGTGAAAATATCAATGCTGACAACATGGTATTTGGTGCTCCGTGATCAGGTTTCTGGGGTCTTAGGTTGCAAGACTACTCAGCGCTCTTAAACTAGCTGAGGTCATGTTTTGGGAATATACTCAGTTTTACAGCATCCGGAAAGTGTATACTTCCTTATGAATCACTTTGTGAAACCAAAATTTTGATTTTAATCTATTAAACGGGGTAATTCAAAAATTTTACTTAATGAATATAATCACGTGTTCTCCGTTGAATTCAAAGGTGACGTTAAACTTGTTGTATTTGAAAAATTCAAAATACCATTTATATGTTCAGCTGTGGACGAAATATCGGTCAATGTTGTATTCGCTTTCGAAATGTTTTAAAAAAAGTCACTTATATAGCAAAGAAAGAATTATTTTGTACTGAATGAGTTTTGATAATGTATTTGCATTTTGGTTTTAACTAATTTGTATTTTTTAAAAGAAAGTTTCTGTACAAAACGGCACAAAAGTTAATAAGCAAGCTTAGAGCGCATGGTAGTTTGGCTGGAAACACTTAAAATTGCGTAATATGTGATTATGACATCATACGGATTTCACTCATTCGTCTTGCTTCCTCATTTTCCTAAATTATGTTTTTTCAATTTAACATTTTAAAAAAATTTTACGGTTATAAAATTTAAATTGTTCCAAGAAAAATTTATAAATATCAATTTAAAATAATCCATTTACAAAATATTTCCAAGCTTTAAAATGGAAACAAAAATGCGACTTTTAAAATAAGAAGAATTACGTTTTATATAAAAGTAAAAAGCTGCTGTTTTTTAAAAAATTTATTTATAAGAATATGCTTTTGCAAAGAAGGCATAAAATTCAGAAAAAATTCAAAGTTTCATAAAACCTTTTCAGCAAATTAGTAGACTTCTTTTTCTTAATGTTCCAGGTTCTTAGTTGGGCGACTTCTACAGCGATGTGTCATTCATTCTAATAAATTTGAATTCGAGAAAGTTCTCGAAGAAGATAAATATTTTTTTTTCTTTCAGAATTTTCCTGACTCTTTTTACTCAAGAAAATATTCACTATTAGGTAGTAAATATGCGCTGAAAAAGTCCAATATTTGACTTGAAAGAAATATACATTTAAGAAGACATTGAAGAATCGTTATATCCTGAAGATATTAATATTTCCATTAGATAACGTGAACCCTAAGAAAGAAATTTTACATTATGGGGAAAGATTTAGTACATATTTAATATTTTTATGTTATTACGAAGCGAGTGAACTGGTAGTCTGGAAACGCATGATTGTAGCTATCATGTGACTAATGACGTCACATGAATTTAGCGCATTCAAATCGTTCACGTGATTAACTGCTGCGAGTTTGTTTCAAGACTTCCGATTTTTTTCCCTTCTGAAAGAAAGAACTCGTAGAATTTATTACTAAGTAAAACAAAGAAATAAGTGTTGACGAGAAAAAAACTAAGCTAAAAACATGATTCGTTATTAGCGAAACATCAGATATTTAATTTGAATCATAATTAAACGCAATATTGTAATCATCATTAAATTATAATCATAATTTGTGTGTTTTCAATGTGAAATATTCATTTGCTCATTTATTTGTAATTATAATTTGATGTTGACAGTATTACAAAGTTTTACTTTAATTAAATAAAAAATTTAAAATAAGAAATCATTTATTGAAAACCCGGACATATTAAATTGAAGGCAATCATTTAACAATGATAAATATGGTAAAAAAAAATAAAGATTTGAAATCAGTGTTGTAAAAATGAATTACATAATAAACTACTTGAAAAAATAAAACTCCCCTCGAACAAAAACGATTAACAAGGCAGAAAATATGCTTTTTCAGACTTAATTGCTGTCATGTTTGTTTTTTACATAATATAATGCATCTATAAATCATTAAAATGCGCATTTCGAGGGTTCGTTGACCTTGTTTAACAATCTTTAATTGACTACTTGAGGAAGAATGAATGTATTTTGTGGTCTCTTTTATAGTGCAATTTATTTTTAAAGAGCATAATTAGTTGGAATTTGAATTTAGTTTTTGCATATTTTGAATGATGTAAAATACAATAAAAAGAATACTTTTAAAAAATTCTGACTTTTGCTAGCAAATGGCTCTTCCTATAAGATTTTTTCTTTTTGTCTGTTTCTTGTATAAGATACGAAAAAGGAACTTCACTGTGATATGCTTACGAGAGCTCATATTTTACGAAATAGAGATTCAAAAATTTGTAAAATATTGTGATTTATTAAAATTAGTTGTTTTTCATAGTTTTCACAACAAGTAATATAAAAAAAAAATTTTAAGTCAATCCCTACTTAGATCAACAAAGAAATATTTAACTTTAGATACTTTTTATTAAATAGTTACAATTAATATACATATGTATATACATAGAACAGAATCACAACATTAAGTAGTCATTAATTTTTATTAATTGTCATTAAAGTATTGTATTGTTATCCAAAACAATCGTGTATATAAACTTTCAGTTCAACTGAATGCTTTAAAACGTGAGAAAAAAAATTCTTTTCAAGTTTTGACAAGAGTCGCCAAAAGGATCGCTAAGTCGCCAAAAATGATGCCAACGCGACTGAATTTGTAATTTTTTGAATAATTAGTTTTAATCAATTAATTTTTAGTAATTATGATTAAATTACTGTATTATCATCCAAAATAATCATGTATATAAATTTTCAGCTCAATTCAGCGCTTTAAAATGTATTTTATTAACGATTGAAAATTCCACCAAGATAAATAAATAAATAAATAAATAAATAGAGAGAGAGAGAGAGTGCAGGCTAATGAGATGAATCAAATAAAACTACATAAGATAAAATTTAAAAAATTATTAGCTGAAAAAGAATTCTGAAGATTCTTAATGAAAGAAGTGATTTTTATAAACACATTTATTCCCCTCATGAATAATCACATGCAAGTAGAAAAAAAGTTCTTTTTTTAAAAAAAATATTTTTTAAAAAAAACTTTTGAAATGCTCCGTTTAGTTGAAAGTATTGTTAATTGCATATATACTTTTTTAATAATCTTCCTTTTTCTAAATACTTTTATTCCTTGTAATGTCATTTTCATTTAACAGAAAATTTTCTTACACCATTAATCATTTGTCGTATGCTACCCTTACACTTAACATGTGACATTTTTCTTCATGTTTTGCATTTATGATTTAATTAACTTTTCTATAAGTAGATAAGTTTTCACTTGAGGCGATGGTATAGGTATATAAATTTACGTAATCTTTAGTAATGCTAATTATAAAGAACTTCAAATTAATTGGATATGACTAGAACATATGCAAATTTAGTAATTAATTCTATCGAAATTTATTTATTTTCTAATTAGAACTAATTCTATTTTTTATTGCCACAGTAAAGAATGTCTTTTGGCATGAAATATAGTAATACTCCGAACTTACGCGATACTTTTGACTGAGTAATAATTGCGTAAGTCGAGGTATAATTTACCATAAAAATAAATGTAAATTGTTTTTAGCTGGGAACGAAGACGAAGAAGAAAATAAGTAAAAAATGTTTAGTAAAATTATGGACAGAACAAATACAAAATCGCAATCCGAAGTTATTTAGATGTAGGAAATTTCACAAAATCTAACAAAATAGACTGCCGACTTAAGGTATCCGACTACGTTCGGAACCGTGATTTTAAAAAAGCTCATAAATGAATAATTTTCATGATGGCTGGTATACTTAGATTAGAATACATGTATAAAATTGTTTTAAGGAATTTTGACAAAAATTATTTTAAATACAATATTTGGGAAAAAAATTAATTTAGAAAATTTTATTCAAAATGTTTCCTTTTAAAAAAAGTTTTTTTATTATAATAATATTTTACCTGTAAAAGTTCAGACCTCTGTACAGAGTCCAAGTATGATTGTTAAAAAAATTCACATTATTTTTAGAGTTGCAACCTTTTAAATAATTATAGGCATTTTTTCTTAAATTTGTCCCTTTGTTGTCGTAAAACGGGTAAAACCCTTTTAATTTTTATTTTAAACATTCTGTTGAGCCTTTGTACAGGGTCTGATTTACCGACAAAATAATTATAATAGAAGCATTTTTAAAAAAAGGAATATTTTGAAAATGGGTCATTCTATGTTTATTTTTTTTTAAAATATATACTTAAATAATTTTTATTTAAAATATTCTTAAAAAAAAATTTTATATACATTTTCTAAACTAAATGACCTATATATCATAAATTTTTCTTTTTTTTGAAAAAAAACGGTTCAAGATCAACCTTTAAAAATTTTTTTTTTCGCAAAATTTCCTTATAGCATGCTTTAAATTATTTTATTCCTTATTTTGTTGAAAAAATACGCTCTTCGTTGGAGTCTGTATTTCCCAAAATTTGTAACCTTTTTTCAATTAAACTGAGGCCTTCTGTCAAATTCCCAACCGTCATTCGATCTTTTAATTGAATGTCTGAAGACTCTTCATGGCCTTGCTCTTGCATTTCTAAGACTCATTAATGGTCAGCTCCCATTTGTGGGAATCCAGAAGCTTTTGAATGCCGCCATCATTATCCACTTAAATTTATTTGCTTATCAAGATCGACAGTTTCTTCAATCATATGACCAATTTCATCAGTAAGTTTCAGTGATGAAAAAGCGATTTTCAAATCTCGTAGATTCGTCTAACTCCGTGCTCGCGTAGGGCGAGGTATTACTGTAATTACTTACTGTTACATCAACTGATTTTTCGTAGGGTCATTTTTAATAATTGTGCATTATTTTCACTTACCTAACTTATGAATTCAAAAACAAATTAGTAATGAATCTTACTGGCTACTCCGAATGTGTATGCTCTTGTAGCTCATTTTTATGGAATTCGGCAAACTAATAGTGAACAAATTTTACTTCGATATTTGAATATATTTAAAAAAAATAATAAATTACAACTTAATATTCTTAAATGGTCTGCAGTATTCCAGTAATTGATTCATCAATTTTATGTTCCTGAAAACTGTTTTTATTAACCTTCACTTTTAATTTTATGCCTCTATAAGCTAAAATTATGACATTCTCATGATACATACAATCACGTAATCTTCATTGCATTCAAAACCGATATTAGGGTTTGTATTCGTGTTCAACTTTTAAATCTTAGGCAAAATCTCAAATTTGATAGTTGCGTATAGATGTTCAAATATTAAGATTCTTCAAAAAGTTTTTCAAATTTAAGAAAATAAGTTCAAACATTATACGTGCACTTTTAAATCAAGTTTATTTTCTTTATATATATACATATGTGCATTATTATTGTTGACAAATTTGTATTTAAAAAAAAATTCTCCAAGAAACAAAAGTTGGCAGCAGTGGATCACATGAACTGAATGACTGCATTTTTCATGATATCACATGAATTTAGGAACAGATTGGCTAGAAACGCATGATTGTGGGTAGTTATTACTAAGATGTCATATGAAATTGTGGCCCATTCACCATGTGCTAAATGGGTTCAATTCCTGTCACATAATAATAACCACGTCTTTTTAGCCTATCAGTTCAAACTCTCATGTGACGTCATGGTCACATGATAAAAGCAATCATGTGTTTCCAGCTAATCAGTGCATGCGCTTCCTTGCTGCCAACTTTTGATCGTTTTAGAAACTTTTTCTTACTTCATTCTTACTTTCTTTTACTAAAAAAATACAAATTTTTCAATAACAATAATGCTCTTAGGTTGATAAAATGCATTCAATTTAAAAGTACATGCATAAAACGAGATTTTTTTTTAATTTTAAAATCTTTTGAGAATTTTTTTTTGCAACATTTGAACATTTTCACCCAATTATATAAAATTTGAAACTTTTTTTAAGTTTTACAAACAGAACAACAAGTGCAAGTTGGTTTAATGTATGTTTTGAATTCAATGAAGAACACGAGTTTGTCTGTATCACGTGATCGGCATGAATTAAGCTCATTGAGAGACGGACAAAAGTTTTCTCTTATCTTAATCACCGAAAATAAAGCTGAGTTCTTTTTTTGCTCCATCACCAAAAATATCGTGAGCAATTCCTTGATTATATTTCAGCTATGGAACAGTAATCTAAAAAGGGATTGGAATATATTAAAAATTGGTAATACTTCTTTGAAATGTACATATTTGAAGGAATTATATGCAAATTCCAGTTGAGACGACTCAGCTCCCTGTTTGGCTTTCTGATCGCTCTCATTACCTGGTATCCCAACATAACTTCGGTACCACTACAAAGCCACATTCCAGCCATATGGAATGAGCGCTATGCCTTTAGCACGGCACTGAATTTTGTGTAGGCAACCAGTTGGTGTGTTATTGCTTAAGCTAGTAATTTAAGTGAATCAAAATTACATGAAAAATTTCTGAAAGTACTTGAATACTACACTTTAATTTTTATGTATCCGATCCGTTAAAAAGATCTCTATTCATTCTTTCAATTTCTCTCATCTGAATGAAATTTATTTATCGAGCTCCTTCAATAGAGGTTTATATGGTTTATAAATTATAAGAATAGATAATTGCTATCATATAGCCTTCATGAAGTTCTGATATTTAAGAAAAGGGCGTAAGATATTGGTAAAAAATGTAAAAAAATACTAATGCGACAATTATACAACCGGATTAGTCTTAAAAATCAGCTTTATTGAAAACAATGTACAAATACCTTTTAATCCCCTTCAACATACTCCCCTTCGCTATCAATACGTTGCCGCATGCGAGTTTTACACCGTTCAAAGCAGAGCTGCGACTCGTTAGGTGTCACCATCTTCAGTTTGTGTGCCGTTTTTGCCTTCTACATACTGAAAATGTGTGTGACATTATTATGCGGAAAGTGAAAATGGACTTGGTGTAGGCTTTCCTGCTCCAAGGGAATGTGAAACAACAACAATCTGGAAACGTAGATATAAAGTTTCTGCGGCTCAAACAATTTTAGTAATTGTATTTCGAAGATAGATTTTAAATGATTATATGCATCTTATTTTAATATACATTTGTAACGGGTACTATTCGGGTTCTCCTACGAATCCTTTTCGGAAAACTATTTATTAACTGTGATTTCAGTTTAAAATCCACTTTCCTTAGAGATGACTTTATTTTATGCAAATGAAATTACTACTTAAACCGTGTCGTTGGGTATGTGAAGTTAATCGTGGATCTTTAAGCGTGAAGTCCAAGTATTAGTAAAGGTGAACAGCGACTGGGTGGTCATGTGTCTTAAGATTAGTAGTCGATGTAGAATCCACCAGGAATTGGTGAAGTAAACTACCTAGCAGCTGACCGAGCTATCGGCCTTCGAGAAGGATCATACATGGAGCTTCAACTCCAGATAAGTACTTTCAATAAGTTAGCACATCCGATTAAGAGTCAGGATGTCAAATTGCTCCCAGAGTTAAGTGATAAAATTGCACATTTCATAAAGTGTTAAAGGTAGATTAAAAGTCGTCATTTTTAAGATCATGTCTGCTTCTTCACCGAACCCTCTTACACTAGAGACCCTCGGGACGTGACACATTTTGTGAAAAGATGATTGTAATTTCATTGTTTCGGACTATTTCATTTTTTTTTTTTTTTTGCTATTAAATTAGTTTACGATAGTTATTTAATGTATGCAAACGAATGTAATCCATCTCAAAAGTAAAAGATTAGATACAATTCATAAAGTAAAGGCACAGTTATATTAAATTATCAAACTTTTCATCAACTATTTTATCAAATAATAAAAGTTAAAATTCATAAATATCAAAATTTTCAATCTAATTCTGACCTTGGTAGCCTAGTGGTCAAGGTAATGGACTCGAGGCTGGAATGTCATTAATTCGAGCAACGATCGCTGAAGACTCGCCGTATAGAGGGGCGATGCATGTTAAATCTGTATTCGCAAATCTTCCTTGGTGTATGCGGGTAAGTTACGAGGGGTGACTCAGGTTTTCGTCCGTTACATTTGACCATGGTTCAAAATGACGAAGTCCGTCACCAAAAGCCCTTGAGTAGCCGAATAGCGCGACCTTAATATTCACTCATTCATTCAATCCAATTTTGAATTGAAGGTAAATAATAAAAATTATTTATAGCAAAACTTTTTTCTACTGAAAAAGGAAAATTTTAAGGTGTTTGCTGTGTCTCATTTTACGATGGAGAAGTTATTTAATATGGATATCGGTTTAAAAAAAACATGAACACAGTAAATATTAACCCTTATTATAAGAGAATTGTTGAGACTGTTTACTTGAATATAACTGTCAAATGTAAATTGTATAACAATTACTTTTCTTGGACTCAATTTAGAAGCGAACTTGATTTGAAGATGTATGCATTTGACCCACATCATTGTTAATTAAAACTGTAGTAAAAGGCATAAAGATCAATGGTGTATTCAGAACGTGTAATTGAATTAGCTACGGAAGTCTAATCAAATGAATATCGAAAATAATAGAAACTGTTTTACTCTGTTCCCTATGACATTATAATTTTTATCTCATATAAGTACTAATATTCTCCACAAATTGAATGTTAATAATTATCTTTTTGTGAGAAAATGTATTACTGTGAGAAAGTAAATGAAATTAAAAGAGGTAAGAAATGATATTTGTTAATCAATATCTTATGCAACGTAATATAAATTTTTTAAACCTGAAAAAATATTTACGCTACCTTAAATGCAATGGCCCATATTTTTCTATATATAATTTATTGATTACTTATTAATGTCACACTTTGAAGCTATACGTGGGCTGTTGGTGGCGGACCTCGCCATTTTGAAGAACAGCCAAAATGAAACCTGTGATACTAACCAACATCTGAACTTCCTTGCCAACAAACGTGACGATTGTGAGCCTCGAAATGTCTGAGTTAAAGTGCGTCTGCCCCTCTACATGGTAGATCTTCAGTGATACCAAATTTTTCAAACCGACGACTCGACAACGCTGGCCACGAGTTCACGACTATGACCACTTAGTTGCCGCATCTTCATTCAATTCCTACTGTTAGTTCACTCTCTCCCTATATATATATATATATATATATATATATATATATATATATATATATATATATATCTTGCTCTCAAATTTTCAATCGTTAATAAAACACTTTTTATTCATCCACTCGAGTTCCAATACATTTTTTAAACTTGTAGTGGATGGCACTTGATGTTAATACAGTTTTTTCAAATATTAATTAATTAATTAAATTTAAATAATTAATTTTCGTTTTATATGGGAGAAAAAAAATTAAATTTGTTCCGAATGAAGGCAATAAAGGACAACAGTACACACTGATTATCCAACTACCAGGTAAGAAAAGATCAATTTGTTTTTCAAGTAGGAATTGACTTTAAATTGTTTTTACATTACTTTTTTTTATTTAAACCATGTATGAAAAAGTTCTGACTATCTTTCATTTGTAAGCCACTGTAGGTGTTATTAGTGCGAGCTTTATGGTACAAAACGCTTAAACCCTCCCCGCGCGCAAAAAGCCTTTTGTGTCAAATTAGCAATTTTGGTTTTTGCATTTATTGTACTTTATTTCCTTTACCGATGTTCTGAGTTGATATGGATTAGAAGTAGAGGGGGGGAAGAAAAAATGTCGGTGGCCTCTCGGGCATGGTGCGTCTGGTTATGTTTCGTTCAGAGGTGCGCCCGACAAAGGGTTAAATGAAGACATTAAATACGAGTATCTTGTTTTATCTAAAATGTCGCATGGAATCTGGGAATTGCAACTTATTACATCGATTAAGCCTAGGAATTGATAATGTTATGCAATGAGGATGGTGAAAGAGTGGCTTATTTATCAAGTATTTTTCTCGTTCTAAAAAAATAATCCAAACCTGCACGGTTTATCGCCAGTAGTTTCATGTAACTAAATCAATTACTTCCCCTGAACAAGAAATTATACTTTGTTATTAATATAATTATTGACATATACTAACAAAAACTTATATTATATTTAAATTATTTAGTATTTCTCTCTATATATATATATATACTCCACTTCTTGTGTCGCTGAAAGGTGACCGAGTAGCCTAGTGGTTATGGCCAAGAACTCATGGCTGGCATGTCATGAATTCAAAGCCTAGAGCCATTGAAGACCCACCACGTAAAGCAGGGGTGTCAAACTCATGGGTTAACTTAGGCCAAGCAAACAAGGTTTAACTTTAGGTGGGCCATAAAAAGACAATATTCATAGAAATGCAGGTTTATTTTGAATAATGCATTATATATGATAAACATAAAAAAAGAACAAGAAAATGTAAGAGGTTTACATCCTGACACTTGACATCTCTTCTCTGCTGCTATCTTTCCTATTTCGGGAGAAATTTTGATATTTTATTATATATTATTGTGTGCCGATATACTGGTCGGGAAGCGCAAAATGTTCATTGTGGGCCGCATACGGCCCGCAGGCATTAAGTTTGACAACCCTGGCGTAAAAGGTGTAATGCACAGCATATCTGCCGAGGCTCTAAGTTCGGCATATTGGGGTAGTTTGGAGAGAGAGGTACCAGCTCAAGTATCATTCTCGCCATTTGGCCGAGGTTCAGAATTACGAGTTCCGTCGTCAATACCCTCGTATTGCTGCAGAGTGAGATGATGATAAACACTGAATATCAAATCGATTTTCCATCCTATTTTTCTCATATTAATGCGAACATTTAGGTCACTTTAAACTTTTGGTTAATACTAAGGAGACCCATTTTTTTACATTGAAAAAGAGAACAAAATTTAAAAAAAAATTAAAACGTAAATATATGAAACATTTTATTAATTCAAACAAAATTACACCAGTTGCGTTTACTCCTTTAAATAAATAAATAAAATGCATGTATTTTTTTTACTGAATGAATTTTTTCAATGTATCATTTGTTAATTCATCGGAAATTTCAGAGCAAGAATATAGAGTATATCCTTTTTATTTAACTGCTGCTTTAGTTCCAGGGCAACAAGAATAACTAAATTTTCATACGGAATGTGCACTGGCTTTTATTCAAATTTTTTATGACACGATTTGTAACGATACTCTTTATGTATAAGGGAATTTGTGTTAAAAAAAATTCTAAAAGTTGTAATATTTTCACCTTTACTGGAAATTCTCACTAAATATATATGTTACATGAAAAGAGTGTTTACAAAGGTAGTATGCAAATTTAACACATAAAAGTTAATAAGAGTAATAAAAGACGAAAAGCAAACATGGAAATATTAACTTGGAAAATTTATGAGTTCCGTACAGTTTATAACCCTAAACCTCGAATCAGCTTAGAAAATAAATGATTATGGTTTTCTACTAGTATGAGAACCTTCACGGAATCATTTAGTTTCCAGCACGCTTAAGCAAATGGCTTATTTATTATTAAAAGTAGTATAGTATTAAAATGATAAATTATGTAAATAACGTTGAATATTTATTTCTCTTATTAAAAAGTGAAATAAACTTTAGGAATATATTTAAATAAGTGCGAGGTTCAATTTTTTCAGTTCTCTTTTGTAAACGTGGTTTTATTACGTTCAGTAAATTCTACATCTAGCTAACTAACAAAAATTCATTTTCCGAAGTTATTTTTGTAAGGAACTGACGTGAATTGCATTTAAAAATTTAGTATTTATCGGTGGCATTTTAAGAGAGATTGGTGTTTTAAATTGCACTACCATCTTGAATAAAATTGTTATTGACAACTGTAACTTAAATTGAAATTTTAATACTGAACTTTTTAGACTTAAGATAAATTCTAGCATCACATTTAAATTGCAACTATTTTTGGTTGGCTTGGTATATATTTTACGTTTTATAATTATTCTATTGACTTCAAGATAATATTTATTCTTGTGTTACTTCAGCCAAATACTCTGCTGATCTGAAGAGTAATTGATACTATGAAACTATTTAATGTAATGAAGTCTATAGCTTCCAGATTTGTCTTCAAAAAAATATTGAACTAAATATTTTTTAAAAAATTGTGGGGCTTCACTAACTAATAAAGTAAATTTATTTTTCTTTGAAGTCCTAAAACTCAAACTCAGTAGCACAACAGCCCATGAGGGCCAGGGTCTAATGTGCCCATCCCAGTATACGTGACCATTGGGTGCAGAGGGGCATGAGCAGATGCCTCGATCAGGTGATCAATCTGACGCGAGACCCCCAGTGTTTAAGTTCCCAAGCAAGCTTGGTACTAAATTATCGACCCAGTGCAGTAGGGATGAAAGGTTGTGTCGACCTTGCCCACCCCGGGAATAGAACCCAGACCTGTAGCGTGGAAGCGCCACACGCTACCACTCGAGCACCGGGCCCTAGCAGTTCTAGATCCTTCAAAATTATTCATCATGTATATTACGGAACGTACCGTTTTCCTATATCACACATTTATAAGTCAGTATAAATAATTTTTGGGGGGAGGGGTTTGCTAAAGATTTCCTTCTGTGGGGAAGTTTTAGTATTTAACCTCTGAGATGTTGAATTTCTTGTTAACCCGTGTGATGTCTCTGCCGGTCAGTAAAATTGCAACACCAGGAAAGAAAAGTGGTGAACGAAACTACTTATTGAACGTACATAAAATAGTTTTAAAAAAACGTGATTAAATTGGTAGGCAGTGTTGAGGGGTTTATGTCTCTGGAAGCTAAAGCAGCTCCAACTCGCTAATACATCGAATCGAACTGAACTTGGATAGCAGATATAGGCAAAACATTCCTTGTTGCTTCAAGTCTGTGGCACACTTTCTAACTGTGCTGGCTGGTCCATTTTCTCACCAACACGTGAGATGGAGAAGATTTGGAGAACCTGTAGGCCAGATCAACAGCCGAACACCCTGGAGTTCAAGGATAGTCAGGACGATGGAAGTTATCTTCTGTTATCTAGTAGAAAGACAATGTCCAAAACCTCAAAGATAGGGAACAGCCCCCGGCCTTAAGATTTGAGGAATTGTACCAAAGGTACAAAAAAAAAGGTGTTCGTGTAGTGAAGTGACAATAGCTACCCTAATGACCATGTAGTTTCTTTTCTAGGAGCCTCCAATCATGGATACGTTCATTATGTTGCTGCACACAATACTGAGACACGACATGATACGATTCTAGTTTATTGTCAATTGCCAACGCGCAGCGTCAAGTTTGAAGAGAGAAACCGACATATAATGATCGTCGTTTAGGTAGTTTGCAATACTCTGCAAGTAATTGCACTGTCCATGGGGCACTTCTCGTGTTGCAAGTAAATCTTCCTGATTCAAGGTCCGAGACGTAGGTGTGATCCTTCAAAGTTAATCTGTGACAACACATAATGACATTAACCCCTTTCGTGAGCTTTGGGAAAATTACTTCCCACCTACATGATCTTACAAAATACACCTATGGGAAACGCAAAACCCATTATATTATATTAGCCTTGCTATTATAACGATGAGGAGACTAATTTCCGTTTCATTTTTGTGCTACTGAGCATAATGCAGCGATTATGTTATCTGTAAATCAAATAAAAAAGATGGTACAAAAGAATTGTACCTTGTTCAAAAGCTTTCGCATGTCATGGAAGGGGTTGATCGCTTCGATCAGAGAGAAAAAAGATACCAAATAAGAAGATCTGCAAAATGATCGTATCTTTTATTTTCTTTTTGACTTTACCATCATAAAAGGTTTCATACCATGGCAAGTGAACAACAGAAAGGGAAGTTTAGACCATCTGTCATTCCGTATAGCATTAGCTCATTAGTTAATAGACGGATATTCCTCAAGAAAAAGGAAAGGACGTCCTGCTAGCTTCCTAGCAAAGAAGTGTGTAGTTCCGGATGATATTCGTTCAACCAATGTAGGTAATAATGTGGTTCCCAACTAGAAGATGTATAAAATCTATCAGAAAGGGATGAAAAGAACTATCTCCATGTGTGCAGAATGTGATGCCCCCTTGTGTATTGCAACATGCTTCTCATCAGGTAAATAATCACCATTTAATTTAATTTTCCTTATGACGGTGATGGTTCCCACGGGAGTATTCTCCCCTAAAATTTAAATATAAATATAAAATTCGACAAAATAAAATATTTTTTTAAATGCTATTGTTTAATTGTTAATAAAACAAAAACTTTCGAGAAATTCACAGTAGAAATAAATGGCCCTCGAAAGGATTAACTGGGAGGTTGCTGAAATTCTGAATGGCGTACTATATGAACCTCTCTCTCCTGAACCTATAGACCTTATGACCATCGGCAATAACTATATCGTGGAACGATATGTCGAACTCTCGGTTGGGCTCGATCCTTCCGCTATGGCGACACATGCTGGTTCCCGTTTATACCAGGTATCTTATGAGACATAACATAATTTGTTCACAAATAACCAACATCCAAATGCATTTTCTTAATGCAGAACCCATTGCATAGCTTTCCTTATATACAGACTTACCTTACCTTATATACAGAGAGAGATACCACTTTTCCCTCCTACGTCTTTCCATCGCCTGAAATGCTAATCATTTGTACATCCCAGCATCTTCCTTTCATGCGAATTCGACATTTGTATTATCCCTTCTTTATGTTGTTGCATTTTTAATGACCAGCAGTTTAGTTTGGGAGCCTATTTTTAGAACACACGAAAATAATTTCCGATACATCCTTTCAATCTCGTTAAGGTAACGAACTTTAAATCTGGTCATGTTAGAATCGGGGATTCAGTTTCTGATTCCACTCAGTGTGACGGATTTAGGTTCGATGGCGCCCCAGGCCCAAGTTAATTTGATTCCCTGATATATAATAATAGTAGATTCGAATTAAATTTAGTTATTGAATTTAGGCTTGAATTTAATATGTATATATGTAGTGGCGGGCTGGTTAGTGATGGCAACACATTCGTCTATTATTAATTATAGATTTAATTGCTCGTAACTATTTACATATAGATAATCATGCAGTTCAGTTCGTCATTTTATGTTTTCCGTCTTTAAAGTCTTTCGACGTCTTATAACAATCACGAAGCATTATCGTCTTTGCTTCTCGTCTTTACAACATGGCGTCGTCTCCTTGTTCAGCATCGTAGTCCGTCTACTGGCAGGTTGCCATGCTCGTACTCATACTCATTAGAGTTAGTGGTGTGGCTTAAAATATGGGACGCACCAAATATATATATTTTTTTTTGTTTTTTTTTTTTTTTTTTTTTTTTTTTTTTTTTGTGTGTGTGTTTCAAGTCAACAGTAAGCTTTCTTTTGTTAAAAACGGTTTTATTTAGCTAACCATCAAGAGATGTTACTCTGAGAGAAAAAGAACTCCATGTAAAAACACTTATGTCCAGATGTAAAGTACCGTTCTTAGTCATGGGTTATACCTAAAAATGCTGACACATAGGGCTATAAAATGTATAATGATCTGGAATTAGAAGTGTTTTGTGTTTGAGCCATCTGTTTCGGAGAAATAATTGGGTGCTTAATTTAATACTTTTATGTAATGGAAAATAAAAATTAAATGTTGTATAAGTTTAAATCTAATTGAATTACCCTTCACACACACACATATATATATATTGATTTAACAACTATACATACAATTTAGAATAAATTGCTTTTAATTAAGAAATAAATCATATCTACCTAATTAATCATATCATATATTTGTTTCTTGGTTGTTAATAAAGTTTTTGAGTAACCCGACAAAGGCATAATTAAATAGGGTGACTTGATATTTTGTGTTTAATGATGAGCAAACAATCGTTACATTTAGATTTTTTTAAGAAAAAATTATGAAAAGTCTTACGTTAATAGATAAATGCTATACTTGACGAAAGATTTTCGTGTAGCTATTTGTTAGATATTTTAAGTTTTAGTACTTACTCGATTAATTATTTTAAAAAATAATTCTACCCTTTTAATATTGACATCTTGGGGTTGTCAAAGCAAGAAATAAAGCATTAAAATTCGGTCTTACAGTGCATAAAAAACAAAATCGATTTCAAATTTTCCCGCCTCGAAAATGTTGGCGCCCCTAAAAATTTGCCCGCGAGGTCCGGACCAAAACCTAAATCCGTCACTGATTCCGCTCTAAGACCGTCATTGAAGTGTTGTTATGTGTTTAATTCAAGTCGGTTTCGCTGTAAAGTGCTTGATGGGGAAGTTAGGAAAGTCGATGCTAATTTAGATGTCTTTGCCGCTTATTCTTTGACAATGCCATCGCATCTCATTCATTCTTTGCTTTAGTTATATTCCTGTTATAAAACCCCTCTAATAGAGAGCCTAATGTCAATAAATCTCAAGAAAAGAAAGTTCTTTAACCTTAGAAGCATTCTGAAAATATCTAAGAATAGTTTAAATATGATCAAGAACTCCTCGCTTTTTTTATATTGCTTCTTAATCTCTTTGGGGTCTAAAATGAAGAACAAAAATACAATTAATGTCTTTTTAACTATATTATTTTTACAAAAAATATCTAATATAAACCCTTTCCTAATTAAATTTTCGTTATTAGTTTGAGATCTTTTTTTTTTATCTTTTACTAAAAATAAATTAGTTTTCTTGTGTTCATGACTTTTTTTACGATGACAAGGAAACAAATGACCGTATGAATTGATCTTGAAAGGCAATTCAATTACTGGAGCGAAAAATTTAGAATACTAAATTCATTTACAGTTTTTGAATCGTTGAACGAAAAAAAAATGGCTTCACTCTATCTAATTGCTAGTACGTGGAGAAGTTAAATATTATCATTCCACTTTGTTAAAAAGATTAACGGAGGAGCATCTTTTTAAATAAAAAATACTAATACAAATTTTTATTACTAAAAAACTTTTGCTTATTGGTTGCTTTAAAATTGACGTCAAAAATATTGTACTTAGGTCTAAAATAAAGCAGCAATATGTCTCCCTCAGCGATATATTATTGAATTTTTTTGGGACTTACGTATTATACAACCGACGAATTTTGCCAAATCAAAACGTCGCCAATTTAAAAAATGTCACCATATCCTTTCATCGTTATTACTATTGGTTCGATGATCATTCGTAGTAACGGTCTCCACTATTGGTTGTAGTTAAATGCTAACGCTGAGTCGCATCTTAATATTTGGTACTTACGTATTATAACGTCGACCAATTTCTTCAAATCAAAGATGCAAAGGGTGAATCGCCATTAAATGGAAAACCATTCCCGTGCATGTTTCAAAACAATTATAACGATGGCAGCATTTGGTGTCTTT